>VWZP01005877.1:645623-728486 GCA_013396995.1 Dicaeum eximium | reverse complement strand
GTGCCCTGTCTCTCTTTCATCCTCCTAGAGGGGAATCATCGTCTACTTCACTCAGAGCACTGTGCCGGCAGCGGAGCGCTTCCCCCCCTCCACAGACGGGCTGATCCAGCTGTCTAAATCAATTCCAAATCAATCCAAATCAATTCCCCAGCCTCCTCTCTGCACCGCCTGTGCCTTAAACCCAGCACACTCCTGGTCTCCCCCAGCAGCTCAAAGCCCAGGCTCTTACCTGTGTCCGGGAAGTTGTTCGGGGTGGTGACACCCGTCACTGCCACTCCTGGCCACGCTGCTCCAGGCAGCCACAGAGGGGCACTGGGACAGTCCCGAGCACTGGGACAGGGACAGGGATCTCTGCTGGAGCGTGTGCCGGGTGCTGTCCCCACACCAGAGGTGTGCCCTGACCCTGCAGCTCCTGGCTTATCCACAGGAGTCAGGCACTAGTTACCCTGGCAAGGATTTAAAAAAATTAACAAAAGCCAAAACCAAGACCAACCAACCAAAAAACCCACAAAAGAAAAAAAAAGAATGGTACAATCTTGCCATTTAACTGGGACTTTCAACATCAGAAAAACATCAGAAAAGGTGCTGCCACTGCAGGATCTGGAGACCCCAGAAATGCATGCAAGTAACAGCTCAGGGGCTGGTTCCTGTGTCTTTGCTGACCTTCTGTCTCAGGAGGTGGTGCCTCTCTCTCCCAAGCTGGGATGTCAAAAAGCTGCTGCTGTTCAAAGCTACGTTGTGCAGGCAGCCCACAGGTCTGCATGCAGGCAGCCAGAGGGGAATGAAATACCAGAAATACACGGCTCCTCTGTCCTGAGCCACACTTTGCTGTTCCCTCTGTGGCTGTGCATGCTGGACCGGTTTCTGCTGCAGCCTGCAAACTCAGCTGATTGCCAGGAGATGAGTTCTGGACAAGATGGAATAAAAGCATCTCTCTCTGTGACCTGGAAGGAGATCAGCAGCTCCTGCAATCACAGAGCAGCCTCTAGGTTGTGGAAGACAGGTAATATAGAGAACGGAGAACATGAAGGAAGAGATGAGCTGGTTCATCTCCAGCAAGGAAAAGGCAATATTTATAATTCACTGGCTGCTCTGCACATTGAGTAAATAGAAAAAAAGCCTAAAGTAAACCCAAACAAACAAACCACAAAAAAACCTCCAAACCAGACAATTTATCTTCAAGGGTGGCTGTGGATTAGGCACTGAGTGTTCTCTAATTTGGTGAGAAGTGCAGGTCCTTACGCAGACCCAACAGCAAACCAGCACTGTGAGAAACACTGACCCCCCTGGCCTGGTACTGTTTATGTCCTAAACTCTCAGCAGAGTTTCATCTTGACAAAATCTATCCAAGGCCCACAGATTCCTTCCCTAGTATCACCATCCATGGTATGTTGTGCTGTCATTTTCTTTGCCACGAGAATGAACACCAATTTGTCCAAGAAATTTTAGAAATACCCCCCATATCCTGTTCTCCCCCTAATGGTGATTGTCCAGGCCCAGGGGAGAAGCTAACTGGTGTAAATAAAGGAAGCCAACAGAATAAATGCTGAAAAGTGATTAATTTTCCAGGGAATAGAGGTGGGTCTCTCATTTTTCAGCAAGTTTGTGATTTGAGTGGAGTGCAGAAGGAGGGAAGGCACAGAGAGAACAGCTGCAGTGGTGGGAAAGTGGCCCACAAGTGCTACTTTGCCAGTTGTGCCTCAGTGTGGCAGTGTCACACCTTGCTGGTGGTTTCCAAGAATGGCTACAACACATATTTGTATTCCCAGAGCACAGGAAAGCCCTGAAGGATTGCTTCCATGCCAGCTGACAAACAGATCTGTGGAGGAACACTGTTGTATGTGTATGCCCAGAAACAAACACCTGGGAGTGCAGCCTGCCCTGCATTAGGAGCCCTCAATGAGAGCAATTCACTGCCAGAGTGTGAAGCTGGGGGCTGCTGGTTTGCAAATCAAAAACCAAGGGCTCTTAATTCACACTAACCCAGAACACAGTTCCAATTTGCTATGAAGAGGAGATGATTTCATGATGAGGACAATCAGACATTGGAGCAGTTTGCCCACAGCAGGTGTGGGAACTCTCCTGGGAGGTGTCAGCAACACTCAGCAACCTGTTCTGAGTTCAGTGCTGAGCAGGAGATGGGACTGAGGACACTTGGAAGCTCCTCCTCCCTGACTGATCCTGTGCTATTCCCCCCTTTTCTGCACAGCCATTCTGAAATGGATGGGTTCTTCCTGTATTATTTGGGCATTTTTTGGGCACAAGGACTGCTCCATGAGCTGATGAAGCACAGGCAAAGTAACTTTCTCCTACTCTCACCTATCCAAATGCCACAGCAAGTCTTAGGCTCTTGCAGCTGGCCAGACAGCCCTGCCAGGGCATATAAATACAAGGGAGAACCATTTGGGATTATCTCCTGGAAACAGTCTGTTCCTTTGGCTGATTTGATAGCCAGAAATTGGCACTTACATCTGCCTGGAGTTGTGTGCTATTACAGCTTCAGTGGACACACACCTTCTCAAAGCTCCAAAACATTTGCTGCCATTTCCAATACCCAGAGCTTTTAGTTCTGTAAAATCCCAGCAGTGCTGTTCACCAGTTATTATCAAGCCTCCCTCCTTGTTTGGTTTCTCCTCATGGTGCTGCTGAGAAATGGTGGAATACAGGTACAGTCCCAGGTCATGCCAGCTACATCTTCACTGCTTTGCAGTGCCAAAGGGTCCCTTAGGTAAGTACAAATTCTGCTTGAGGCCCTTTGGAAAGCTCAGTCACACAAAGCAGAGTTTGTCTCTGCTCACAGCTATGCTGTAAATATGCTGTTGCCTCATGACAACTGCACTTCACCAGGTTTCAGGCCAGCCCTCTGCAAATGGTAACCTCAAAGGCACAGCACAGTCACACATGTATCACTGCAGTATAAATAATCCATACAGAAAAAGCCTTCATGCACTGAAATGTTTCTCCCAGCACATGGAAATGAAGTTTAGGATCTACTGGATGAAACCAGTTCAACTTTTTAATTTAGTACTAATGCAGTGTTTGTCCTGATAGTATCATGAAGCATAACCACTTCAAACAGGTGAGGTTTCATGGAGCTCTCCACTCCTGGAAGCATCTACATCCTGACACCATTGCCCAGTGCAAAGCCAAACTCTTGTTACATACTGGGATTTACAAGCAGCAACACTCAGTTGTGTGAGGCTGCTGTTTGCACCAGCAATGCAAGGGACCTGCAAAGCTCCAGCTGCATGTAGCCCCCATTGCAGTGGGTTTCCCACTGCAAAACCCACCTGCATTTGCCACATCATGTTTTATCTCTGCCAGGACAGTCAGGTTTCAGTGTTTTCTGCATACAGACTCTAGAAGTGTCTATCACCACGGTACTTCACAATTGATCTGGTTTTTTACCTTGCAGGCTTGGAGAGTTCATGTGTCAAGATGATCTAGGTGAGGTAGCAAGTGACTTGGATGTTCAAAGAGTTCTTGCTAATGTCCCTCATCAAAGCTGAAAAAAACTGCTATGAAATAAATGAACATTTAGTCAGTGACTGACTACAGTAATAAAAAGTGGGAGAATATCTGTGTGTCCCCCAGAGGCATTCCTGTTTGGACTTGTAAGATTTATTAAAAGCTTAGGAAGAAGGGTAGCAGTTGACTATGTATTGATTATTTAATAAGTTACTTATGATGACAGAAGTGTAGAACAGCTGAAAAAGTACCTTACAGAGTCATGACTGGTCTCCTTGCCCTCAGGGACAGTTCACTGCCCATCAGGACCCCCAGGCCCTTCTGCTCAGTTGCCCTCCAGCAGGTGACCCCCAGCCTGTCCTGGGCTCTGGAGTTACTCTTCCCCAGGTGCAGGACCCTGCATTTGCCTTTCCTGGATTCCAGCCAGCTCCTCTGCCCATCTCTCCACCCTGCTGAGGTCCTTGGGAAGGGCTGTGCAGCCCCCAGGGGGATTGGCTGCTCCTGCCAGCCCTGTGTCACCACCTCACCCAAGGCACTGATGAATGTATTAAACAATTAATGCTGGGGGACACCACTGGTGACAGGCCACACACTGTGCCACTGATTGTGAACCCCTGGGATCTGCTGGTCAGCAGATGTTGGTGGGGGAGATGAGAGAAAACCTTCAGCCAGCTGTGACAAACAGCACTGCATTAATCACTGCCAGTCAACAAAACTCAAAGGCAGAAAATATTCAGATACTGTATTTAAAAAGAAATAAAAACCTTAGCTGCTCACCCACACCATCTGAGACTTGGCAACAGTACAGAAAGCAGCATCACAGCAGACTCTGCACACCCATCAAAGACACAGTTTCCTCTTCTTCGATGAAGATTTTGCTGGAATGTTTTGCCAAGAATTCCTGTGCATGGCACTTCCCTTTTTTTCTTAATGGCACAATGCCACCCATGTCACACTCCCGCTTGTGGCTCTTTTACACAATGCAGGTTTTGTCACCATGAATTGCAATGAAATGCACAGGTTATTTGTTTCATAAGACTATTATTTTGACATATATTGAAATAGTAAAAGGTGCATTCTGTGTATTTAAGAGATTAACAGATTTTATTGTTTTCTAAAGTATTTTATAATACAGAGACCCAAACCAGTAATTCCTGACAATTTTAGCAACTGTCCTGTGGATGAACAAATATGTTGGAAAGTTTTTGTTGACAGACATATACATACATCCACTTTCTAAGCTTGCACATTTGGATTCACTGAAAATGATGACTAAATATATCTATAAGCTCAAAAAGCAAACAATAAAATCCAAGATTACCAACAGTGCTTTATAGTTACCTCAAAAAAGATTTGTTAACTTCATTACAGTGTAGCTTCCTAACATGGCATATCTACTTACCTGATACTTAGTTTTAACACAGATCTGCTGTAGTTTTACAACCCAGTTTTCAATGTCACAAATGTGTATTTGACACAATTACAGCTGGCCAGGTTGTAACTGCAAACAAATGTAGATTTTACAGTGTTCTGCTACAATAATCCATGTTTGGACTAAAGCTAGTTTATATTTTGACTCATTAATTTATCCACAAATACTGATTTTGAGTATATTAGTGTATTTACTGTACTTCTGAAAAATCTAATCACAGAATACTTTGTCTATGATACAGTAATGAATATGGCAGGAAAGCAGATTTAAATATACCTATACCTATAATTTAAACTCTTAAAATAGTCTAAATCTTATTGACACCAAAAGGCTTGATAACTAATAGCCATGCTCTTCATATTTTGGAATATCAAATTATATGTACATATACACAACATAGATAGGCTCTTAATAAAAGCATTTAGTCTATTTTACAGTCTTCCCTGTTCAAGATAATCAGTCTTCACAGATTTAACATTTCAAATCACCCAAAAATCATTAGCAGTTAAAAGAAGATTTGTTTTTTGTAGTTTTTTTTTCTGCAAACATGTGCTGGAAATAGCCACTCTTCTGGAGCTTATGCATAATTTATATTTCTTTTGAATGCCACTTAAGATCTAGATGGAAAACTCTTAGTTCAAGTGTCAACCCACGTAGAGAGCATTTGTAATAGAATCCCAACCCATGACACCTGCAGACATCTCTGCTACAAATAACCTTCTGTAACAGATATTTATTAAATACAGTATTTTGTTTTACAACTCCATTTACAACTTCAAGCCATGCTGACAACACAAAGATTACTACAACATGGAAAGAGCTTTCATTCAGTCAAGTGGTGACTAAATCTATGTCATAATTTAAGTATTAATTGATAAAGCATACAAAAAGGTGCTTAACTACACAGCATTTAAATAAAAAAATACTGCATCTTTCAGACATTGATAAGAACAAATAAAAAATTAACTATAATAATCTTTAAAATTCAAGTTGCAAGTTACTGAAGGTCACTTAAAATAACTGATTAAACGAAAGTGAGCATAAGCCACATACCTGGGGTAGGATGAGGCATAAGCATAGAAAATGCAAAAATGTTCAGGACCCACAATAACAGACCATGTGGGAACAGAAAGTTTAAAAAGTATTTTTCCTATCATACCATTTTTTCAACCTAACTCCTTTCCTTTGCATTGTGCACAAGTTGTAAAAACAATGTCAAGCTTTTGTCTTTCATTCAGCCTTATTTGGGTATCAAGCTCTCACCTTTTCATTAAAATATATACACTCTATACATCCATTCAGTCTCCTCTCACTTCACCTAAATACACTGTACAGGCCTACAGAGCTCTTGTGACACTTCTGTGTTTATTTTGTCCTTTGTCACTGGATTGGTTCCACATAGTTTGCTGGGTATAAACCAACTTGTCCATTGTCCAGGCGTCCTTTGCACCAGCCCTGCTCATCCTCATTCTCCATTTTGGTTAACTCATCCCCTGAAGAAAAGAAGGAACATTTTCCCCAATTTAGTGGAAGTCAAATAAATGTTTCACTAGGCTTATTGTCTTAAGGTTTTATGGGAAACATGGAAGAAAATGCTACAAAGGTTAAGTAACTCAGAATTTGCTTGCTAACTTCCAGACTATCCATTCAGACATTTATGAACTATAAGATACTTTCATTTTGACTACAACACACATCTGATATTCCACATCCTCAAGGAATACTTTGACTTTTGAGAGCCTGCAGACCCCAAGATGCTCCATAGGATCAAAGGAAACTCCACCTCAGCCAGGCAGAAAAGGCCACATTGAGTAACAATTATTTCCTCCCATGCAACTCATTTGTGTCAACTGATTTCCCTAGATAAAATTGATGTGTGTTTTATCTTAGCAACAAGAAATAGATGATCAAGATATTAATCACTTATTACAGTCCCAAATAGTAGACAGTCTTGGTGTCATTTAGGAGAATATAAACTAGCCTAAGGACTATAAATTCTTTGGTAGAAATGGACAAGCTTCATATTAGATCTTCTAAAAATTCTTATCTTTATAGCTTTTCTCTTAAAAGGTTCAAGGTTATCTCTTCTAGTTTTTAAGTTTATCAGAAAACTAATAAATACCCTTTATGAACAAATCTTTGGCACTTCAGACTCTACTTGGTTTATGGAGAAGACATGTTACAACTTTTCCACTTTTTCTAGTGCTGCACAATGGGAGTGTATGACTTCAAACCTTCCATGACATGTGTGTTAATAAAAGAGTGGAAACAAAGACTACCAAAAATTCAATTTCAATTACAGTATGCCCTATTTGTATCAAAGCTTGGACTTGGAAACTCAGTGATCCTGGAGGTCTAAGAAAATATTAACACTTTTAAGTGCCATCTGCACAGCAGTTACAATGAAACCACTGTGATGATAAAACCAGAACACACAATAACATATTCTGATTAACATTGCAGGGACATTTACTGTCACTGTTTTCAGCCAGGGAGGGCGAGACAGACATATTGTAAATAATTATGTCCCATCCTCTAACGCTCTTATAAAATATCTCATAAGATATGAATAAAGTTATTCTTGCTCTTTGGAAGCCTCCCACAGCTGTCTGCCAAGAGAAAAAAACAAAAAAAACCAGAAAGCACCAGATCTAAAGGTACTCCATTAAAAAAATGAGTTTCATGTATTAAAGTACATTTAATGGACATTGTGCAGAGCATATATTCTGTAACATGTATTTAGAAGCATTTTGTAGGTAAATTCTTTGAATACCCAAAAAACTCCATCTGAGAATATCCATGTACATTTGAACAAATCCTTAAAATGCATTAATCCTCTGTTGTCAGCTGCTTAGGAGCCTAGAGATAGCTACAGAGGACCACAGGATTGAGTACATTTTAAACTGGCTCCCACCTGACCTCGTGAGTTCTTTTCCTTAGTCTTTTGTATGTCCAATGTGAAGCTAATCACACTAACACTTCTGCCAATAACTAAGCAGCCATCCTATAATTCAACATCTGTAAGGGGATTCACATCTAGCAAATCATCCCTTTCCTACAATTGTATCAAAGCCATAATTTGGTGTTGTAACATCCTTTAATGCTCTTCCTTCAAAGTGCTGAACTCTTTGAGTGAAGTGTGCATATAGCTCAGAGTTCAAACCTCCTCTACTTTATTTCTACAGACCTCACACACTGAGATCCCCCTGGTTCAGTGGTTTAATGCAAGTGACACAGCTGGTACTCCAGCACAGAACACCTAACTTTGTATTTAACCATTACATCTGGGTATATTAACACTGCATAGTTTTGCCAAGGAAAGACTGTAAACCTCTGCTGCTTCACAGGTACCAGAGATACATTTCAAGAGGATTAGCAAGCTTCCATCCCCTGCTGAGAAAAAAGGAGCAGGTAAAGTCTACAGAATGAAAAGTTAACTTTTGGCTTGTGTTCATACCACACAAAGTACCAGATGTTTTGTTACTACTGCACTTCTGTCAGGGCACAATTCAGCAAAGTTCATGGACAAATAACCCCTTCTCCCACTCTGGAAGCCTACAATACTTGTCTACAAAGAAGAAAAGTCTGATGTTCAGGGGTTTCACTAATAAAAAAGGAAGGAGGTGAGTTAAAGACAGAGCACCACCACCTGAGCTGGGGGGTGTTTTGGGTCAGAAAGCACAAACTGCATTTAGAATATGACCTGAGGACACACTGTTCTGGGCACCACCCTTCAGCAGCAGAAGAGACATGCTGCAGTTCCCTGATTAGCTACAACATGGACTGGTTTCCTAACTGTTATCCCTAACATCCACCTGAGAACCACAGGAGGTGGTATAGGAATAGCACATTTCTAACTAGCCCCAGCTGAAAGGGAGGCAGAACCAAAAGCTTTCTGGAGTTTTTTTCAACACTAGAATCCTGTTTTTCTATTACAAATAATCTGGTTACTACAGGAGATGGGAATAAATGACAAGCAAATGGGAAAAGAGACAAACTCAAAGAGTATCTATCTCTCTCATTTGCACAAAGTGAAGTTCTGTTTGCTTTTGCTAAACTACTCCTGCATTGTTCTGGAATTCCTGGTTGGAAAATGTCTGCAATTCTGGGCAAGACAGTTGAACAATTTGCTTAAAAGTCATGAACAGGGGGTAGATTTCAGCTGGAGGCAGCAGCACCTGTGGTGTGCAGCCATCACACCCTGATGTCACCCTCCTGTGTGTGGAAACTGATGGGTCTCCCCCAGCAGTTGCATCTATTCTGTTCTCTCAACTCCTGTAACAGTGAGGGAAAAAAGGGTTTAGGCTCAAGGGAGATGCAACATCTTAAGAAGGAAGAGGTGTACTAAGTGTCCCCTAATATAACAGAAGACTAAAAAAAAAAACAGGTAAAGACAATTCCTGTGCTTAACATATACTGAAGAGGGGTGAAAAGAGAGTAAAAAAAGTATCTATTCATGGCTAAATTTTCAACCCTAAAAAGTTAGCAGTGCAGAAATTTGGATGCCTAAAATTGGATGCTTTCCATTTAAACAGAGAAGCTATCAGTTGATTTAATATAGTTTCAAGAATAGCTGCTGTAGTATTTTCCCTTAAAAACCAACTCTGTAGTGTTGCATTTCCAGACAGCTAAAAGCAGCAGCTGTTCCTGTCACCAAGGAAGAAAAGGGAGAGAGGATTTTCAGTTCTGCAGGTCATTTTGTTTCACTTTAAGATGGTGAGAAAGGAATATCTCAGAGGCACCCCAACACATTCCAAAGATCCTAGGAGTCAGTGCTGCCAAAGAGGGGGTACCAAAAAGCACTATTAGGAGGGATGATGGTCAGACAGGATCCTGTATGTGGAGTTGTACATCCACAGAAACAGGTGACTCCAGAAAATAAAAGGTGAAGAGAAAAAAAAAATCCCCTGCCTTTCTCCTTTTTGATAAATATTTTAAAGTGAATGTTGCAAACTTACCAGCTTTAAAGCTGAGCTCATCTTGCTCCTGGCCCTCATAGTCATAGAGTGCACGGACTCTCACCTCCATGGCAGGAGGGGTATCCTCATCAAAGGGATTGGTGTCTCCATTTGCATCAGTGGAAGAGAAGGGGTTGTTGGACTCTTCATCAGACCAATCTGTAGGGTAGCTTTGGTTTTTCTCATAGCTGCTAACACTGAAAAGCAATTTTGAAATTACTCTTTTTTGCTTTTAAAATAGGAGACTAGAAATATCACTAAGATACCCCTAAAGATGCTTAAACTCCACTCTAAGGCCCAGCTTTGAAACTTTCTGGTATCTTCTCATCTATCTTTAACTGATAATGCCTCATTAAAAAATAAAAACATTATTGCAATGCATTTAAAAAGTTAGAAAAAGGCAAAACTAACACACATCAATTTCCCCACAAACTCAAAGGACTTCTCTATCAAAAAATCCACATAATCCATGGGATTATTTACTCTGGAAAGGTAAAAGGGATGCTGTAGTTGATGAAAGGGATTACCTGGTTTAGGTAAGACATTTACAGAACCTTCCTCCCAAACCTCTATACACCTCTACAATACTTCCAACAATTTCCCTATATTGCAATGAACCAATAACAAACTTCATTATACTGCAACAACTCGATAATTTAAAGGGAAGTTCACTGTTCAGCATGCACATGCCAGTTAAGAGAGTGGAATATCCCTAGAGTGTACACTGAAGCAACAGGCAGCTGCTCAAGAAGGTCCTAAACAAAAAAAAAAGAAAGCATCTTAAAAGCAGATTTATTCAGTGAGAAGACACAGAGCAGTAAAGCTCCAGAAGCAGTTTCACTAGAAAAACACATCAGTTTTAACGTTTTATAGGACTGGGAAAGGAAGGAAAAAAAGCAACAGCAGTTCTGTTAGCAACTGCCAACAACCACAGTAGTTTGAAACCAAAGATCAAGCAACAGATATGGCATCTGTTAGGAAAGACAAGTTAGGTTTCAGTGTTGCTTACACAACTGCTTAAAACCACTTCATGCACTGACCAGCGTAGTGTTATAGAAACCGAAAATAGAAAACCCTGGATAGAGAAAGTGCAAATGTGAAAACAATTAAAAAACAACATTTCACCAACTTTTTGATCTTATTGTCCTCCTTTTCACTGACAGTACTCCCAGTATCTTCTTCATCTTCAAAGGGATTGTAACTTGATTGTACTGACTGCACTGTGTTACTCTGGACACTAAGACTGCTAATTTGGAAAAGAAAAAGCATTATGGTGACCCTATCTGTATAAGAGAACACTGCCACTGGTGTCCCACTAAGCAGTTTCTTAGCAGACCCCTCCTTCAGCCAAAAAAAAACTTAAATAAACAACTAAACAAAAACAAAACATCGGTCAAATACAGCATAAGGCTCTTGAAAGGTCTCACATATGGAGCATTTCTCCATAATTAAGAATATCCTTTGTGGACCACAATTTCTTTTTTCCTACTGCCTGCAATAAAAGGCAATGGGATTTTTCTGGCCAGCTTAATTCCTTTTTAAAGCAGTTGATGTTAACAGTTTTGTATTAATCACATCCAGAATTCTGATGTGACTAAAAGTTTTGCAAACTAAGATTTCGAAGTATTATTGTCATTTCTAGAGATGGGAAGGTAGGAAGAGACCACCAGATGAGGTACAGAAAGTTCAGTTTTTCATGAAGCTTGGTTTCCCTCAGCTCCCAATGGAAGGAGAGCTATAAAATGAAGAATAATTCCCAAATTAATTTGTGAAGTGCAGAGACATCACTAAAACTGCTGACAGATAATTATCATTTGATTGAACAGTGACTTTTTGATCCTGTAGAGCTTAGTGTATTTGAAGGCAACAATCTTTCCCAATTAGTGTTTTTAGGCATAAAAAAGCTACCTGCTGTGTTTGTTAGGTTGTGAAACTTGCTCTCCTGTCTGATTAATGCCAGTCAGAGTCACTCCATCAGAAGCCTTCTTCTTTTCTCTTCTACTGAGAGTGCGGTTCAGGTCTGCAGACCACTCCTACCAAGGAATGCAAAATGTGACTGAGAAATTCAACTGAACAAGTAATTACCACATTTAATTTTCAAATTGAGTTATGGAACACGCATCTATATATACAACACTACCGATAATCACTAAAATTACGAGTAATTCTAAATGTTTAATTTACAATTCTCATTTAGTTCCTGCTCCAGCAATGCAAACATGTATCTGTGCTACTCACAAAATCCCAAGCTTACCTGTACTTCCCTGTTTAGTATTCTGAACCCCTTGAAAAGACTTAAAATATCATACATCTGGCACACAACTGGAGAAATGAAAAGAGCTGGCCACTACAGATGTTTAAAAGATGTACTGTGAGGGCTCACAGTTCCAAATAATGCCAAGAGACCCAGCTTTAAAAGGTAACTCTGACATTTAATTAAAAAGGTATTGTAAGACAAGGCTGACTTCTCAAGAAGCACTCTCAGATTACTTACAAAGAAGAAGCTAATTTAAATCTGTGCCTAAGATTTAAGCCCTTAAAATACTTCACTCTGGATTTAGTGAAATTTGTTGTCCTAAAAAGCCATCAATAGGAGTTAAGGCTCACATCAACACAAGTACTGACAAGACTAATGATGCCACTTGCCACCCTCCTTGAAGTTTTGAACCATTCAGAGGCAGATGGGACAGGCATGGTGAGACCTTAACATAACTCCTGCATCAAGTCAAAGTTAAGCTGTGATATCCTGTAATACATATACACCATACTGATACAAAGCAGGAACCAAAAGAAAACAAACTGGATGCAAGCAAATAACCTATGCTGAGACATGTTTCCTCTCAAAAGTCTTAAAGATAAAAAAAAAATCAAGAGAGAGTTTGCTATACAAAAGATGGCATTTGAGATACGTATTTTTATCAGGAAATTGAAGTTCTCAGAGTTGCTATTACTCCTATGTAGCAGCCAGTCCAGTGCTTTCTGCACAGTTCTTCAAATACCTCATTATTTTAACTTTGTAAAATACATATTGGATTTCTGAGTTACCACAGTTTAAAGACCACTGACCTATGCATACTTGCAGTTTACAATGCATTTTCATAGTCATTTGATTATGACTTTTTTTTACTTACATCATCCTTGTAGCATGTAAACGAGAAAAAACTTGATTAGGAAAGCAGTAACAGGAGCATTTTATTTGTTAATTATAATGTTTAAGAAAAAGGATAGTAACTTTCCCACACAGAAGTAACTGCACTTCAGTGTTTCAGGTAAGGAAATTCTACAGTACTTTTATGAATTTTTTTCTTCAAACCTCTAATCTAAAGTTACTCAGTATTTTAAAAACAAGTGCCATTTTCCTTTATGGTTAGCAAGGGAACAGTGAAATACTCCAGAGTTTATCTGGAGTATCTACTCCATTCATTTAATCTCTAGAACTTATTTCAACTAAACCCATGATTCTGGTCCAACTCATTCCACTTCCAGCTATCATACACAAGTAGTATGATCTGCACTGACACATTTTTGTATGTATTTCTTGTAGGCTATGGTAACAGAAGACTACTTAGAAAAACTCCTTTCTTTTGAAAATGGTGTCCAGCAATAAAATTATTAACTGTGTAAAGGTGCAACTTTTTAAAAATAAAGCCGTATTGAATTTTAAATACCGAATTTCAGATTTTGACTGTTTAGTTCAGACTTTTTTAGAGTCTTTGCAGCATACACTACAGCTACCTGCTAACAGCAAGGAAATTCAAATTGAAGTCTGAAGTCTCCCACCAAAGGGGAGAAGTAAAACATAAAGGATAACATATGCAGGTGTCAGAGATATATGACAGAGATGATGTCAATTAAACAATGGCTAACAACTTCAGTAATGGCTTAAGCTTAAAAAAAGTCACAGTAGTTTTCTGGTTTACTCATTTTCTCTTTAAATAGGTACTCAACATAATCACCCCTAAAAGTTGCGGGGTGAGAAGAGCCCAGTGAAAATTGAGATAAGAAAACTATTATGACTTGTAAAACAAAAAGATTCAGTGTTGGAAGCGTGAAGTGAAGAATTACACCAGGAAGAAATAGTACCAAAAAGAAAGAGGAAAAAAATAGACAAAACAATTCTGGGGTTTAAGTATTACTGTGACCTTACCTCAAACTGAGGCCAATTCATTGACATCCCTGGACCTTGATTAGCTCTAAACCACCGCAGGTCTTCAATGGCATCTGCTGTTTTGATATTCTGTTCCAGTTCACGGTAGATATTTTTGTAACTGCAAAACAAAATTGTCTTCTAATTTAGTATCACATTTAGAATCATGGCAAATCCCTAAATAGTTTTTTAAAAAAATATTTTAAAGCTCACAATAGTATTGAAAAAACTTATAGCAAGATAAACTTTTAAAAACTGACAGACTTGTTAACTGCCTGTAAAAAGGGAAGAGTAGTCCAACAAGTAAACTTGCTCAAAGTTCATCACACCATAAAATCCTTGTTTACCAGATTTTAAAACTATGACTTTTGTGTCATTTAATTGGCAGTCATTAAAAATATATATGTATACATAGGACTGTATTTAAACTACTGAACTGCAGTCTTGAAGTCTCTTGAATTTCAAAGCTTATCTACAAGACAACAGAAACTGGTTTTGTGCTAAGTCTGGACTCTGAAAACTTCTGTTTCAATCCAGTGAGGATTGTAAGCAATTATAAAAATAAAACCTCCAAACTTGAAGCAGAGGTAAAGGCTTAGACATTTTCCTATGCAGGTATAATATCTGCTAACTGCTTTTACTGCTTTGGGTACTCTCTGATTTTATTACTTGTACTATTTGTATCAAACACTGAAAAAGAACCTTAGTACTTTCTCTTATCTCTTACTCTAGATGTTTTTCATTAACAGAATAGAAGTCACCTTGCAGATACAGCTCTGATCCTGGACCATGCACATAGTAATGTGCATGACAATACATTTATATCAAAGCCACCAATAGGGTGCAATATGGAACTCGAGTATAAAAAAAATCTCAACACAACAGTCACAAAGTCTCTTAAAATAAGACACACAGAACTGCTATTATATTATCATATATATAGTTAAGCTGCTATTATACTAAAGGTAGAGAATTTGTGAAAATCCTTCCAGACCAAATCATACAAAATTTAGAATTAGAATTCATTAGTGCTACATAGTCAAGGAGTCAAACTTTCTCAAAATACACTTCCACATTTCTCAATTTCTATATAATACTTACTTGCTTTAACATATACACAGTATGGGTTTTTTCCTACATCAGCAGTTGTAAAGCAGAGTAAAAAGAACATATCTCCCACAGCAGTTCCATAAGAACTTTGAAGCAACCCAAAAGGGTAATGATGCCAAAATAAGTGGTTTTGCCCTTACCTACTGCTTGCTCTGTTTTTGTTCTTGCCTCTATGTCACCCCCTTCTCTCATGCCAGCATTAACAATTGTGTGACAGCATAGCAAGCCAGTATGGGACACTACTCAGGTTAAAACCAAATTCAGTTGCTCCTTTTCTCCTTGCCCTTGAAGTGCTAAGCAAAGTGCACGTGACCTCTGCTGTTAGAAGTGGGATGTAAAATACCACCATGGTTACAGCTCTCACTGCAAGTATTCCTGTGCCTGGAGCTCCTTAGCCAAAGTTTAGCTTTCTTGGAATACAGTGAGGGCTCAGGCAGAAAGAACAAAATATAAGACATGCTTGATACATATGGCAGTATAAATAGCCGACTTTGAAATTAAGATGGACAAGAGTTCAGCAGTGGTTAACTTATGGATCTTAAATTCATCCCCAGATTAAGGTAATTTCATTACTGAGCTCTAATATTTTAACAATAAATGTATTGACTACAAATTTCATGCTGTTCTACACTAATAAATTCTAGTTTGTTCTCCAATAAACATGCAAGACAGATAATGCACCAAAACCTTCTTTTCCCAATCTCTGACCCAATATTTTTTGATTCTAAGCACTGAATCCTTTCTAATTGGAACATATTTGATTATAAAATACCACAAGAATGAAGGTCTGTTGGTTCTGGCAAATGTTAGAGATAGGTGCTAATCTCATTTTAGACAAAACAAAGAATTAATCTCTTTCACTTACACTTTCAACCTGAAGCAACACATTAAAAAGAAATCACAACTCTGAACTCTGATCTACTTGAAGCATTTATTACTTTTCACAGAAAAGTATATTAAGCACTAATTTTGAAGTCTTACAGTTTTACCTTGCAGCGTTGGACAAGTCCAGGTGTTTCTGGACTTCCAGTAACACCTCTCGGAAGAAACGCAACCGTTTTTCCTCAAACTGCTGGCACTGTTCAAACACCTGCTCCATGTTCTCCATATACTGAGGAGTAGCATTATCTAATTCTTTCAGTGATTTTTCATACTTTTCTTTTGTCTGGGGGTACAAAACCAAACTGTTAGCAACATGTTTTATTACTGCCCTACAATACAGGCCTATCAATGCAGTAATGGCTGAGGTTTAGAGCAGAAGTTGCCAAGCTGAAATCTCTTTACATGACCACTGTACCCACCTTAGGGCACAATCAGAATTATCTAAGTAAACTGCAAAAATAGTTACAATAAACCTCCAAGCCTCTTCTCTGGCTTTTTAATAGAAACCATGACAAATGTTAATGTAACTTGAAAGATAAAAACCAAAGGAGCTACAGAGTAAATCAGAGCAGGAAGTCCTTCAAGTTATTGAAGGTATTTCGAGATATTTTAAAGTGCTGTCTTTTCTCCTTTAGTAATTTACATAGTGCACTGTGAGTTATGACCAAAACCCCAAACATTGTGTATGTCCTTGTGAACATAAATTGCATACACTGTGGTCTCAGCTAACAGATACAACATCAGACTCTGCACTGATTTACAGAAGTAGTCCACAGGCAGGAATTAAAAGATCCCAACTGATGGAACATAACATTCCAGATCCCAGAACAGCATCCCCAAAGGAAAAATACATCCTTGAGGAATCACACATTAAAGGCCTCTCAGTAGCAGCCCACTGAAGAGATAAAGCAAACTGTGCACCAGAACAGCATTTATTTAAGTGGATTATATCAGCTTCATTTTTTAAAAAATGCATTCTGCAGTCAAGAATGATGACATACTTAGCTCAAGTATGCTTAGTCAGCAAGTTGTAGCCATCTATCTCTCAGATTCTCAAGTGAAATACCTCAGTCCTCACTAGTAAATAAGTAGAACTCTGCCCTAGAAGTTTGCTGGCATACTGTGCTTAGTTCTCTGCTGAAAGTACTTAAATGAAATAGAGGCCATTATTCATCTTCAGAGAAGAAAAATCTGGCAAGAACACATTCATGAGAGAAAACTAAACTTTGGTACAGAACTGTAACACAGAGAGCTATGTGAACTGGTGTTCACAGCACATTCAGGAGGAAAAAAGAGCTTAAATATGCACAAGCTATAGGTTAAAAAACATGCAGTATACCTTTAGTACATCTTGTTTGCTTCTCTCCACTTTGTCTTGTAATTTCTTGAGCTGTTCAGGATTCAGTGCTGGATCAGCCTTGCTGTTTGTTTCTCTGGATATAGCCAGTTTCTCCTCCTTGCAGGCAGCATGGTAAGCTTTCTTTGCAGCTTCCACCTACAAAAGAGATTTGAGTCTTTGCACCTGGAACAGTCTACAGCAACCATAAAATCTTAGCCATAAAATCATGTTGCAATGAAGAAGTGGTCAGGTTTTGTTTTCAGGATGTTTTTTTTTTTTTTTTGGCAGGGGGGCGGGAGGGGGACATTGTTTTCATTTAGGCCAAAGAATGAACAGCACATAAGAATCAGCGTAAGGAAATTCTTGGAGCATTCTTTCACCATACAAGAAATATCACTCATACAGCTTAGAGAAGTGTTGAACAGACTCAATGAAAGGTTTACAGAAAGTCCCCAACTAAACACTTCTCCCTCATGCCCATGGTTCAACTGTTCCCCCTTCTTCTACCAACCTGTTATTTAAGAATAATGTTATATGAGAGGGGGAAAAGCCCACAAACGTATTTTTCCCTCATTTATTTGAGCAATTTGTCACTTTCAATTGCATGAAATAAGATACTGTTAAATGATAGCTTAAATTTCACTTTTTCCAGATTTTCACTGAACTCACCAAGATTAGGAGAGACCAAGAGAAAAATATTTCTTTTCAGAAGAGGACAGAAAGCAAGAGATCTTTAAGAGAAAGGAGGGTCCAGCAGAAAGAACAGGGAGTTTACTCCCTTACAGAGATTTGAGACATTAGTATATTATAACACAGGATATCTAATACATAATCTACTGCTGTACCTCTTTCAGCTTTTTTGCCCAGGGTTTCTGAGCTTTCCTAAATCCATCTTCTGCTTCTTTGGTTTCCTTAAATCCTCCCATCATTTGCTTATGAAAGGCTTCCTTCTGCCAGTTCTTGATTTTTTCAAAATCTTCATTCATCAGTGAACCTTTTACTTCTAGATGTAGTTCACTCACTTTTTCAGCTTCTGACATAAAAGCACACCAAGCCCTTTCTACTGTTCCATACTGTGGGCCTAAACACAACAAAAAGTGTCATTCTCAGTAACCACCACCCACATGGAACTTATATTCCCAAGAAACTACCTGAAACTATTGACTTCTATTCACTTGTGAACAGCAATGTTGATCCAAACCTAGAAAAGGGAACAATTTCTTTTCATATAAATTTAGTGTATTACAAACTTTTAAGCCAGGAAAAATAAAATAATATTCATTTAGTCTGGAGTCCTTACCCCTGTACCACAATTCTCAGTATTCAACATGTGAATCCCCTTTGAGCTGCCTTCAGTTTCTTGACATACTTTTTGAAGGGTGACTAACCATGGAAGGACTAACTATTGCAGAATATATTAAATAGCATCAGCTTAGCCTTCCATTAGAGCAATGCCTAGGTCTTTAATTACTAGTCTTTCCCCCCAGGCACTGCCCCCTTGTTATTCAGAATCCCTTTTCAAACTGTACTGGTAATTATCCAGAAACAGACAGTTCTCTAGAATATAACTCGGTACTGGAGGCAAAATTCATCTGCTTCAGCAAGAAGCAAGTGAACTTGCAAAAGAGCAGGGCTTTGCTTGGGTGGATTTTTATCAAAAAAAGCTTGGTCATTTGTCACATTACTGAGCCTCTTGTAAAAACTCCATTATAGGCTAAAACATACAGTATTTCTACTTTGTACTTACCAAAACAAAGATATACAGAAACATTTTTTTCCATTTGAGAAAGCTGTCAGAGTTCAAACTCAGCATTACCTTTCTCCACAAGTTGCTTCCACCTTTTAGCCCATTCTGTGAGCTGCTGAGCATAGCCCTTCTCTATCCGTGCCCGTTCATGAATACAATTCATAAGATCATTGCAAAGTCTGTGGCCATCATCAATTCTTTTTACTGTCCTCTTGTAATTTCCAACCTAGCAAGAGACAAAGACTTAATTTCTGCTTGAAAGCTCTGAAAACAAGACAAATCTCTAATTAACATAAATACTGTAAGAGTAAGATAATACAGCAGGAAATAATCAATTATGGAATCAGGTTCATTCACCTTAAATCAATTAATCATAAAACCTAACTGCAACAATACAACAAAGGCTACAAGATCCCCTGCAAAAGA
This sequence comes from Dicaeum eximium, assembly GCA_013396995.1. NCBI lineage: Eukaryota > Metazoa > Chordata > Aves > Passeriformes > Dicaeidae > Dicaeum > Dicaeum eximium. The sequence continues at coordinate 708,977 of VWZP01005877.1, read as the reverse complement.
AAGTTGTTATTTTAAAAGTGAAAGCTTTTTATATTTTATTAATTTTGCAATGTAATTATGGGCAATCACCACAATTGTTCTGAATTATTATTTCTTCGTAATGCACTAGATAGTGGAGAAAATTAAGAGAAATAATAGAGTATTTCTTTCCCTCTTCAATCTTTATTATCAAGTACCTAATACCTTAATTTTATGCCGTGTTTAATCTTTCAGGATTAATAAAACTGCAGAGACATGCAAAGGAGCATTGCAACATCTCTATCAACCATAATAATAGTTTTTAAGAATGCAGTCACTGCTGACAAACCAGATAGCAATTATTTCCAAAGTATACTCCAGAATTTCATGTGGGAAGATACTGACAGCAGTGACGTAAAGTTACCATACTTAGAATTGTAAATACTAAAGGAAAAAACCCCACAGCTGCTCAGTGTACGAGCTATAATAAAATGAGGACATGGAGCAAAATGCACACTATATAAAGAACCTCCATTATATAATTAACACTCCCCTTTCACTCTTGTGCACACAGCAACATGGAATAACAAATCTAAATGTCTGAAAGGGAAAAAAGCCTTACACTGCTCCCAGAGTAAGATTTCCACTGAATTCAAGGTCACAGGTTGCCTTTGCAAACATTAAACAAGACCTAAGAACTCCGTTAAGAGACCCTGCACAGCCTATTAAATATCACAGCCAGTTTCTTATCTGCTCAAACCACCTGACTGAAAAACAAAGATTAGCAGCAAGGCAGTAGATTAAATATTCAAATACTCAAAGTCCGTTAGTCCTTTTTACATTTGAATCATATCTGCTTCACATCTGACATAGAGAAAAACATCCAGCTTTTAGGTTTACATTTATTCAGAATTTTGTCAGCAGATGTACATGCAAGCCATTTGCTTGAAAAAAACAGTATACAGGGGAATACTCTTAAAATGGGGGAAAAAATCCCTATACTAACTGCTGGAGGAATAAAAGACTATACTGATAAATACACATATATGCTAGGTCTTCTCATTAAACCTGGGAAAAAAATAAAATCAAAACCATCAATGATGTGACAAAACCATTACTCTTAGATAGTGGCTTCAAAGAATTCATCTGAGCACGTTTTTTGGTTTGGACTAGATCCACTTCAACAGATCAAAGGAATTTAGTTAGCATCTAAATAAGGCATTAGTTAGCAGCCACTGATTTGTCTAAATCACGTAAAGAAATGCATACACACACCCCTGCACATTTCATCATAAGCCACAATGTAACTGAAGATAAGAAACTACCAGAGAGAGTCAATGCATCCATGTCAACTGATTGCATCTATTACCAAGAAAGCATGAAAAATAACCTTCTATTTTCAGGAGAAATTAAAATGGAGAAGTAGGCATTTATACATATGTAATCAAAATGTTAAGGGAATTAAATACCTCCAAGAATATCTACAGTCTTTGTAATGAAAAACAAATCACTCATCTGCTCAAAATGACTCCAGCTGTAGGTTCACAGTCAAGCAGACTTTGAAAACAGGTTATGTTAGCTTGGCACAACTACTGAAGCCTTATATTAGCATCAATTTGTGTCTCCAGTTCTGTGCCCAGGGATTTACGTCTGTAGCACGAACATTTCCTTTCATAAATTCTCACTATTAAATTAGCATTTTAAATGCTAATATTGAATGAGAGCTGGCTGCCTTGTGGTATATTTAATCCTTTAATTCTCAGCAAACTCTAACCTTATGGTAGCATCCAGCAGTTGCCAAATTTCAGGTATTCATAGAACTGAACTGAGCCTACCTAAAATGGACCATTCACTGTTATCATGTAAGGGCACCTTTAAAGAGCTGCATGCACATCACAGGTAACTCACCCATCTCCTCCTCCTCACAGGACTGAAGGAACTCAGCATCACAGTTTAGAATCAATATAAAGAGAAACCAGGCCTACAATACTAGAAAATAACCTGGTATTGCAAAGAAAGCCTTTTACAATGAAATTTGGCCTATAAGGAATGCTAGAATTTTGGAAATACAGCATTTTTATTGTGTTCCAGGACAGAGAACATGAGTTATATAACTTGGCATGTAACATTTTGAAAACCTAGTGGTTTCTTTAAAAAATTGCATTTTAAGTTATGGACACTGCAATGCCACATTTTAGAGATGTGAAATGTGCAGCCTGTCACTGTAGGACACGAGATTTGAGACACAAGGTCCTTGGGCCACAGAGCCAAGTAAAGGGAAAAGAATTCCAGTCTTTAGGTTGTCAAGGAACTACTAGATTAACTGTAGATAAATTAAAACAGTAAGTAAAAAATCTAGGAACACACTCGAGACACCCTGAACTCTGAAAAACTTGATGCTATACGTTGTTTATTCAAGACTCTTTTCTCCAGTTTCTGAGCTAAATGACAAACATTCTGCAAGACTTCCCCCTTCCCCTTCACAAGAAGTATTTGAGCAAATTAAAAATGAAGAATTCTTCTATTTGTATCAACTGACCAGGAACAACACAAGCAAAAAACTCCTGTGAAACTCTGTTTCAGTCAGAGCCATTTTACATAATCCCTGGCAATTCTCAGATTTCTCAATTAGCCCTGTACAGTACATGAACATACATGAATTTCCTGATCATTTGAGCATTGGACTATTTCTTGCTAAACAGACAGCAGACAACTAAGACATGAGTGAAATTATGACATGAAGTTCTAAGTTTTCATGTCCTACAAATAAAATATTTGTTTCAGAAAAGTAAATTTTAAGACTACAAACTGTTATCATTTCAAGTAGATAAACAGATATTTTAAAAGTGTACCCCACTTTCATTTTAGCATCAACAATACATCCATCTGAAAGAGATAGTTTATTACATGATATCAAATTCAGCTGCTGTTTACCCTTAGTTGTCAGAAACACTTCAAAAGGAAATAACCAATAGTTTATTTCTTAAAAATACCACTACAATGGTCACTTTTTAAATGCAATCAGTTCATTCGGGGAAAATTGTGATTCATAGTTTTGTGTCACTCTCCCCACCTGTTCCAATTTGAATTATCCATCAGTTTCTACCCTTTTCCACTGCAAAAAATACAGTTTTGCTACTAATAAATCTCAGTTGATGCTATTTTGCCCCATTTATCTCTTACAGGCACTACAAATGCTGTCAGGTCTCTATTTAGTTTAACCAAGAAAGCATTCCTTCTGATTTTATAACTTCCTCTCAGGCATGAGCACAGCAATGTCACTTCAAATCCCCTGCCAAATCTAAGATTCAGGGAATTTGCAATGTCCAGAAAAAACCACAGAGGCACCTCTGATGAGGCATTGATCATCCTACAGCTGGTGGTGCTGCAGCTCTCCTTCTACCAAGGGAGGCAAGCACTGGCACTGATAGGATCTTTACTGGGAATATCTAAGAGTTTACAACCTCATTATTCTGCAGTTTCACAGCACTAAATACAAAGGGAGAGTCTTAAATTATGTAGGCTCCTTGACCTCAACTGTTAGACTCTTTTTTTATTTTACAGCATGTTCACAGAGCAGCACAAAAGCCTAGAGTGTTAAACACACCTTGCAGGTTTTTCTGGTACACTCAGAGAAAAAAGAAGAGTATTTTCATTTGTTAGCAGCCCAGAAGGTGGCAAACATTCAGCTATTACTAAACTCCTGTTAGGTAATTTCAGCATACCATGACAAACATTATGCCACAAATACTTCAGGAGTTTCAAATGCCTGAAGATAGATTTGATGTCAACTCTTTTTCCAAGCTTGCAGAGCTTATTCATAACAAATCAGCCTTTATGAACTGGAACCATTCAAAAGAAAGTCAACAAGGGTATTTTTAGGGACAAATACTCCTAGGCATGAAATAGAATAATAAGCTTTAAAGGTTTAGAGTCAAACCCACACATACCAATGGCCAACGTGGGGACACCACTATTTCCAGCATTCCATTTAACCAGGAGTAAAATTTCTTTCCAGCTCCGTCAAACAGGAAGTTTCCAAACATTTCAACCAGCATTAACATCTACAACCACTGTGTGGTTTTTGTAAATAAGAATAATCATCTTGGTGCATAATTAGCACATAGTCCACACACCTACAAGCACTAGCTGAGTAAGTTTAAGTTTCTGCATATAAATTCATCCCTGGTTACAAGAAAAATCCTGAGGAAGCTCTTAAACACACAAAATCTTAAGCCAAATACATCAGTAAAGCAATCACTGGCAATATAAATTAAAAATATTCCATTGCTCAAAGTTAGGAGGAGACTTTAAAAACGACTGTGCCAGGAATCGACTGTTGCAGAGTCCAAATATTTTTAACCCAGAGTGTTGCATTTGGGCCTTGCTTTGGTTGGTTGGGGTTTTTGTTTTGGGTAGGAGTTTTTTAGTGGTTTATTTTGTTGGTTTTTTATGTGGTTAGGAGGGGGCAGAGGACAATGGTAATGCAAACAGAAGCCAAACTTGATTCATCCATACTACACAGGGGATCAACTTCCACTTTGAGAAGTTAAAAGTCTTATATTGCTAATGGATTCTCAGCAAATCCTTCAGAATGCAACAAAAGCCCTGTGTTCAGCACTTCTAAATGCACACCAGGTCCTGTCCTCCAGGGGAATCACTCACATGGCTGCAGGTTTAGCAGCTGTTCAGGGTGACTATTTCTGTTTGGGTAAGCAGTGTTTGAAACACCCCTGCCATAAACGGGCTCCATATTGCTGATGGCAGCAGGAAGGGAGATAAGGAAGCACACCTAGGAGATAAGGAGCACACAGCCTCTGAGGGACCTAGAGCTCATTTTAAATAAGTGACTCCACAGGCAGGGCAGCTGCTCCTTTTGATGTCTTACCTTGCAAGATATGTATGCACTTGCACTTTGATCTCTAGGAACATTCACTCATTGGCTTTCTTACCTTCACAGGTATGTAACTGAACAAGAGCATTGGTCTCACCTTGCCCAAGGCATTTTTCTTTTATTATATCCATGATAGTGATTACCAAGCATAAGGCTGGAGCTTAATAAAGAGAAAGCAAACTTCATGATGCATTTTGTTAATTATTAATATACCAAATTCTTTCACAGGCATTCCAAAACTACTCCAGTAGGACAAGGCCAATAGGTCTCATGCCCACTTCTGATGTTTAACTAAAGCAACACAATGTTGGAACTAACCAGTTTTGCCACAGTCTATTTTTGGCTGCAGTCAGAGAGTGCCCTAAATGATTATGATGCATTTACAGCAGTCATGCAAATGCTTAAACTCCATATGACAGAAGAGAAAGAAACAGAAACATTTTCAAACTGTATGTTTTCCACCTTCCCTTGGAAAACGTGCTGCTACCCTGCTTCAGGCTGTCAGCAACAAACTTTGACTACCCAAAGCAAATCAACCTTGTAAGCTGAGTAACATAGATGAAGGAATTCCTTCAACAAGATTCCTCAGTCTCCAGGATTTCTGCACCCAGAGAGAGTCATGAGCTTAACCACACACATCAAGGTACACTGAGGCTTGACAGAAAAAGAAATTAGGAGAGAGAAACTTCCATTTTTTAGGTAATTCAAGACACTATTCAGAGTCCCATCCAACCCAGCCTTGGACACTGCCAGGGATGGGGCAGCCACAGCTGCTCTGGGCACCCTGTGCCAGGGCCTCACCACCCTCACAGGGAACAATTTCTTCCTCATATACGATCTAAACCCGCTCTCTGTCAGTGTGAAGCCATTCCCCCTTGTCCTGTCACTCCAGGCCCTTGTCCAGAGTCTCTCTCCATCTTTCCTCTGGGCTCCCTTCAGGCACTGAAGGCCACAATGAGGTCACCCCAAAGCCTTCTCCTCTCCAGGCTGAGCAATCCCAATTCCCTCAGCCTTTCCTGCCAGCAGAGCTGCTCCATCCCTCTGATGCCCTTGGTGTCCCTGCTCTGGCCTGGCTCCAGCAGCTCCCTGTCCTTGCTGTGCTGGGCCCAGGGCTGGATGCAGCCCTGCAGGGGGGCTCAGCAGAGCGGGGCAGAGTCCCCCCTGCCCTGCTGCCCTGGGGCTCTGGGTGCAGCCCAGCACAGGGGGGTTCTGGGCTGGGACAGGGCCAGCTCTCACCCACAGCACCCCCAAGTCCTTCTGCCAGGGCTGCTCCCTCTGCTCATCCCCAGCCTGGATCCATCACACACAGGGATGTGCCCAAGACAGGGCAGCACCAGCACTTGGTCTGGTTAAACCTCATGAGATTCCCATGGGCCACTGCTCAAGCTTGTCCAGCTCCCTCTGGATTGTCACTGCACCCTCAGCTTGGTGTCATCTGCAAAGCTGCTGAGGGTGCCCTTGATCCCTCTATGCCATTAATGAAGACATTAAATAACACTGGTCCCAGTATGGACCCCTGAGGGACACCACTTGTAACTGATGTCCATTGGGATTCTGAGCCATTGCCTCCCTGTGGATACAATCACCCAAGTAATTCCTTTTTCATCCAGCAATCCTCCCATTGGATCCACATCTCCCCAGTTTGGAGAGAAGGATGTGGTGGGGGACCACGTCAAAGGCTTTACAGCCATCCACATAAATGACACCTGTACCCTTTCTCTTGCCCACTGATGGAGCTGCTCCACCAGAAAAGGTCACAAGGTTGGTCATGCAAGATTTGCCCTTGGTTGTCCCAAATCACTTCCCTGTCCGCCTTGTGCTTTATCAGAGCTGCTAAGAGAATCTGTCCTATGATCTTCCCAGGCACAGAGGTGAGTTTGACAGGTCAGTAGCTCCCAGGGTCCTCCTTCCTACCCCTTTTAAAGACAGGTACAATGTTTCACTCTTTCCTGTCACCTGGAATTTCACCTGATTGCCATGGCTTTCCAAGTATCGTTTTCACAAGGACAATCTTTGTGGTTATACATCAAAAAAGAGAAAGCCTAGAAAAACCTATAAGGACACCAAGTGATTGCTATACAGAAGTCTAACATTTCCTTATGCAAGGATAAAGAAAGGTATGCTCATGCATTATACATTAGTCTATTCACATTGCTTATGAAACAGACTGCAGTCCTGACCTTTTGGAAAGAACACACAGACAAGTCCAAGGAAACAGACTGAAGTATTAGTGTTTACAAAATGATGTAAAATAAGTCACCAATAGCACAAACACGCCACCTATAATAAGCATCAAATACATTTAAACAAACTTTCATGAAGGCCCTTCATTTAAGGAAATTGCCATTTCTGATCATCCTTTATTGGAGTCAATTCTTTGAGTTCACATTTGTCCAAACATAATCATCTTAGTTTACAGAAAATATCATTCTTATTCACTCAGCTTTTATGCTTTCAGACAGGATTATTTGATGGAAGACAACAGCTTGATACAGAACAGCCAGCCAGAAATCATGCTCTGCTGCCAAGTATATGATGCACAACACACATCAAAATATCCCTTTTGGTCCAGAATTCTTTTTTTCTGACTGCTCCTCATTTTATTTTGAACACTTCTAGCAGGGAAGCTGCCTCAGCATAAAACAAACCACACAGCAAAAATGAGGTTGGAAAGACCCTCTGGAGATGAGGTAGCCCAATCCCCTGCTCAAAGCAGGTGTGATAGCTCAGATTGCTCAGGATCACAGCCAGCTAAGAGACACCTTCAAGAGCAGTAGTTCCCAGGGTCCTCCTTCCTACCCCTTTTAAAGACAGGTACAATGTTTCACTCTTTCCTGTCACCTGGAATTTCACCTGATTGCTACGACTTTCCAAGCATTGTTTTAACAACAAAGAACAATCTTTGTGGTTATACATCAAATGGTCCCACAGCCTGTCTGCAGTCATCCTACAGAGTACCCCTAAAACAAAAGGGGGTCAAAGCTTAGAATACAGTGATTTTAAAATAACTTCTTTATAAATAAGACAACCATATTTAACATAATAGTAATAGTCTCCTTAAAAAAACTGTACCTATCTACTCAACCAGAACCTCACTAGCATTAGGTCTTTTAGAAAATATATTGAAAAAACATGGGAGATCTGCATCAAAATGTAATATGCTGTCATTACAAACAGCACAGTTTAGTGGTCTAGGAAAGCTTACATTTCAAAGGAAGTACAATATCAGGTCACCAAAATCAAGCTGTCTAGCATAGGTGACTGGTAAATTCAGACAGGCTCCCCCAAGCCATTTTCATGTTTGCTATAGTTCAAACTCAAGAGCTCCCTCTCAAATGTAGAAGTTTGTCCTACTGAATTCAGCTAATTTGGACAGTGTACTTACCTTCAACTGTCAGTATTGACACTGCCAAACCTTGCTTTTTACTTGAAGAAAAAGACTTGTTTTTGTAAATGTATTCCTGCTTTATGAAGTTTCCTTTCTTTGGAGCTTAAATTATCACAGTATCAGAAAGTCTCTGTCAGATTGTAGTATCAGCAGTCTGTGCTGCCCCAAAGTACTTTATATTATCTTTGTATGTATGCTTTTACACTGAGATAAGAATAACTTGTCTCAAAAAAGTGTATACTTATATCCAGATACAAACAAGAGACAGGCAGAACATCCACACAGTATCTTACTTTTGTAATTTATAGTAGCTTGGAACAGTTACTTCAGATTTAACACTGATCATTTTAAAAGCTACTCACACATGGCCTTCCTCGACAATAAAAACTGACAAAAGGTTCAGTTCTGAATTCCATGCCCTACCCAAGTGGATGATCCTCAAGTTTGTCCCCATTAAAGCCCTTGACAGAAATAGGTCAAAATCCAAAAGGTAATTCCTACCCTGAAGGCTGTTTCTGCAGATCACAGTAAGCAATGTGTCTTGTATTGCAGCTCTCTCCACAACTGACAGTGCACAAAAATCACATTTTCTACAACACTAGTAAAAAATAAAATCAAAATATTGAATGAAACATTTGGATTACCTCCCAGAAGCTATCACTAGAAACTTCTAGTCCAACGGAATCATCGTATGAGCCAGACATTGCTATGTATGAAGAGCTTGTAAGTATTCAGAGCTTAAACACCTTCAGAATCTGTAAAAACAGAAATAAAACCATTTATGAGCATTATTAATGGAGTTATGAAATTATGAAAAAAATTATGTTAAGCGACTTAATTCAATATTTTGGTATCTAGAGGTGCCAAATAAAAACAAGAGGTAACCACACAGGGCATTTTGGAACAGAAAACTTCTACCACACAGTTTGTGGCTCTCATCATGACACTGGTTGTCCAGAAAGCACTCAATGCATCTCCTTATATCACATTTCATTAGATTCTTGAGCTCATTTAATGATAAAATTTCCTATCACAACCAAAAGAAATGATTGAGCAGTGAGATGCTCACTCATGAACTACTCCACTTTCAAAGCATTCCTATGAGACAATCTGCTGGACCTTTGCTTCTGCAACAATAACCTGCACTGATTCCTATTCCTTTTCCACTGGAAATCTGTTATATAATGAAACCCACTGGAAATATTTAAGGCCAAAAATGGTTGATTTAAAGAAAAATAAATGTCTTCTTTGTTTATAAAAGAACAATATTAAATGGTTCTATTTTAGCAAAACAAACAAACAAAACCCATCAGCTCTGAATTCTGAGCTTTATTAGAAGTAAGTAATTACTTTAACAATTCAGGCATTTTCATTTTTATAGACACAGCTGCAAGGAAGAAAAATATAATCTATCCTCATTGAAGCAGATGACTTTATGAATCACTAGGTATGAAAAAGGTTAGGGTTACCCTAAGCTAACATGTAAGATTAACATCAAAAACATTACTGAGACAAAAATCCAGGCACTTGCATCCACAAATGTCATTTGTGGGCTGGAGACCAAGAAGTGGGAGGGAAAGGAAACAGCTGCCTCCCAAAACACACACACACACACACACAAATCCCTGTCCCATCCCTGCAGATACTTCACCAGGTTCTCCTGTTTAGATGTCTCCTGCCAAGTTTATCTCTAACTTCTACCAGGGATACATACAAGTAAACAGACTTTACCACCCCTTGTGGGATGAATACTTTTATCAGTAGACTGTAAGGTGAAGCTCCTTCTCTTTTTTTTTTGCCTTGTTAATCTTGTTTCCCTTAAAGTACCATGGCCCTTTCAAAAGGGGGCAGAAAATGTCTGCAAACCTGACCTTGCTGCCCAGTGGTTATGACAAGCTGCTGAGAGAAACAGCATTGAAAGCCTCCCAGGCAAGGAAAATTCAACACTAAATTAGCATTTCTGGCATAGACTGAAAATAACAGTGCCATAAGGGTAGGCACTTGTTTATAACAAAACCCAGCTACTGAAACAAAATAGTTCTTTGGACAGTTGCAGCACAAACATAACAAAATTACTCTGGCTGGGAAGACAAGATGTTTCTCCTTATCAGTTTTTCATCCGATCATTTGCATAATGCAATTCACAGAAAAAGCTTACATAACCTTAACGCCAAATATGGAACTAAAAACCACAACAGGAACATCAATTGTTAGAATTTTATTTTTAAAAGACAGCCAAAATATATGAAAGGTTCTGCAAAATGGCAAACCAGAAAAGAAAACCATATAGAGGCAAATTATTTTTACATGTTAGTGTAACATTCTTCAAATTATGTTATTAGTAATTACAAAAAAAACCCCCAGCTTTTTCGCCTGTGATTTTATTGAACCAAGAGGGAAAAGTTTAAACACTGTGCAATTTTCAGTTTCTCTAGCAACACACCTTTACATGGAATGTGTTCTTCCCAGAAAAACCGTCTCTTGCAATTTTTACAATACATTATGGTAAGCAAAGATCCCATCTGTGATAACACAAGTGTTTGTATTTGTTCACATCCTTTTTTAGACAGCTATAAAGCAGCAAAAGGAGGAAACCAAAGTGCAATAAGCTTGCAAGCAGCTGGACCAATTCATAAGTATAGCTTAAAATTAAACAGCCAGGCAGAACGAGGGAGGAATGAAGTTCTGAAGGTCATCAGGAAAGGTTAGGGCAGTTTCTCTCCACTACACCAAGATCTTTTAACCAAAGTGCTCACTACTATTTGGAAGAGATCTGGCAGACAGCTGTAGAATTCAGCATCTTGGAAAAAGAAGCCCTGAAGTATAAACTTAAAGGAAAGTTTCAGCCCATCCCATCCAGTCATCCATCCCACTCTCTTAAGCCACACTAGCAGTATTTTCCCCCTCCAATTACAGCTAAAAAAGACAATGAAAGTGTTCTGAAGTAATAATGCAGTGTCCACTTACCTTGAACAAAAAAGCTTTAACTGCATCATTCCTGCAAATTTACTCGGAAAAGTTACATGGAAAGACTGAAAAAACTCAAACACAGGAACATTTTCTTAAATGAAGGAACAGGTTGTGGTGACTGGGTTTTTAAAAAAACCCTTTTATTCCTCCTCAACTAGAACTTCGTAATAAATGGAGTTATCCTTTTTTTCCATAGAGGCATTAAAATGATCAGCACTCAGGAAATACTGATGGAATTAAGGTTTTAATATGCCAAATACTGTGCTGTGAGAAAGTATGAGCAAGCGTATTTAGAGAAACATTGTGCAGTCATAGCAACAACTGGTACAGAAAAACACTGTTTTTACAGCCCTGCTTAAAAATGAACTGTATATTGAGATAGGAACATTAAGTGGTGTGAGTCATGCTACCCTCACAAAATAGAATTATTACAGCAGCCAGGCCTTTAGCACATTTTTGTCAGGGTTTGGTCCTCCCATCCTCCAAGTGAATTTGCAGAGGTTTCACAAGTAAAGTTCATTGCACTTTTTTTTGTTTTGCAGGGTCTTCCATTTCACTGTGAAAGTAAACCTATGAACAACTACAGCTGTCACGTAAAATCCAGAAAATTTAGATGGCTACAAGAAGAAAGATGAGCTCTGCACAGATTGTCCACAAGTGATCACCTGCATCTCACAGAGCTGAGGCTTCTTTGCTCAGCTGGATTCCAGCAGAACCAATAACTCCATAGGAAAGCACAGTGCCCACACCCACTTCTTATATTCCCACAACAGTTTGGCTCTCTCATCCACTCTTCTTCTTCTCATTCCACAACTCCAGGCACATCTCTTTTTTCTTGTCCCCTAACTGCTAAGTAAACAGCTGCCTGCTGCCTTTTGTCACAAGCACACTTGAGCCACGAGAGCTTATATAGGCTAAAAATAAAGCACAAAGTCCAACTGCAGAAAGTAACTCCATCCTAAACAGTACATACTGTAATAGCTATGGAAATGATGCAAACAAACAAGGCTCCACTTTCTTGGCCCTGACTTTTAAGCAATTCTTGTAAATTAGGATACATTGATCTTTGCCACAGGGAAATGGACCTTAATAAATACGTGGCTTTTCTTTTTTTTTAAGCTTCCTCTTAGGAAACATTTTAGCCGTGCTTTATGCTAAAGACCTTGAATTTCTTCCTCATTGCTAGTGCCCCACTGTATGATAAGAAGTGCTATAAACATCCTGAGGGCTTAACACACAGGGATTTTAGAAAATATTAACTAATAATGAGCAAGCAGACTTTCAGGTACCACACACAAAACCAGCTGCACACAAGATGCACTTTCTGCTCTCAAGAAGTTGGTTTTGATATTACTTTGAAAGCAATTTGCAAAATTCTTTGCTTTGTTCATGTTGAAATACTTGGGTTTTTTTTCTGTGCAACAAATGCAGCCTATTGAGAAGCTAAAATAACCCAGTGAATCCCAGAATTTCTTTTAACGCATTTTTCAACAGGAAGATGGGGAAAAGCTTTTAAAGAAATCCTTCAGTTAAATCCCCTCAAGCTTTTAATAATAAATAGCTTTGATGAACCCTTACTGTGAAACAGGCAGGGTTGTTTAAAGTGAGATTTTAACATTCTCGTTTCTTTTGGAAGATTATGTTTATTTTGAAAATACGTTTGACTATACTCAAAAAGATGGCATTTAAAAAAATCTAATTACAGTCCCATGTACAATAGGCTACTTTAAAGCATGGCAATCACTAAACTGTGGCCCTAGGTGACAAACTGGTCCACAACAGAGAAACATCTCAGAATCACAGAGTGACACAACCTTCCAAGCATGATCAGCCCAAGTTGCTCAGGGCTTTTATACAGATGGATCTGGAAAACCATCAGGGATGGAGATGGCACAACCTCTCTGTGCAACTTGTTCCAGTGATTAACTATCCTCAAGATGAGATATAGAAGAAAAAAAAATTAATCCATATTTAGAAAACCAAGTGGTGTGGCCATGCATTGTCTCCAAGGACTCTACAGATGCAAGCTGACACTATCTATCAGCCTCTAGAAGAGAAAAGCACCTGGTCACATTGCCTTTTAAACTTATTTTTGGAATGACAGTATTTGTCACCATGGATCTGATCCGTCAAGATTCCAAGTTTCATGACTAAGGAGTGAATTACTTACGTATAAGGACATGACTCAACTTCAATTAGCTGCTCCTAAGAACTTTCAGCTATAACATTTTTCCTTATTATTCTCAGAAGCCTCAGGTTTTGTTCCACACAGAATAGGAAGGAAACAAGACTTCCTTGTACAGAAAAAAACACAATCTATGCTTTAAGTGTGAACTACTGTGGCTTGCTACCAAGTGTACCTGCCATGAATATGCTCAATCTCATATTCTCTGGTTAAATAAAGCAATTTAGATGTTACTTTCTTTTCTATTTTGTCAAAAAAAACTTGCTCTAGAAGAGTTTCCAGTTTCTTCAGGGTTGCAATCTGTTTACATAGAAAAAATGACATAACTTCTGTAGCAATATTGTGAAATCCTGTAACAAAAGCTGTTAAGAATCACAGCCACTAACACTGCAAAGTCTATAAATTAAAATGAAAAGTAAATACAGGAAAAAAGAATGCTTTGGTTTACACATTCAAGTGACACCAAAAAATTCCAGCCCCTGGGTGCAGAGAAAAAATATGCATCAAACCATGATTAGTCACTGCTACTCAATGCTGTGAAGTCTTCTAATTGCAATCAGTAGGCATGACTGCATTTTATTAACAGAAGTTAGGCCTTAGATTTTTAAAGGTAGAGTCTCAAATCCACAGCTTGGGCCTAGATCTTCTTCAATCTATAAAAAAGAGGGTGCAGAATAGCACCCTCCTCCACAGGGATTTATGATAATCCCTTAGTCTCCAGCAAGAAAACAACTACAGCAACAAACACCAGAGAAAAGTCCGTAAAAGGAAAAGGAATCACTGTTTCTTGGGGAATTCAGCCTCTGTGTTGTAGTTGGCAGAGCCATGCACCAAATGATTTCTGGAAAGAAGTTGACAGCAACCTATTTGGTGAGCCGTGAGCACTAAAGGAAGGAATCTAGGAAATGCATGCTGTTACAGACTCTGCAAGCTTATTTCCTACCAGGCACACTCCTCTGAGACTGACAGCAATGTTTATTCCTACATTTTCTAGTTTGGAGAACTGAATAATTCGCCACCTAGACATTTTTCAGTTAGTAAATAGCATGATAAAATGACATTAAATAACAAAAAGCTATCAGTTCACAGTAGTAATTCAAACTCTGAGTAACAAGAGACTCTTTACACTTCTCAGTTAAGGAAATCCTGAGTTTAAGGTTGCTTGGTCCACAACAACCTCCTTGGATTATATTTGCCCATGCTCACATTTGCTAAATGCTGAATGTGAAACCACTGAAAGTAGCACTCATTCACTGCCCTAAATACAGGCCATGAACACACATCCAAGCCATAGTTTCAGCACACATCACAAGATCACTAAAGAGATTAAACTTCTGTGATAATTCCCACATGTAAAAAAATCCCACACAACTCCAGTGAGGAGACAGTCTCTAAAATTAAACTCTTCAGGCACATTACCACCGTGTGATGAAATCTTACAGCAGATACATTTTGCAATGTGTAACAAAAGGAATAAGAACAGTCATTTTGTTAATTACTGATTATTTTATTAAATAAATGAAACTTAAAATTACTGATCAATCAACTGGAACAGCACACAGCACCGAAGTACACCTGAAACACGAGGCAATGGCCCAACATTCTCCAAAAGACTCACAAATTCTCAAAAAGCGTGCCCATTTTGTTTTATCCATGTGAAAATGTGAAATACCTGGCTCTCCCACTCCAAAGAAGACTGGCAGAGCCCTGGAGCTGGCAGCTCTTATCTCCTGTCCTCCTTGCCCATCATTAGTGGCCAGTAACGTTGCTGTTACACATTCTGGTTTTTTACACATTCATGACCTAACCATCCCTACCAGCTCCCACATGCTGCCAGCACAGCCTCCCTCTGCATTTTTCCAATTAACCAGGAGATACCTGAAATAGCAACACTGACTTTGGGGAAAAATAATTTTTGATTCTCAGCTTGACAAGCCAATGTGTGTAGGTGTATTCTTTTAACTGTGCAATTTTTGTTCTAACCAGGGAAGCTATTAACCGCCTTCAGAAGCTTTGCAGAGGTTTCTATTTAAAGTTAGACACTGACCACAGAAATTATTAACACTGCAAAATACATGCTTTAAATGGCATAGATATACCAGCCAAGATGCAAAGTTCATGAAGTGATTTGGGGAGCTTTAAAATATATGCATCTATTTCAAAGAAACCTTAACATTTTCAGACTATACTTTTTTTTTTAATCTGGAGGCATGAGGGAAAAATTCACATTAATGTTTTCTTCACTGCAAGAAATAAAGTGCATAAAACTTGGCTTTGAGTAAATTTTGCCAGAAAACCGGCTGAAGAACTCGGGATTATTTGTCAATTAAAATAAAACTAAAAAATATTCTTAGATTTTGCAAATCAGAAGTTTTCTACTGTTTAGGATCAAGTGATTAAAATGATAAAGTGCAGGAAGAACTTTAATTTAATTACAGGTGTTCACCCCTTCTGAATGTTCACTTTTGTAATGCCTCTGACATCACACACTAGTTCATATGTCCTGTCAAAATCTCCCAAAATGAAATGAACCTTAATATCTTGGCATCATTCCTAAATAAATAAAATTGAGATAAATATGATTTTAGGTTTGTTTCAAAAAAAGCATGAAGGGGGCAAAAGTCCACGTCTTCAACTTGCAAATTACACTTCGTAAGCATTTCGTTAGCAAGAAATCTTTTAAGTGTCCAGATACTTTGAAAAATAAATAATTCACCCTTTATCTAGTGGAATTAGATAGCTTCCTATATACACTCATAATGAAAACTTATTTTTGTAAAATGTCAAGAGAAATATCTAAAGCATATACATTTCATATTTCGTTTCAGTAGAATTTTACAACAGTGCAAAAACCAGGACAGAGCAGTGATACTGATGGATTCTCCAGGAGAGAAACCATGAAACAGCATTTACAGCTGCACTGATAAAACAGCTGCAGAGAGAGGTGACACCTACACAACTGTTCTGAAGTGGCATACAATGAAGAAACAAAGTAGAACATCACAAGAAGCACTGTCTCAGACATCAAAACTTACTTATGTGACTAGCCAGCATGAACACTGCTCTACTTCAAAACAGAAACCCCACAAAAGGACATAAATAAAAAGCAATACAATAACCATTCTAGAAATGGATGTGTGCTGTGGACAGCAGGCTGTATGAGCCCAGAACCATCAGTTCAAACATGATAAACACGCTCCCTTACGTTCAAACAAACATTGCAAATCATCACACTCAGCCAAAAATACTTTTGTATCAGCTGTGACACAGTAGAGTACATTTTGGTAGGAAAAAGCAACTATGACAGTTGTTTGAAAATCATTCTATGTTCTGCTTACGAGCTATTTACCTGAAAAGCCATACCTTAATCCACTTGTATTTTTTCCAGCTCTGGAGCTGGGCAGCATATTTGCAGAGATAACCACAGCACCTGCACAGCACTGCCTGAGCTCCATTTCCACAAACACAATTCTCTCATCAGCATGTACTTTAGCACTTCCTGTGGGCTGATGAAAACCTTGTAACTCAAGCTAATGTCTTTTTCCCCCCCTCCACACTGCAGCACTCAAAATAACACAGGGTTTTCAGTCATAATATGATTCTGTATAGCTGCAAAGCTGAGTATTTGGTGTACTATAACCTTTAGAAAAGGCCATGGGTAGCTCATTTTAAAGGAAGGTATTTTTAATCATACAACTGGCTTCAGTGGAAGAGTGTTTTTAAATATTTCAGTGAACCACGTAGGCACGCTTCGCAGATGCGTCACTTAGGAAACAGATGTGTTGTTTCAGTGTTCCATAGTCAAAAGCCGTACTTTTCCATCTTAGGAAATACAGGGCTGTAATATTAATTAATGGAATACTGACGTGCATTGAATAGATCTGAACCCTTAAATGAAGGTGAAACAGGGCAGTCTTCCCAAATCTGAAGGTTGCACTGAGGAGCTACTGTTCTTTACTTCAGGAGAGAATCAATTCAGATACCCCACTTGAATCAAATTCAGCCTGGTCTTTAACACAGACTTGTTTCCAAAGCCTAAATCACTGTTAGAACCTAAATCTGTGCATTAACAACATGCCATAGTGTACAGAATACCCTATCTTCTGCTTATCTTAGAGAGACACAGAGGACAATAACTGGCAAAAACTAGGAAGGCTGATTGGGGCAGGGGAACTCACATGGATGAATCCAGGAAAATCTGTGCACTCTTCAAGTACTAGTGAATTCTTCTGTCACTTTTTGGAGGTACAAATAAAAGGCAAAGGGGAAGTGATGATTTCCTTACCATGGATAAAGAGAAAGCACAAAGAATAACAGACAGAGTATCTACAGAGTATCTTAGAGGGACACTGCTAAAGGTGAAAAAGACCCCCAGACACAGTAAAATAAGAGATCACAACGTGCTCACGTTATACTTGATATGAACAGTACAGAGATATCACATTTCCACACAAAACTCCTTGGAGCTGAATGGATTATTCTCTGGTAAGCAAACCCAGCAATTTTCTAGGCTAGATCCTCAACACAAGTAGCTTATAACACCAGAAATTATTTGCTAGTATAGCTTTTGCTCAAGGCACAGCCAAAGCTAGCAAAGAACTGTACCCCAGGACTTGTACCCTAAAGCAGAAATTAAATGACCACTTCCATAATTGTTGGCTTAGATCAAAGCTGTGAAAAGGCTTTAAAGAGTAGTTTGCATAATTACCAATTCTTTCTGCAGGCATTATCCCCTCACTGCTGTAGCCCTGCTGACAAAAAGCAGGTCAAATCATCATGCAACATTCCTCCACTCTCAAAATACATTAAAGGGTAGTTCAGTATTTGGGGAAAACACTATCTATGTAAAAACTGCTAAAGAAGATGGCCTTACAACTTAAAAGCAACATTTTCAGCTGTGATAGTCATCAGATCATGCACCATTTCATCAGTTTAATTTCTGGAACTGATACAAAACGTACAGACCTCTGCAGAATACAATTCATAAATGCAGAAAGAAAACAACCACAGGCACATTTAACTTCAACTATCCTTCTTTACAGTAAATTAAATAAGTAATTTAACTTATCATTTAGGAACAATAAAAGATCTGTTCAACTGTTTAAAAATCAGTGCTATACTGTAACAGTACAAAAGAGCATGTGACTGTATTTCATATTTAAGATTAAATGAGATTAATTCAGATTTTAAAGTAAACTGAATGCAGCTTCTAAAGCACTACAAGGAAAATTTTAATTGCTTGCTTGTGTTAAAGTTGGAGAGAAGGTTACTCAATACTTAGTTTCATTAACATGGTCACTGAAAAAAGAAACTTGAATTCCATTTAAACAGATTTTCAGCTCAGTGAATCTGAAGTAAACTTTAGCCAGGACTCCTCATGTTTCTAGGCAATTAAATTTTCTGGTCCTGAAATGGTAATTACTGCAACAAGGTCAGAAGACCTCTACTTACAACTTAGTAATCTATGCAACATGAGTTGCTGACTTAGTAGAATTAAACATTCCTTAAAAGCATGTAATTATTTTTTGTAATAAATATAATGAAGTGGCTCCTTACCATGTACTAAACTCATTAGTCTAAGCTACCTGGAAGTATCATACTTAAAGATTAGGATCAGAGATGATATTTTATGGCCTTCCCTGTACATGTAATTTGACAAGCAAAGACAGAAAAGGAGGGAGGTGGTGGTTTGTTGGTTTTGTTTTGTGTGGGGTTTTTTTTAAGCACTTACAGTACACTTAGACCTACTTTAACCCTAAGAGTTTTCAGTGTGCAAAACAAGGTGCTGCTTTAAAAGAGGCACATGAGATCCAGGTTAGGCAAGGGAGAAGGTGAAAGTTTTTCTTTGATTTGCAAAGGTTTCACTAATCTTATTAAGGGTTTAGAAAAGAAAGCACAGCAGAGCAGCCAGTCTCCCCCATGATTTTCAGCTATCTGAATACATGTTGTGTGATCTCACACAGCTCTCAAACACACAAATCACACAAATGTAGAATCCCCAGACATAATAATGTGAGATGAATGCTCAGATTTGGTCAACTAACCTTACAAAGAGTAGTGTTTTCTACCCTGCTGCCACTTTTCAGGAAAAGGAAAGCTTTTTTTGCCATTTTCAATTAATGCTTGATGAAAGTACAAGTAGGTCAGCCATCTACTCTGCAACTTAAATTGGACTGAAGTTCAAGGAAAGTGGGACAAGAGGCCCCATGAGCTGACAGCTCTTGCACACACCATCACCATTGCGTTTTTGCAGGTAATAAAGCTGTGCCATCACTGACTGTGGAGCACTGAAACAGCAGCATGTAACCTGCAGATGGGGAACAATCAGAAGACAGAAGAAAGAAAGGTAAATAACCCCAACCAAGTTCAGTTTAGTGCTCTCTCAAGGGCAGTCTGAAAAACCCTGCTGTTGAAAATTCAAGCACACAAGACTAGTATCAAACAAGACCAAAGCTGATCATGGTATTGAAACAAAGACTTAGTAAAAGCAGGAATTACACAACTGCCTTCTGTGTCATATATGCTGCTAATTTCAGCATTTTAAATCCTTACACAAGAATTCTCAACCAATTGCTATAAAGGTACAATAACACACTTTCTTTTTGAATTTAGCCTAACTCATATGTCAATACCCCTACACTCACAAAATAGCCATATGATAGTCATAAGCAGCTGAGAAAAGCAGGCACAAATAGCTTCAGAATAAAGTGATCAAATTTCTTAAGCTCTTTAGTTTACTGCAAATCATTCTACACATGATCAAAAAACTGCTTCATGTTAGACTCCAGAAAGTCTGGAGTTATTATATTCAAATGCAACATCATCTTTTAAGTGAAAATAGCATTCAATTGGTATTTTTGCATGATGCATAATAACACGAAGCAATCTCAATAGAACAAAGTATCATGTAATAAAACCATTCTGGAATTACAACATTCAACTTGTGGAGGCTCAAAAGGAACAGCTTGAGCTGGATTACTAACATGTACTTTCTACATGAACTATATATAAAATGGTCTGTATGCACACAAATATATAAACCCGTATATAAACAAGAGTTTTAGCTTAGAGCTGTTGATATTTTCAGCTATCTTTTAAAAGGCACTAACAAGGGATTTTACTACCTAGCAAGTGATCTTGTGATTCTGAGTTCAGCTTGAATGTCTCACTGGATTCTATCCCAGATCTGTCTCCCCAGGTTTGCATCTGAGCTGACAGCTGGGATACCCCCAGTGCCTGTCCAAGGCCAGGGGAGGGTGACAATGAACACAGACAGAACTGCACCATGACACTGTGGGCAGGGCTCTGTGTCCCTGCTGACAGTAATATCTCAGCCAGTGCTCTAGAATAGTTTGTGGTTACTGAAATGAGTCACCTGTCTAGATAAGACTGACATTATAAAGCCCTATCTCCATATGGCTCCTCAGCTAAGAGACTGAGCAGCAAAGGAATCAAAAAAAGGATTAAATGGTTCAACAGCTAAAACAGGTGCAAGATGAAAGCTTCAATTATACAGAAATACCTACCAAGTTTAACTGAAAATAAGATTTCTATTTCTCCAAGAATAAGAAAACCAAGTCATGTGCTTACTCAATGAATAACGAATTTCACACTGAACTATTTTTATCTTATGGTAGAATAAAATGGATACGTAACACTTTGAAATACTGCAGAAAAAAACATCAGACAATGAAGAAAACATTCTAGAAATTGCATACAGAAAGATATTATTTATAATATTTTACAAACTACACATATGATACTTTTCATAATCACACTCTTTAGCGTCACAGTTCAAGTCAAGCATTTCAGCTGAGAACACGTGTGACACTTAAGTACAGACATCTCTCACTTCTGGTTCTAAAGGCTTAGAGCCTTAATATATAAACATTGGGAGATAAAGTAGGCCCACCTCTAGAAAATCCCCTAAACCCAGAAAGTTGATGCCACCTCTAGTAATAAACAGTACTCACTGTAAGTCCTTGGTCATTTCAAGCTTTCTGGAGAAGGTGAGAAGTTTCTCTAACCCATGAGGAGAACCCCTCCAGTAACTGCAGCCATGAGCTCATTCACACTTGTTCCTAATAAAGACAGCTGTAGAGTCAGGGTCACAAGGAACCTTCACACAACCATGGCTCAGACCACAGCTGTTTCAAAGTTGTTTTGTCCTTACTCCTAAAGCTTAAGGGCACAGAGCACATGGAACAATTGTAAAAAAATATTTTTAAAATATACTTTGGAGTATCTACTAAGGTTATCTTAGAACAGGCAAAGCCATGTTTAAGACAGATATGTAATTTAAAAAGAGAAGACTAAAGGCACAAAAGAGATGGTGAGTCTAGCTGTAAGGGTTTTCTTGTCATTACCATTAACCTGTAATACAATATCTGAAGGGTACACAGACAAATACTTCTATAGTGGTTTCTTCCTTTCATGTTTATCTTGAAGTTCATTTTATATTGAAAAAACTTGTGCAACTGTCCATATCTGAAAGATAAAAGAGCATCTTCACCAAGGCAAAATATCTAGTTGATGCATCAGTCACCCAAAATTATAAAAATAGATAATACACTTCAAAAACAGCTATATTTTACTTCTAAAAATAGCATTAGTAAAGAATATGCTATGTAGAGTATTCAAGAGCTTAATAACCTTGACTCATTAGAAAACTTGCATTTATTCTCTATCTTGTGATTTATGAAACTGAAAATTAAATGTCCCAACTCTTGGCACCTTCCAACAAATTGCCTACCTTTTCCTTTTAAGAGCTAGAAGAATTTGAATATTCAGTATATTTCATGGGAAGAGAAAACACTTTCTTATGTACTTTATATTTGTCACACTATCTTAAAAAGCCTGTAGCCATAATTCCAGCTGAAAATGCCAATTTCAAACCAAGTTTGAAACCAAGTTTTGACATAGGTTTTTCACTATGGTCCATTTTGCATGGCATAAATTGCAGATACTCAAGTAATTAAGCTTGAAAAAACACTCAGCTGGTACACACATACTCAACAACTAGTCTTTGTCCTGGCCATGGTACGTCCTGGTGTAACTTTGCTCCTTATCATATGAACATATTTTTATTGTAACATCCACTGGCATGAGATAAAGCTCTAAATCCAAACTGTTTCAGACTTGCATTTCTATCACTGACACCTAAAACTCCTTTCAAAGGAAGGCAGCTGTTCTTTCAGAAATATTTGTGTGTCTTATTGATAAACAAATGGAAGAATTTTAATGACACCAAACCAGTCTAGCCAACATTTTGTTAGAACTAACATCCACCTGCAGTTCAGCTTTAAGAACTTTTTCTAAAAGAAGATATAGTATCTGCCACACCAGTCTTCTGTTGGACTTCACTCTGAGGCTATCAATAATGATGCCTGGTACCAACTGTAACAATTCAGAACTGCAGCATAACTGTTATGCAATATCAGAAGAGTCCTATGTTTTTTTCAAAGTTCTCCCTGCATGCTTGTATGAGAACATATGAACTATATCCCTACAACATTCACCAAGTAAAGATGTTTCTAAAGATAGCCTTTTCAACCTAAAAATAGTGCAGCAATAAAGAAGGCCATTTGAACAGGTTTAGTGCTGGCTCACAGCTGTGACTAAGTCCTAGCAAAATTAGCTTTAAAATTACTTTTACTGACTCCCCCACGGTTCCAACTGACAATCAAAATGCATCAACACTGGCCATTTTCTTGTGTCTGGAAAGGTCAAAGTCAATGCAAGACAGCACCAGCATAGACAGGCTGAAAAAAGTTCCTCCTAATGTCATTGGTACAAAGCAATCAGGACACAAAGATTACAGAAAGGGTTCTTTTAGCTGTGCGAAACACTTCTGGCTCAAGGGATCCAATATATTCAAGTACAAAGCCAGCAATTCTGCCTATAAGATAAAGGCACTGAAAGCTTATCCAAATGTTGAAAACCTCTAAATTCATATTTTACAGCTCTAGTTAGGGCATTTCAACAGTAATATTCCAGAATATCTTCAATTATTTCAGGATTTGGAGGCAAGTTACGTCCATAAGGCTTACTCAGCTAAACATAGATAACCAGTAATTCTGTATCAAGTTCTGAATTCTAGACAAAACCAGGAGAAAAAGAAATCAAATAACAAATAGTTAAATGAATTTTCAAATACCTAACTTCTTGCTTGAATATTTCAGTTTCAGCAGCTTAGCTTTAGACAAAACTCCAAGCTGCTGCATTTTCATTTTATGTATCTGACATATACATGCCAAATCCCTACTCATACTTGTCTTTCACCTGAGATGAATTTTTTTCCCCCGTTAGGACAGAAAAACAACTGGGAAAGAAGATATAAATGTCATTTTAAGCTTATGTAGTTGGACTTCAGCAGTCCTTTCAGTATTCACAGCTACATAAATTCTAATGTCAAAGCCTAGGTGCAATGCACTATTCTTTGCACATTCCAATAATTCTTATGAGCCCCTTCAGCTGCATAACTAGAGAAAGTAGCTGAAATTTAATTCATTCTGGGAAGCAATGCAGAGATTCCTGGAGGATTGTAACAACAGTTGACAAAGCAATTTAACAAGAGCTGCAAGTTCTACATTGCTTATTTCTCCCCATTTGCAGGGTTGAACACTATACAAGTTAATTGGGATTGCATTACCAAGAGTGTTTCACAAGATTTTCCTAAAAGCTTTTTTTTTCTGAAATGAGATTACATAACATTGTTCTCTAACTATTCACTGCAATAAAAAATTTGAAGGATTTATGTGATACATTTTTCCTTGGCAAATTCAAAACATATTTTGAGAAGCATGTTTATAAAATCTTCAGCTTTAAAGAGACAATTTGTACAACAGATTTTTGATAGTATTTTTCCTACCTAATAAATTGCATTCCAATGAGTATGCTAGATAAATTAGATGCATTACACAACACTGAAAATTAGAAAAAACCCCAACACTATAAACTTCAAAAATGAAGTACTAACATCATTCACAACTTAGACAAATCATATCAAAAGATATTATACTGGGATAGCAATATTCACTCAGAAAATGTAGTATTTTATCTGTATGTATGAAATAATCCATATGTGAAATAAATACCGCAAGTGCAAGAAATTAATTACATAAACCCAATGAAATACCTTTAGATGTACTTGAAAACTTTCAAACTGAAACATGTTCATGTCTTTCCTGCTGTGCAGTAAGATACCTTTGCACTGGCATAAAAACTTCTCAAATTATTATGGTAAAACTAGTAATCTTCTTCAGCAACACATTAATTACTTGCTAAATTTAGCACTACTTTTCCTTAATTACACAAGTGTTATTGCAATGCCCAACAACAAGTAGAAACAAAGGTGCTTCCTATTCAGCTCTTTTGCAAGAAAGGGGAGGAGGGATGAAGGGGAGATCTCCAATTACAGTTTTACTTTCTGTACAGGGCTAGTAAAAAACCCCAGCTAAATGTAACTCTGTAGAAAGAGAAACAACATCATATTTTACCAGAGTAATCAAAGTCTACAGCACAGAAAGAATAGGTTATCTTGCACAGCACAAAATAAATTCAGAACCACTGTTGTTTCATATATTTGTGTTTATCAGTTCTGGAACTGTTTAGGACTGACCTGACAACAATTAACATTGCACAGCACAGATTTTACTCATGACACCACCCACCACAGGATTTACATTCTACCAGAAACTGTGGAATAGCCTATGCTACACCAAGAGCTAAAAATTCAGTAATTTGATACAGACTAAACCCACGTGTTGTTCTCTCATATAGGGATGCAAAAAGCCAAAGCAGAAGCAGCTGCTTATATACTACTTTAGACAAAGAATTTCTTAGCCAAATTCAAACCAATTTTAAGATCAAATTTCATTTCAAATAATTTTCAAGGTTCACATACAGATCACTTAAAACTATATGGATTGTCCTTTAATTTCTTCTATTTTGTGTGTATGAACATAATAAATTTGGTCCTAGCTCAATGAAAGACAAGACATTCATGATATCCCAGGCACCTTTACCAGTGCAGACAACAATTAAACAAAGAAAACCACAAAATGTTCTGCAATACTGTTCTAAGATGTTCTCTGCTAGCCAACCTAAGCATCTGCCTAAAGAAAAATAAATCTGGTGGAATAGTAACTCACTGAGAATAACCAAGAAAGCAGATTGGACCGTATCACAGAACAAAAGTAACAGGAATCCAACTAAATCTACTTCTCTAATTCCAATAATTCTAAAAAAACCCAAACCAAACCAATAAAATAAAAAACACCAACAATTAAAAAAAACCCAAAACAACCCCACAAACAAACAACAAACCAAACCAACAAAACCCAAACAAAAACACAAAATGAACAAAAAACCCCTCACAAAACCAAAAAGCACAAAAACCAAACACCCAAAAACACAAACCCAAAGAGGTTTCAATAAAGTATGGAAG
Source organism: Dicaeum eximium (assembly GCA_013396995.1). Classification (NCBI taxonomy): domain Eukaryota; kingdom Metazoa; phylum Chordata; class Aves; order Passeriformes; family Dicaeidae; genus Dicaeum; species Dicaeum eximium. The sequence goes on along the minus strand of VWZP01005877.1, from coordinate 683,134 downwards.
CAGATTTTTTTCAGTCTAGGAAATTATAGCAATGGCATGGGGTTTTTGCACACCTAGATTTTACCCTGGGAGAAAGAAAAACCCAGAAATAAGACACTAACACTATAAAAACACACTTGATTCTTTCCACAAAATTGCACCAATTTTGGAAATTAAATAGTGAATTGAAATTCAAAGATATTTCTTCAAAACTTGGTTTAACAATAATGTGCTAACAGATGAATCGAAATGATCTGCTAGGAGTTTCGAAACAATTACTTAGCATTCACTTTTTTTTTAATATAAATTCTGTATTTCATTACATAAGAATAAAATATCAGCATTGAACCTTAGAAACACCTACATTATTGACAAATGAATATTCTAAAAGTAAAAAGGCAAGGACTTTTGGCTCCTTTCTACTTGGAACTTGTTTCACTTTAAAAAGTATTTCAATTGTCTTCTGGTACTTCCACTCCAAAATATTTTAAGCAAAAAAAAAAAAAATCAAACAAACACCTGCCTTTAAATTGATGAATCTAATATCTTATACTTATTTTCTATCCACCCATGCTTTTAAAATTGGTAAAAATCAAGAAACACGTTCAAGCATATTTGCAATTCCCTTAACTTTAGACAGTGTAAGGGCAGAGTCTGTGTGAAGAAGTGTCCCATCTTTCTTGGGTGTATTCCAGCAGCTCAGGTAGCACAGCTTCAGCTGCCAGGGCAAACAGCAAGGTTGCATTTGCACCCATTCCATTTCCCTTCCTTTATTACACCTGGCCATCTTTAAAGCATTTATACAGAGACTTGTTTACATTCAACATTCACTTTACAAAAATTATTCACTGAACACCATAGCTCAATACATAGCCTGATCACTTTGTTATGGCATAAAATCATTCCACTGACAGTGACTGATATTGTTTGTGCCACATCCCCAGTCACCCCTCCTGAGCCATCCCTATGCCATCGATTCTGTTTGGCAAGTCAGGTGCTAAGCTTTATCCAGCTGAAAATGGCTCTGCAAAAATAAAAAGTTTCTTGCTGCACCAGAGAACCAACCCCAGACACAGCACAGCCAGATAAACACAACCACAGCACACAGCAGGAACAAATAGCTGAGCACCAGTGAAAAACTCTGATTTCCTGTTTTAGTCACAACACAGACTATCACTGGTTTTGAAGTAACTTATCACTGCGAGTAGAAGCAGCAACACACTTTGGAGCCAGTTTAACAAGCTACAAGAAGTTATGCTGACACAAAGAATAGGCAAGCACACAGACCACACACAAGATACCCTTCAGAGAAAGGCTGGCACCTTGAAAGGAAGGCAAAAAGATTTTTTTCATGGCTTATGTGTAAGCAGTAGGCATACAAGTAAGAGATTATATTATTGCCTTTGGGAACATAAATCAAGCCCATTTAATAACACTGAAACTTCAGTGTACATGTCACACAGCTGAAGAGTTTGTATGTGGTTATGTAAGGAGAGAGGACTGGTCAAGAAAGGAGTGGTGACACTTCTGCAATAATATTTATTAATATTTGTTATTCATTTGAAATATTTGCAACTTTAAAGAACATTTAACACTCCACAGAGATTCTGCACCACAATCTCTGGCCACTAATGCACATTAATGCACACTGAACAACACAGCACACACAGCTCCTTCAGCAATGAGCTGCTGCGGCAAGGAGAATGGCACATCATTGTGGGGCCCTTTGGTCCCACCCATGTATGCTGCATGTTTCACCTTCCCAACCCCAAAATTTGTATGGGATTTATAGGTGACAGTGTCCTAACTCAAATAGCACATTGCATTCACCACGAAGGAACTCCATGCATCCATACCTCAAAGCAGAATGGATGACAGGACTAGAAGTGATTACCTGTCCTGAAAAGCTCAGCTTCAGCAATCTAATAAAATAATATTACTTCGGTGTTATTTTAATATTACTATATAATGTGAGAATAACAGATAATCACACAAGACTTTTTTTTTAATAGCTGTCCCCAAAGCCACTTTAGAAGAAGAAAACCACATTACCTACAGAAACACCTCAATGTGAAGTGGAAAAGAGGGGAAGTTCACAGTAGGAATTATAACAAAAGCTAGAAATGACAGAATATAGCAGAATGAACACAGAAATAGCTGTATTGGTAGGCTGTAAATATATTGAAAGCTCCTTTATTATCCTTACTGTAGCAACCTTCACAACAATGCTATCACTCACTTGAATGTAACAAAGTCAGAAGATGAATGCTGACAAATAATCCTATTTGAGTGATATGATTATTAGCCTTCAAATTAGAAATTAAAAGTACTTAGGAGGCCAAACCAACTTTTGTTCAAGAATTTTAAAATATAATTTGGGATGCTCTAGCACGCTCAGCACAAAGAAACACCCTGACAATGCCCAGGCACTCCCTCCTTCATGGTCCTGAAGGGAGCTTTTCCCCCCATCCCTGGAAAATAACCTGAGGTGGTACAGAATAACCTCCAGGGGCTGGCCATGCCCCTCCTGCCTACTGCATAATTAACCTCTCCTGGCCAGAACCAGGATAAGTCAATTAAAACAGAACAAGTCTCTATCTGAGCATACCAAGTTGATAATTATTATTACATAATAAGAAGAAAGATACTATACAACCACACTCTTAGCATCACTTTCTTTTTATGAGGACACCCTCCTGTGTGATGCTGACTATGCTGAGGACCTACGTTTCAACACAGCACTGAATTTACTTTCACAGGGTATTCTGATCAAGATACACAATAATACAAGCTCAGTCTGATGTTACATTTATTTTAAGCCCTGAAAAGACAGAGTCAAGAAATATTACAAAGCTGGATGTGTTCACCAAGCTACTGCTAAGCTATTTACCATTATTACTGGTGACCTGTGAACACATCAGGAATCATGACTGATCTACTGCCCAGACAAATTTAAAAAAAGCCTGAGGAAATATAAAATAAGACCAAAATCAGTGATGATAAACCTATCTGTTCCCTGAAATGAGCACAACCTAAAGATCCAAATTTCCAATTCACATTGGACTGTACCAAAACAAAGTTTAATTTCCCTATCCCATAAATATGAACTAATATTTTAAGCATCAAGTTTGAGGAATACTGAAATGGACCAGAACACTCAGTTGAATGTTCTCAATTAATTGTAAGACATAAATAAAGTGCTGTTAGGTAGGCAGCTAGAAGTATATATTATCTGACTATAGATCAGAGAGATTACCCTGTTACAGGCAGTAGGACTAATTAGCCAACTGGGCACCTAACAGGGTTGTGGTAAACTCTACATCCATTTTATCTAAAGGGGCCTTTTTTTGGTGGATGTATCAAATTCCAACAGGGATTCATTCACACAAGTCCTGTGGATGTTCTTTTTCAGAAAAGATCAGATGATTATAAATGGTTCTTTCCTAGATCAAAATGTATTAATTATCTTTTGCATTTCTTCTGCATACTATTAGCAATTGGATAATCAACCTAACTAAATATTTTAAGAGCAGCAGCAATTAAAATCTGTTTAATCAAATAATAATTTCTTGAAGTGTCTATAGAATGCTAATGCATGATCCACATAGCAAAACTGCCTGTTCATTAAAGCCATCTCCAAGACATGCTCCTGAGGCCACAGCCATATTTGCAGCCCATGGAGGACCATGAGGAGCAAAGAGTAGCTGAGATAAACATGTGAAGAACTGACTGCAACCCCCAGCTCTTGTCACCCTGTGCCACTCAGGCAGAAAAATCAGGAGTGACGCTGAGCCTATGAAAAAGGGAAAGGTTGGTTGAAGGTGTTTTAAGATTTGGGTTTACTTCTCACTCCCCTACTCTGATTTGATTTGCAATAAGGCACTTTCCCTGAATCAAGTAGGACATAGTAACAGAATAAAACTTTTTCCCTTAACTTTCCATTTAGAAGTCTGTTTAAGACAGCATGGAAGTGTGCTTTGGGAAGTGGCACTAGGAATCAGAAGTTTTTGGTTGCTCATACTTTATCCATATGTGCTGGTTGTCACTATTTGCAGCTGCACCAGCTTTCAAAAATGACAAAAAGCTCAACTCTCAGAGCCCTAACATAATAATCAGTGAGAAGGCAACACTCCCAGGTGTGGGTGTAACAGTTCTTAAGAATTTAATTGCCCAAAAGAGGAAAAGCTAACCACTCAATTTATTTCTATCTGTATCTGAATGACATTAGATTGACAGCATTCTTTATATGAAGCTCTCTAACACACAAAAACTAATGAAAAGTTGTGTAAAGGAAATGGTTACCCAGTTTCTCTGATACAAAACAGCATGTTCACATTTTGGAATGGAACTGTAACCTCACTCAACACAGCAAGAACTTAGGAATAATTTCCTTCAAATGAATTCCCTCTAGACTTTAAAGCAAGCTGTTCAGCAGCACCTAGAAGTTAAGCACAATTATATATTGACCAGATATCAGACTACTTTGAGTGCTTAGATTATTTCAGGTAATTGAAAAATGAGTTTTGAAGCTTTTATCTTTAACTAGTAAGGGATGAAAAGAACCTGAAGACTTGGGAAAAAATGTTTTTAAGAATATTATTCAAGGACTGTGGATGTAACCATGCCTATAAGTTGATGTTGCACAGATGTGGTTCCATTAAATACAGAGAGTTCATTTAATAGATCTGTACCTGTTTGTTATCCATTTATCATTCCTCCCAAAAAGAAAGCAGCATTGTTCCACTCAGCAGGGAGGTAGGTATCTGTCAAACTGCCAAGAAAGTCTCAATTAAGGGAGAGGATGAGAGATTTAACTCAAACCAAAACCACGTCCCGTTTGTCCTATGACTCACTGCAGATTATTTATTGAAATCTGTACTTCACATTACCCCTTTTAAAAAGGGTACATTAAGGACATTCACCCTGCACCTTTTATTTAACCTATTAAATCAGAAAAAAACCCAGCTCATTATATTCTTTGTCATATCATTTTAAAGTTAATCAAGTATGGTGGTGCATCTCCTATTAAGAATAAAAAAAAAAGTATTAAAAAAATTTCTTATTTCGATATTCAGCTACTATTACTATGCCAGGTAAGAAGTTCTGTGCAAGATGGTTTTGTAACCCAAAACCCTGGCTGTGAGATGTCAGGCACAAAAACTCTGTTAGGCCTTTTGGAGCCCAGTCCACATACATATTTTGTTGCTACAATCACCAGGCAGCAATAGAATTACCTGGTATGTGGGAGAGATTAATGTACAATCATACATGAAAGTCAGATTCATGAGCTCTGTTTGGGCTACTCATGCACAAAGACACAATAAAATAAGACAAAGAATATCACACTTCTGCAACAAGGACTTCAGGATGAACAGTACAGTAACACCAAGGTCACCAAGACCAAAGCCAGTCTTATGAGTTGCAAATTATTTATTACTTTATGTCAAAAGCCAAGAGCTTGCAAGTACAGCAGGATTCCATGATACATTAATCACAACAGGCATAAAAAGATCCTTAGAACATACTTGTGAACTCCTCTGAGTTTGCAGTGTCAAAGTCTGAGTGGTGCCCATTTTCAGGGCATATACTGTATTACATTTACAGGTTTATGTCAAAAGATGACATAAAATCCAGCCTTTTTGGTCTCAGTAAAACTCTGTCAAAGAAATATTTAATAATACCATACAGACTTCTCATTCACACCATTTCTGCTGTTTATACTGTAGTCTGGTTTGTCATTCACTGCTCTAGGGTATGTGATAAAAGGCAAAGAAGGCTGTTTCAAATTCTTGGTCTATAGATACCTTGGAATTAGTTCTTAAAGTAGATTCCTACACAAGCAAAGAGGATTAACCATATGCACTGGCCCAAAGCCAAACAGTTCAAGATACAGGTTTCCAATACTATCAAAATATTTACAACACCTTTTGTGTAAGCCAAAACAGTTTTTAAATTTTTGCATAATATAAAAATTTGAACCAAACCACCTTACTTAAAGCCTGAGAGACATTTTCTTTTTTCCTTGGAGCTCATTACTGTGCAGTGTTACAGCAGCCATGTTATTTCTGCCCCTATTTACTAATAAGGGCTGGGAACCTCCTCAAATATTGACACATCCTGTCCACCAAGACCCACAGGACTCTAAGCAAGTGCACCAGTGGCTCAAGCAGAATTCCTCACACTCCCAGGAGCACTCATCAAGGCAGATTCTAGACCAACACCATTAGACACATTTGGATTATTCCCCTCCCCTAAGCAAGGCACCTTAAAGGATAACACATAAAGGAACAACATTCAAGTCTTAAGAGAAACTGGACTATGGAAACTGTGACCCAACCCCAGAGTACAGCAGTTGTTTTCCTGTCCACTCCAGGTTATTCTTCTCAACCCCAGTGAGCCATCAGCCATGCAGCATTCATATTAAATACAGCATTCTATTCAATCACAGAATACTTAGCTCTGTTTATCTCAGCACAGTTACCTCACTCTTTTAGTTCCTACTTCTTCCTTTTCATGTCCTGGGAATAGCTCATCGTTACATTAAGTCAAAAATCAGTAACTGGGCTTAGCTGAAAGGAACAGTGTCACCTCTTGAAGTTCTGGGGATTATGACAGAGTTTGAATTAAATCCCATGTTACAAAGAAACTGTTAATCTCACAGATTAGTCCTCTAAGCAGAGATTCTAAGAACTAAAAAGGCATTCATATATTCATTTATATGGATGTTTAAAAAACATATTTAAAAAACCCCAAACCAAACCAAAAACTACCTTCAGTCTGCTACTCTTCTCCTGGCTTAATGTATGAGAAGATGCAGTTTTTCCAGGAGCTGCTAGGCTAAGAAAACCAGGCAGCAACTCAGAAACAGAAAGCCACCTTGTAACTACTTTGTATTACAACACAGATTTGTACAGGCACAGGCAACTTTTGACTGGCAGCACTGCCAGGCATTTCATCCAATTCCTGCAATAAGCAGGGAATTTTCTTGGCCTGCATTTATAGGCTACTCATTCATCCCACAGTGACCTTCAGACTCATTTTAACCACAATCAGGGAAGCACAGAATTGAAATATGGACATCTTTAAGCACACTCAGCTCCAGAGCAGGAAAAGGTGTCCATATGCTCCACAGACAGAACAAAACTTCTCATTCCTGACACTAAATCATCCAAACATGTCACCTGGTAAAAATAACAGCTTCAATGATTTCGGGCCAACATTCAAGAGGCTTGCCACAAGAAAAGAAAACAGACATCTACCCACTAGAAAGATATATCATCTAGGTATTTTCTGAAGGCACTGTTTAAAAACGTTCACAGAGCAGAATGATCTCGATCACAGTCAAAAAGCCATTTTATTACGATGGTATTTCAAAGGCATAAAAAAGAAAAAATTGATCCAGATTTGTAAACTACTTCCCAAAGGGAGTTTGGAGCACTTTAGCAGAGAACAGTCACAGCAAGGTGGCACCTGCTCACCTCTTCTGCTCACCACACTGAAGCTGTAGGGTATAGAGTCCAGGGATCTCTAAAATGATGCTGCTCTGCGCTCCTTATGCTAATTTGTGCTCCTGTTGAAGCTGATTCAGTCATAATTGGCAGAATATAACTACTATCTTTGAAGGCAAATTGCAAGTTTGACAAAACATAATTTCAGGCAGGTACAGGTATAAACAGCCAGCACATGAGCGTTTGGTGTTAATAACATTAATAGTGAAAAATGCAATTAACAAGTTTTGACCATCTGAACAACAGCTGGCAAACTCTTTTAGTTACTGCTCACCTTTAAGCAGAAATAAAACTCATAATGTGTGCCCACCCTGCCCAAGAAAGCAACAAAGTGGTACTTTTCCACTGGTCTCATCACAGACGTATGAGAATGATCCTATTGTTGCACTAAAACCAGAATGAAAACTCAGTTGCTTACATAATGCAGCCTTCACTGTGACTCTTATAATAATGCACCTCTATTGTTTTAACTTTTAAAAGCAAGGGAAAGGTTTTTTGCTTTAAAGAAGTGTTGAACAAATGCTGGCATTAAATCCAAATTAGCAGAAGGAAATCACTCCCCAACAGCAAGAGAGAACAGGCTCGTGGCAGCCTTTTAAGCAGGAGGTCGTGGAGCACCATAGAAACAAAAGTTTCATCTCATCCACGGCTCGTTTTTTTACCCCAGTCTGTGTCAAATGGTCAAACTTACGCAAACAGGTACAGGAAACATGAGCACTGGTGTACTGGTTTTACATTATCCCAGCTAATCTACGATTTTAATCAAGTCATCCAAGCGTTTAAAACGGCAAGACTGCATTGAGTTTCCAAAGAGTTTACAAAGGAACAGCGTATGGCACTTACATCCCTCTGGCTTCCTTTAGTGCTCAGGCAAAAGGATGACTAAATCTATCAGCTTCTGAGTCACTGCAAGCAGAGACAGCTGAGACAGACAGACACGGCGAGCCCAGCAGACACCGCACACATCCTGCTCTTCCCTAACCAGGTAGCCCCAGTGCACATAAAGAGATTTCTGTCTCTCACACAGACCTTTCGGGCTGGGACACGACGAGATTCTTTCCACGGGCCAAAAAAGGCAAAGTCAAGATAGAAGGCGGGCTGGGTCATTACCAGTGCCCAGGAGCTCCTGAGCTGTTCAAAACCTCACTCACCCCCGTAGAAGCATCGCCTCCCACCAAATCAGCATCCTTACCTGCCATCATCAGGAGCGCCGGGATTTCAAAGCCGGGAGGAAAAATCCAGCTGCTCAAGTTTAGGACTCCATCCTCGCCTTCTTTTCCTCCCCAAACCAAAGCCGCCCCCAGGACCGAGTGGGTCACTAAACTTCCCCGAGCAGTGAGCTCTCCCCTCCTACAGGAACCGAGCCAGTGGCGTCATCCCTCGCAAGCCCCAGCCCTGCCCTTCCCCGCCTGGCGCCGTGCAAGGAGAGCTTCCCCTTCCCGCGCCCGCCGCAGCAGCCCGGGCTGTGAGTCCCGCACCCAGCGGGGTCCCCGGGGGTCGTCCCCGGCCCGGCCCGCTCGGCCCGATCCCGGCACGGGCAGCGTCGCCGGCCCGCCCGCGGCACCAGCGGCTCCCCCGCCCGGACCCACCGCCCGCCATTGCCCAACGGCTCCGACGGGGATCCCGACCCGGCCCCCGGCTCCAGCCTCTTCTAAGGCGGGGCCCCGGGGCGCGGAGCTGCCCTCACCTGCAGCGCCGGGACCTGACCGTGGCCGTGCCCGGCGGGGGTGGGGGTGACGAGACGGCGAGACCGCGGCGGAACCGACCCGACCCCTGCGCTGCGCTCCGCGCCGCCGCCCCCGCCCGCCCCTGGCGCCCGCCCAGCCGCCTCCCCATTGGTCCAGAGCGCCGGCAAGCTCCCGCTTCGCCGCCGCCTATTGGCTCTCCGCCGCTGCCAATCAACGCCGCTTCCTCGTCGGGGGCGGTGCGCGCGCCCGCGGCCGGAGCGCGCTCCTTGGCAGCCGTCAGGGACTGCCAGAGCCACGCGCGCGGCCCCGCCCGCACCGGACCCGGACCCGGACCTGGACCCGGACCCGGCCCGGGCTCACCCTGGGGTCTCCGACCGCCCCCGGACCCGGCCCGGGCTCACCCCGGGGCCCGCGGGTGCCCGGCCCGCCCGGGCGCAGGGTCAGCCAGGTGTCCGAGTGTAGGAAAGCGTGACAGGAGCACTGCGGAACGTGGCGGGGCGCGACGGGACTGACACCGCGTCCGTGTCCCGTTTGCACTGCGGGACACCGTGAATAAGCAGATGTTGTTTCCCGAAGCGAAATGTGAGCGAGCTGACAGATCCCGGGAAGTGTCGGGGACTTTTCTGCGCCCGGGCCGGGCTCAAGGACAGGGGGCACCTCGGACATGGCACCGCTGGCTGGGTCACACCGCTCTCCGCTCTTGCCCACTATCAGAGCTCTTCGCCTATCTTCCGGATTTATTTGTTTTAGACAGAGAACTATTTGAAGTTCCAAGCAGCAGCCACCACGGTGACCTTCTTTCGCCCCTTCTGCCTTTGCCTTCTCCGCCGCCAGTTTCTGCATTTCCCTCCCATCTGCCCTTCTCATCACCGCTGTGCCTCCAGCACAGCTCTCCCCGGGGACAGCCTGGTTTGAGGATAGCAGAGTTCTGGATCACTGGGTAGGGCTGCAAAACAGCCCTAAGAGAACTTTCCTCTTGGCCGTGTTTCTTGTGCAAGTCCACATACAATTAGATCGACGCCAAGTCTTCCTGTACTGTTTCACTCAGTCTGTGACTCATTAACTTGAGTTTTAAGTTCGCTTAGATTAGTTCAGTAGGGTTGTAAGATCATAGCAGTGGGATAAAATTTGTCTTCTGAATGTCCTTGACAAAGGGATTTGAATTGGCTTTTATTAACATGACTGTGAAATTTGGTCAGGTTGGTAAGCTTCCTAAGATTGAACGCGATTTCTCACTTCCCCAGTCTCCCTTTCTTCACTCTCCTGTGTTTAAAGTTAACAGTTCACATTTGAAGAGGAGAAATTTTGTAATTTATTGTTTCTTACACTCCTGACCAGAGCTGCACTTTAGTTTTCTACAGTCTCGCTCATTAATGTGAGATCAAACTTTCTTTACAGCACACTACAAGGGACATACACAATCATAAATACAGCTCTTTCTGTAAGGAATTAAGCTTCCGTTTTGCCTGGAGCATTGTCAAAGCTGGGAATTTTCCGTGCCAGAACACTTAGACTTTCTTCAGTCGAACATCAAAACAGTCATTCATCTCTTTGTTTGCTCAAATAATGCTCAAACTTGTTCAAAGATGGAAGAAACAGAGCAGGAATTCAGCGTAAATCATAGCAGTCCCTGTCAGAACAGAGTTCATACTGCGATTAAAGGGAATTCCAGTTTGGCAGAGGACAGAACCTGCAGCCTGGGGTGGGCTGACACAGAAAATCCCCAACTATTCCATACAGAGTTCATTGAATGCCACCACCTTGTGCCCCAAAATCACTCCACTGAGCACAAACTCAGTGCTGATTTCATCTCTGCCACTCCCTGTGCACAAAACCAGGGCCCACGTTCTTATCTTAGGCCAGTTTGGGGACAATTACTGTAAAAGGAGTAAGAAATGTATCTTCAAGTCCTGAGTCTGGTGGCACAAACAATCAGACAGTCTTTTAACAATGAAGAAAATGTTCTTCAAATCAGCTATTCCCATGCACTGACTTTGGTAGGCCAATGTATTGATTATATATCATTATATGTAAACATATAATTATATATATTACATTATAATATGGTACATGGAAATAGTATACAATTTATGACTCTATTTACGTATATTTTACTGTATTTCCATGTGTACACTTACTATACTTTTAATATATATAATATATAATATACACACACACACACATATAGATACAATAAATTTAGCCCTTGTGTCATAGTGGAAAGGCAGTGTGTTATTTTGGGAGTCATTTTCATATGGAATTTCAACTGGTTCTGGCTTCCAAGGGAATGGAGATCGATCAGAAGTGAGGAATTTACACAACTTTTTTGTACAAACAACTGGTCTCCGATTTTAGTACAATCTGAGAAATAACAATTGTGTTTTTCAATGTTTCACTTAAACATCTTTGTAATTCAACTAGCATCCCTATAACTGCTATGAAGCATATTTATAAATGCTATGAAATCATAATTTTGAAGATAAAAAAGCAGGACTATTAGCTGGAAAAAATAAAGCTTACCAAAAGGAAATTTTAATGAACATCTTAATTTAATATTTGGAGGTTTTCTCAAGGTGCCACTTTACCATATTAATAGTTTTGATTTTAGTACTTTGATTATTTTTTCCCTAAGTATTAAAAAGCAGTTGTTCTCTGCACATTTTCAGTTATCTTAAAAATGTGACATCCAGTGAAAGAGTACCTTAATCTTTTTCCTTAGAAGAACAGCTGACAGTCTCTCCAGCCACACTGGTGAGCATTTGATTCAGACTGTTAGGAACAGGACAGGAAGTTTGTGGGGGAAAAAAAAAATCCTCTCATTTTAGATAAGTATCCCACGGTTATTTTTACTTTTAACACAATCTATTTTTAAATATGCTTCTTGTTTCTTCTGCTGTCCTCAGAAATTCCATGTGTCCTTTTTGGCACTAGTACTTTCCCTGTAAAGAAATTCTGTCTCTTGCTTCACTCAGAACAAATTTTGTGTTCTTTGACTGCTGCCATAACATTTCAGAATTCTCTTCAAACTCCTTCTCTCTTGCTAAGAAACTCAATGTATTATAATCTTTATTTACACTTTAAATGTAAATTTAAATCCTGAACCATATTTTGATTGCAAATGTAATGCCGTTAGTGAGTATATATGCCAACCAATGACAATGAAATTCTGATTATTAAATTTAATTCCACTCAAATCAATCAATTTCACTGTTCCACTGCCCAACTTCCACTGGGAAAGAACCTTTCAAATAAAAGTCATGTTCTTGTCTGAAGTATTTTTTGTTGTCTCCTTTTCACAAGTGTTTTTAATTACTGTTTCATACTGTCCAAACTTTTCTACTTTACAATTGTCTATGACTACCTCAGATGTGAATGATTTGCTTTTAATAGGTACAAAATTGCAGAATAATTAAGGCATACAAGACTTTCTGTCAATAGCAAAGCTATCTATGTGATCATCATTACTGAGCAAGTTCAAGTATGGAAAGCTTGCCTAGGCTTATATGGTAGCTTTAAAAAGGTGGAAAAACATAGTCTAGCTCACACAACTTCCTACAATTCAGTATAAAACAACCAATTTTCCCCAGATATTAATTTCTGTTCCTATTTCCTCTTAATAATTGAATTTTTAACAAAATTGTGGCTAAAGTCAGCTTTTCCCAGCTATGCACATTTGTTTCCTGCAGAGAAGACAGGAATAAAGTTTCTGGTTGTTTTGTTAGCTTTTTTTTTTTTTTAAAGAAGCCATACAGGTCAGCATAAATGGATACCTCTGCACCACAGGGCACAGAGTCCTTCCCAGGGACCCCAAGGCTGGAGTGAACTCCTGTAACAAAGCAGGGAATGTCAGCTCCCTTCTGCTATTTCCATCCAAGTCAACTGAACAGCAACTGCCTGAGCAATAGCACCAGTTCACAGTGACACAGTAAAGCCCTTCCTTTACCACAGATAAATGAGCTCTGCCTGGCATGTTCTGCTGATGAAATGCAGGGCTATACATCTTCTGTGAAATGTCTATTGTTTTGCTGAGTTTATAGCAGGAAGTGAATCAGGAGACAGGCACATTTTAGGCAGAAGTCCTATTGTAGAGCCAACAGTAATGAAGTAGCTTTACAAATAATACTGGTTCTTTTATACTAATTAAGTTCCTCAAGCCATGTCCAGAAGCTATTCTCTGGGAATCTTATTAATTCCTTCCATGTCAAAGAATTAACAGGGAGAAAGGTTAGTGCCCAGGAAGCAAGCCCCACCATTCAACTCTAACAATAAACTCCTTCTACACTGATGCCATTACAACAATTCCTGTAGCTGTTTAGAGCTTGTCCATTTAATTCTTCATACAATACTGTCCTTATGCCAGGGAGCACTGGAGCATATGAAGAACAGTATTTTAGGACTGAAACACACATTTATATCAGTTCTACCTGGCAAGTTATTATACTAGCTAAAGTCAGAACTTTTGAGAACTGTTATTTCCGATTTATTTTGTTCCCCTGAAAACCAAAACAGTTTCTTTGTGAGACAGATTTGGAGGATGACTGGCCCAAGGCCACAGTTAGTTACTCAGAACTAAGAGCTTGTCTGCTCACAGTCACTCAGATTTAAGTCATCTCAGAGTTGAAACAGGCTTTAACCTTTTGGAGAATCAGACACCAGCAAAAAGAGCTGCCTTACCTCTGAATAAGAGCATCCACATGAGGTTTGTAATCTTTTATTATACATGTCAGCATCACTCCTGTAGCCAATTCCCCTTAACTCTTGAAGCAGACACCTGCCTCAAGCAGGGAACACATCTCCCTCATCACCTCAGTGCCAGCTCTTAGCAGAGTATGCTCCAGGTTCTCACCAGCCTGGGCACCACTTGGTAGCATTAGTTCTGTCCTATGACAGCAAGAGATTTAGTTCAAGATGCAGAAGTGAAAAGGTGAAGATTTTATCTCTGAGTAAGCAACTGAAGTTCTCCCTTTCAGTTTCTCTTCCTCCTAACTTGATTTTCACCTTTACCTTTCAAGACCAGGCACAAACCAGCACCTCACAGCATCATATCCACCTATCTCCCTCTTCCTCCTCCCACAGAACTATCAGCTGTGACTGCTTTTGTTTCTTTGGCACCCTCCAAGTCTGCAGAAAAGCTGCTTTATGCACACTCACTCTAGCTAACACAGACTCTTTCCTTACTCAAATTTCTTCAGAGAATTTTTCAACGAGTCTTAAAAACAGACATTATGTAGCAACAGAGCTTCCTAATTTTGAGTTTCTCAAGAACATTTTGCTGGCATACATGAGGCCTCAAGTTCTGCATAGAAAAGGAAGAATTGCTGCTCACTTACAGATTTTTTTCCTGAGGTTTGTGTCGTGGTTTTAAGCCCAGCTGGAGATGAAACACCACCCAGCTGCTCACTGAGCTCCCTCTCTTCCCCTTCCCACACTGGTGGACTGGGGAGGAGAATCCAAGTAGAACTTATATGTTGAGATAAGAATAGTTTATTAATTGGAAGTTAAAAAAACCCCGCAGTAATAATGGTTAGCAGTAGTAGTAGTAGTAGTAATAGTAATAGTAATAATAATAATAATAATAACAACAACAACAATAATAATAATAATGAAAAAAATCACAAGTGATGCACAATACAACTGCTCACTACCTGCAGATCCCCCTTCCCAAACCCAAATCAGACCTGTTGAATAACTCCCCCAGTTTAGGGACTGGCCATGACATTCTATGGTGGGGAATATCCTGGCCAGTTCAGGTCACCTGTCCCAACTGTGCTCCCTCTCTCTTCCTTTTGTGTACCTCCTCACTGGCAGAACATGAGACAAGAAAAAAAAAATAGTCCTGGACTTAGGAGAAACATAACCTAGTAAAAACCCAAAATATCAGTGACTTATCAACACCTTTCTTATTCCAAATCCAAAACACAGCACTGCAACAGGTACTGAGAAGAAATTAACTCTATCCCAGTTGAAACAGGACAGTTTAGTACTGATAATCAGAAAACCAATCTTAGTATACTAGAATTCCACGTTACTTCAGTTTTGTTCCTTAAAACTCCCTTTAAATACATACATTTTTCATGTTAGAAGTGAAAATATAATTAGGCCTTCAAACTTCAACATCTGCAAAAATCCTGTCAAGAAAAGGAAATGAGGAGAAAGCAGTCTGAGGCATATAATCACTAGACTATTGTTTTTAAAAAGAAAATGGAATGAGATCAGGAAGAAAGGGTCACTGCATTTGCAGTGTCTTTGAATTCTTGTTCTTTAACGAGAACATTGCATGACTAAATTCATGTTTGGGTCAGCAAGATAAATTGCTAGTAATACATGGTTGGAAATATAACTAAAATGTGGTATCAACATTTGAAATCGTAATTCTAGTTCTGAGATTATTTACTACATAGTCAAAGATTCCTATCAGGTTTTTTATTTTCCTTTTCCCCCCTAGTTAACAATATTTCAATGCTTTTATTTTGAGGTAGTACTGATAATTTACTAGATATTTTACAAAGATGTTTCATCCTCAAGGGTTTGCAATATGCTTTCCCACTACTGCAATAGGCCAGAGAGAAGGATTTGCATGTTTAGAACTGATAGGTCTGCTACAAAAACATTTTCCATATAAAATACTTCTTTACAAATACTTTCTTTTACTTAATGCATCTGCTATACACTGGGACAGAAATCTTTGAAAGCAACAGCAAGATTTCCAGTCCTGACTTTTGAAATATTGAATACTGAGGATGCAAGCTTAAATGAGCTGACCCTTTCTAAGCCAGCAGAAACCCCCCAAACAATTAAAGAGGAATATTCAGTATTAGTAATATTACAGATAGTGCCATTACTATTTTGTGTTGTTAATGTCTATGCTCTGGAGGCCCTGATTCAATTCACTGCCTACCTGTAATAACACCACTTCCAACACAGAGTACCACCAACCAACTAGTTTGGAAAACCAGGATTATTTAGATGCTACTATCAGTACTGGGTCACTGTGAAATTACACCTAAAGTATCCCCTGGATTCAGTCTCCATAGCCTTCCACAGCAATAAATCCTAAAAACCCAGACATGGTTTTGCTGTCCTGTTAAGCCTTCCCAGAAGGGAGTGCTACTGTTGCAATACAAGAATATCACAACACATCCTCTGACCCAGCCACTACAGAAATTAATCACAAGCAGTGAAAGAAAGCTTCATTTTCCTTCATTCACAGTACCCTTGCTATGCTGTCTGTCAAATATACAATCATACTACAAAATACTATTTACTACAGACCCACAGTGCCTAGGGCTGTTACTACTTCCCACTCAATCCCTAACAGGCAGTTAGGGGTAAAACCGGAAACATCTGCCCACTAAGTATCACCTAATTAAGACAACACTACTGGTGATTAACACATCTGACTACACCTCTACTTAAGAGCAGCTTGCCTGTCAAGGCTCAAATATACAAGCAAGACTCAGTTAGGAACTGAGAAAAACCAAACCAACCCTCCACCACCACCACCACCAATAAAGCTCAAACCAAAAAACCCGAACAGAAAACCCCAAGCCCAAAATATGAGAGCTGGAATTTAGGTGAGCTTTACCATCCTGCAGTGATCATCTTGCCTTTCCCTTATTTAATTCAAAAGTCAACTAGAACATGCTTTTGTAGAGGCCAGTGAGAAGATTCAAGTCTGATGAAGACAGAATCAGTTAGATTTTATTTTAGTGGAATATAAAAGATTAATGAAGATTATGCTTGGAGTGACTCAGCTTACAGATTTCATTCTCTACTGCCAGGATAAACCCCAGACTTTGTGTAAGGGTATTGGTCAGCCCAGCCCACATCTGCCCTTCCTCCCCAACACAAGCTGCTCTTGCCAGACTGTGTTGAACTGTCCCAGAGACCTCAGTTTGCTGCCTTCTTCCCTTCTTCTAGGAGGATCTTGAAAAGCAGGAGAAGTGGTGCAGTCGCAAGTCGCAGCTGGTCTGGTTTAGGTGTTCAAGAAAAAAAAAGGAGGGAAGGAGGGAGAAGGAGAATAAAAACAACCACTGCATGTTTTATTTTATAAATAACCACCCAATATCTGGTGGAAAGTCAAGTGGGAGCAACAGCCAATCACAGACTCCACTAGTTTATTTATATGCTTTGCTGTTAGAGGATGGAAATACCCATTTTTATCTTTTGCTCCTTAGTTTTGGTAGCTAAGTTTTGCATCTTAGTTTTGGTAGCTAATCATCATAACTGTTCTTATCATAGCTACCAAAAATAGCTTACCATGTACAACAATATTTTTGTTAAATAAAATATACAAAAATATACAGATATTTGAGGTATATACATGCATAAATACACTGAGAGATTCTGGTGCAAATAAAGATTTATCAGCTTCAAGCAATGAGATTTATCACAGTAGCTCATTGTTCTGTCTGTTTTCCACAGACATGCACTATCTCAAAATAAAAATTAATGGCTAGTGAAACAGTCCATCAATATACTATTTAAACACTCCCTCAGTCCATAAAACTTCCTACCTTTAAAGAGTTATCAGCTCAGAACACTTAAAGGAAATAAAAAACCCCAACCTTAAGCATACAAAGACTTGCTTTTTAATTTGTTAATACTGGTTATGAATCAATAGCTGCATTAACTGGCAACAGCCTCAAGTACATGTACTGCTACTTTTTCTAGTTGCTTTTCTTTTACTACAAGAATCTGAACCATCACTGTGAAAATATTAATACTTACCACCATCACCCTTTTATAGAATCCACAGCTCATTTATTATAGGCAGGAAGGGATAGGCTACTAGAGGAAATAAATACTACCAGAATAGCAAGGAGTTTCTTTCAGAATATGCATTTTGAGTTGCCATCTTTATAAATAAAGTTCTTGGTCATTATTGAGAATTAGTTTATACAAATTATATAAATTAATTGTACATACATACACACTCTCTACCTATTGTTTTAATAATTATCAGGTCACTATATGTCTAGTACAGTTCCTGGGTTTTGAGTGTTTGTTTCACTTTTCAAAGGCTGTTTTGTCTTTGTTAGTACTTCCTACATGCAATGTAGCAAAACAGAGAAATCTGTTCCAAAACTTCAAGTTATTCTTGATGTCTTCCTACCAAGAGTGCAGCTGTTTTTTCTGTCATCACTTCCAGGTGGTCAGGACAGGCTTTCCTGAATCTCTTGCACGGCCTCCTTTGATCCCTGTGGACTGGCCAGGACGACCACGCAGGTCGCGGTCAGTCCCATCGCTCTGCGCCATCTCTTCATCGTACCTGGAGGGGAGAAAACCCCTTCAGTGCCTTGTCCTGCTACACAAACAGCACTGGGTCCTGTACATTCCACTTCTACATTCTATTCTGCTTACTGCCCAGAACTGGAGTTTGATACAAGCTGTTCCACACACAGTTTCGTGCAGGCATAGCATGACATGGGGCTATGTATTCTGTGAATCTGCAACTTTACAATACAGATCATCCTGAAATATCTTTAGCCCCTGTTTGGCAGCTTCAGTCAAACTCCTGAGTTTGTGAAATTTCCTGCCTGTGAAGTTCCCCATGTACTTCTGCAGGTCTGTGGTTAAGCAGAACATCAGCCTGCTGCCAGTTTAAATAACTCCTGAGCTGTTGTTTCAAAGGGAGGATTGTTAGCTGCGGAGTTAAAACTCCACTGTTGCATCACAGAGAGAGAAGGGAAAGAAAGAGGTGAACTAAACAGCCATGTGATCAAACAAAATGCATTTGATGACACGTATTTGGTAACACTTAACCACAGTGATGAGTGGTTCTG
This sequence comes from Dicaeum eximium, assembly GCA_013396995.1. NCBI lineage: Eukaryota > Metazoa > Chordata > Aves > Passeriformes > Dicaeidae > Dicaeum > Dicaeum eximium. The sequence goes on along the minus strand of VWZP01005877.1, from coordinate 664,174 downwards.
TAAATATCTAAATCTATTATAGCCTCAGATAACCTCAGCATAAACTGACATTTCAGCTGCTATGCAAATTACAAGCAGAATTTGGTTATAGATAGGTAATTGTAATTAACAAAAGATAATACTAAAAAATTTTGTAGGAAAATCATAATATATACTTAGTTATACTGTTTTATAGGTATTCATAGCTACCATGTGTATAACATTATTAAATCTTAAATCCAAATTCAGACCACTTATATTTAACTGCTTTTAATAATATAGAGAAAAAGTATTTAAGATGAGTATGAACTAATGGATCAGCTATGTACATAAAGTGCATTCCTGACATACTGAGCAATTGCACCACTAGTGTTAGAGAACCTATCTAAACATTTTCTCAGAAAAGATGAGAAACTGAGAGAAAATTTGCATCAAATAACTTTTAAACCAGAAGCAACTATTTTAACTCTTTAAGTACCATGTATATGTTAGTCTCCATACAATTAAGGTTCTGCTCACGCAGAAGACAAACATTCTCTTTGCCTCTGTCCCTCAGTTCTAGCTGCTGGAAGCTCAGAAGGTGCAAGCAGGGGCTTATCAGACAACATTCTCTCTGGACATGAGGCAAGGGAACTCTGCTTTAATGCACTCCCACCTCCAATGCAACTCCAAAGAAATGAAGTGGTACTTTGTGCCCATTTTTATATCAGAATGAAGTTTACCTTATCTTTTTGGTCTACATTACACATCAAAAAAAGTGAGGTGAAAGAAAAACATTGGTGTTTCTATGAAACATTGATAAAACTTACAAGACTTCATAATTGCCCAGAACCTCTTTTGGTGGAGATTTATTCCACTTGCAGTCAGGAATTTCTCCGTTAGGCACAGCAATGTTAAGCGTGTCATTAATGAGATTATACTTCAAGATACGATCATTAGCGGTGCTGGAAGTAAGAGAAGGGGAAGCATTAACCTACAAAAGGAAAGAAAACCAGTCAGTATCAGTTTTTGGAGTGTTCTCCAAACAGCATGTGTTATGTCTGTGTGCACCACAGGGGGAATTGAGCCTTGGGGGCTCAAAGCACATCTTTCAGTTCCTCAGGCACTGGAAGGAATTCCCCACTGGGCATTTTTCTTTTTACTTAGACAGGAAAGCACCACTCTGTTAAGTGTCTACTGTGTCAGCCTGAAGATTTCTATTGAGATGAGATTCACCAGGGTTAATCAGACAAGACAGAATTTTTGTTTCATTTTCTGTTTACATGGTTACAAACCCCATACATTTTGAGTGCTTAACATTTGCCCAGTTTACATGAACTGCTGTTACAGCAATCTGTGGCTCTCTTCTGGGTAAACAGCTTTCCTCTAAGTTCTTCTCTGAGTTCTCCCCTCTTGTATTGTGAGCTGGAGAGTTCTCTCTATTCAAAGGACTACATTGTATCTTGTTTTAATTAAACCTGTGATTCATTTAACATATCTTTGTTCCACATTTATATTGGAGAAGTAGTATCAGAATGATAAACAGATTTTTTTTTAATTAAGTCCACTTTGAATTAGATTGAGAAAGAAGAGGGACAGATAAAATTTATATTGAACATACAGATCTAAAGTTAATACAGCAATGAGAAATTTATGTAAAAAATAAAAAACCTTCCCAAATATCCTAATTATCCTTTGTATGCCTCTTTTGTTTCCTCTCAATCTGTAACATTAAGGCTATGACAGCATTTAAAAATTAAATTTGATGTTATGCTCAATCAAATCAATGCCCATTTTCCAGGTACTGATCCAGTATTTAACAGGGCTGCTAACTTTCAGACTGCCTCTGAACTGCAGTTGGAATAACTGGATTTAGAAACCAAAACATAAAGCCATAAACGAATAGAAACACCAAAAAATCAGAAAGAGAAGCACATGCTAGCTTGGTCATCACATGACCTATCTCACTTTCCAGTATTTTTCTTAATCCACTTAACCAATAAACAAAAACTATTGTTTAAAAAGAGGAAAGACTACATTGAAATCTACTTAGTTTTATTCTGTGAAATGAGAAAGAAGTTTTTTTCCTGTATTTTATAAAACTTTACCTCAATTAGCCAGGGTTTAAGCTTGTCATCAATGATAATGTCATATCCATAACACTCAAAGCAGTGTTTATCATTATTCATTACAGGCTGGGGGAAAAGAAAAGTAATATATATTAAAATCTACTCTTCAGTAAGTAACCCAATTACACATTTTCTTCACCTGAAATCACATGTGATGACATTATGAATCTTCTACAACACTCTTTGGTATTGTAACTCAAATATAAGAAATATAAGCTTGCTAACTAGTAGGTTCAGCATTGCCTCTTTTTCTGAGGCTGTATGTAAATATTTCAGTACTAATGATTGCATTGATGCCAAGTATTAAGCCAATTTCCCATTATGTTTCCATAGTGAAAATAAGTGTTTTTATACTTTGCAAAACTAATAACTATATTTAAAGCCTGTGTGCATCAGGAGAAAACAGAAAGTTTGAAAATATATAGCTTTGTATAATTGTGAATTCTTTAAACTTTAGAAAAGCAATTCAATGACATTTTTTTTTATTCTGCTGCTGTAACTATTCAGCCATTTTAGGTCAAACAATTACAAAATACATTTTAAAATTATAATTACTCAAGGTAACTATAACCCCAAAGCCAAGAGAGACCAAGAATCAAGTTGTGCTTAGATGCACATCCTCTAGAGAACCAGGAGCTTTCCAGCATCTGCTAAACATTTGCAGGATGCATGGTATAATGCTTTCTTCTAGATGAATCTCATTAGATCTTTTAGAGAAAACTTTGTGATGGTTTCTGAGATGTTTTCCCTATAACTAATAATGAAGCTTTTCATTTCTTTAGGGACTAAAAGGGGGAAGGAGGAACAAGAACCTCATTACATGCGCCATTGGCAGAAGGACAGAGGAACAACAAATTTCATGCTCCATCATTCTCACCACTTTTCTTCTTCTAAGGTTCTGCTAACATTTGATTATATCCCTTTTCTTCTCCCAAGTACCTTCAGGTAAGATTGCACAGCAGAGGCCAGGTTAAGCCATGCTTCCCCAGCTCCCACTGATCCTAGCTGCACGACCTTGTCCCTATTTCTCGTGCTGATTCTGGTGTTCATCTGCTCCTTCCATGACTCAGCTTATTCCCCTGCCAGAACACCAAGCCATCAATAAAGCAAGGAAGTAATTGTCAGAGCACAAGTGAGCTGATTCAGCTCTAAATGGTGCCAGGACCAACCCAAAAGAGATGACAAGACAATGTACTTGGGACCAGGAGAGACCTTGGCAACAGTGAGCTCCTCAGTTACCCCAGCTGACTCCCAGATTGATACCTGCCCTGTAATGTGATCACAGAATATTACCCCAACACTAGAAAGTCACTCAAGCAGAGAACTGGCTGCTGCTTCTTTTTCTTTTTTTTAAATAAATTCATGATAACTCTGTGGCTTGTGTATAGAAGTGGTGAAAGGACGTTATGTAACTGTGATGAACTAATAGCCTTAGGTTTCCTTTGATAAATTGTCCTGCAGAGATTTTTTTTTTTCTTTGACATATTTGTTATTGCTGGAATGACGTCACACATTTTGGCAGAACTTAATACTATTCACAAGGGCAGTATTGAGCCATACAAAATCGTTCACAAATCCCTCAGGGAAAGAGATTTATTCACTCTTTCAAATATCCACAGACAGCTCAACCCACTCACCCACCCAAGATTCAGTTCCCTCACCTCAAGAGATATCAAGAGATAAGAGAGCTGCAGAAATCAGCATCAACACCATCACTCAAAGAGCAAAGAAGAGATGTAGGGGTTTGAATGGCAAACTCACTTCATGGCTATGGGAAGCCTGCAGCTGGAATGCCATGGCTGGCAGCACTCACCGCAACAGCCTTCAGGGACTGCACAATGATCCAGTGGATCTCATCAAATAATTTGTTGGTGACCTCCTTTCCACGGGTGCTCTCCAGATACAGGCGTAAGTTACTCACTGTCCACTTGCCTCCATGGATGTGGTTGTAATCATCCTGAAGAGTTAAGGAGTTCACTCAGTCTAAGATTTTGAAGTTGTTCAGCAGGTTTCTTTCATCCCCACAAAAAGTCCCCTTATACTTACAAGTACGGCTACAAAAACAAACTTGGCTAATTGCTCTTGCAGCTTTATGAAGATCTCAACTTTGAACTGCCCTCTACATAAACAACTGCTTTTATCAAAGCTCTAATATGCTTATATCACGCATTGTAAATCAAGCAATAAATCTTTCTTAGGAGAAAAAAACAACAGGTACTTAGACAGTTTTATAGTATAGTATGAGTTATAATTCGGAAATAGAAGTTTTAAAATGTGAAAGGAAAGAACTGAATGTTTTGCTCCTCTGGGGATAAGGAAAAACAATTAATGAGCAACAGCAGAATTTCACTGCAGGTAGCTGTTGTAAAATGCAGCACTTGGAAGTGTTTGTCTGTGTTTATTTAATTTAAGTACAACTTATCTGTTCCCTGGTAACTTCTTAATGGTGCTACTGATAACAGTTACATTTAAGAACATAGTGAAATGAAACCTGAATTGCTTTTAAAAGTTCAATTTTTCAAGTAATTCAGTACAAAACCCCACTAAGTGTTACTGAAACTGAACAGGGGGGAACAGGAGGTTACCTTATGTCGTCTTTTCAGAGGCTATCAAGGCTCTGCAGTATTTCTCTTTAAATGGAAAGACAAGAGCAAAGCAAGGGTTGTTTGCACTGATGGAAAGGCACATGCTCAGCCCTCAGGGAACTCTCAGGACAAATGCATTGTCCCTTTATAAAGTGTTCTCCTCAGAGCACTTCTGAGAATTAATGATTGTATGCCTGCTAAATTACAAAAACCAGAAAGCATAGAGCAGAAAAAGGTTCTCAGAAGAACAAATTCTGTCATCCTTAAGGACAATGTTAGAGAAGCATCTATCTTATTATTAGGCTTTCTCCTACAGCTCCCCCATTAGTAAATTTGGAGAACTGGCTGTACAAATAAAGACCTGAGACATGGTTCTCTGGATTTGCTCCATAGAAAAAATGTCTTGAGACCAGATTCCAGCAAGGGAACAGAGGTCAAAGTTTCAGCCCTCCTTGCCCTTCAGAGCAAATTCTCAAATCAAAACAGATTGCAACTGGGTAGAGCTTTACACAGTCACAGTTGTTTAATTAAAGACATTAAAACAAAGTGAAAATAATTATGTATAAGAATTATTGTTGTTTTGTTTGTATTACACATGCATTTTCCAGCACCTCATCATTATTTTTATAAATTACTGACAGCTCAAATTAGGTACAGTTTCAGAAGACTAAAGCTATACAGTCTAAATGCCTCCAAAGTTACAGGCACATTTAAAACAGAACAAATAGGACAGGTAGCATAGCTTTACACTAAACTTCTCTTCTGCCTTTCTGCACAACTGAACAGATATCAGTGGTTTACAATTTATAAAAAGCTTTTCAAATGTTCTAGTAATAATTCCACATTCTTAGGCTGCTACTTCTATATCCATTTCTGTTGTCCTTTATTCTAAGTGACCTCACCACTACGGTCACTTCTCATACTTGGGAAAAATCTTGAAGGCCATTCTTTAACTGGTAGAGAAGATGGAAGGGTGCATCATAACAAGGCAGGCAATGTACCACGTGCCTCACACCTTCACTGCCACTGGCAACGGCACCAAGATTTTTTCTCCAAGTTGTATGGGACCTGCTTTCACCTTAAGTAATTCTCAGTGTGCCCTGTCAAACCAAAACATCTTTGAAGCACTTCACCAATCAGCAACTGAGCAATAAAATGTTTGTAGTACTGGAAAATGGCATATTTGACCACTTACCCTGGTTTAGAACTACCAACATTACCATTTACGTTGTTGTTACAGCAATATCCAGACAAAACCAGCTCTGCTATGCTGCACATCTTATGGAACAGTAGCAAAGAAGGCACATTAAGCAAGGTTTCAATTTAAGATATATTGCATATACCTTGTGTATGAGTGCATGTGCATACCTACATTAATACAATCAGCACTGTGTGTGTGTGTGTGTGTGTGTGTGTGTGTGTGTGTGTGTGTGTTTATGTCCGTATGTATTATTTTCTATACCATTAAAATAAAGCTTCTGGCATTAGGAAGTGCAACAATAGAGTTTTAATGACTGTACCAGAGGCATGGTTTATAAATCACAGACATCCGCTAAAAACACCAAAAGGAAAATCATTATCAAGTCAATCCCTGAAGGAACAAGGCTTGGGAAGTGACACTTTATGCCCATCTATGTCACCCCTGTCCCACTAACCTTCCCTCCCCACTGCTGAATTTCAGCCTACTTTGACATAAAGAAGGGCTGCCAAAGCTCTCATGTTTCCACATGAATATCAGTGGCAAATTACAGGACAGAATTGTTCTGCAAGCAGAGCTCCAGCTTTGTCCACGCAAGAGGAAGCCACCAGATGGCCAGGCAGCCCTTATTTACCTCAGGTTTGCACATTCCCTTTGCTTCCCACAGAAGGAAGGCAGGGGCAGGAGGCTGGGGGAATATTGGAAGAAACTGTAAAGTCCTGTGATGAATAAGTGCTGGAAAGAAGAAATTGAATTAACTGCCAGAGAGAGAGAGGGAAGGGGAAATGAGGAAGGAGATCTTAAGCCACTATTATAAAGTGCATATCCACATGATCCAAGCTCATTAATTTCATTGTTCAATTCATAAGTCAGCATATTGGCTTTTAAATGAAAGGAGACCCCTACTCTCAACTACTGTGAGCCAATACTGAAAATATCACACTCTATTACAGAGCTGCAACTCATTACCTTGACTTTGGATTTGTGGTCTACATTCTAAAATGTATTTACTTGTAAGTGCAAAGTGAAGTATTTTAATTGCAAGGTGATGTAGAGTACGTCAAAATCTTGATTCCAAGTTTCTGGGACAATGAAAGAAAATCAGTCTTGCTACAAAAGAGTATCTAAGAAATCAGCACACTTACCCCATGTTTCTGAATGGCAACGTTTGTAAGATGCACAAACATGTTATCCAGTTCACTTGTACTGGGTGTGTATTTCACTGTGCAAAACCGGCAAAATCCAAGCTTGTACCTTAAATGCAAAAAGTCATTAATATGTGTTAAATCCCTGTAAGAAGCAAGGAAGTGAGCATCCTAGGATACCATTTACTGCTTAAACTTCCTTGTGCAGCATGCCCAACATTATTTTGACTACACTGGACACTACCTCTAAACAAAATACAAAGACACGCAACCTTACATGTAACATCTCAGTGGACGATAGGTAGACACCAAAACATAGAGGCGAAGATCAAATTTCTTTCCACCAATTAGTAAGGGATTGTTGATGTAGAGTGAAATCACATAGGCTTCTTTGGTAGACTGAGACACAAACCTGAAACACACAAACCATGTCTCACCATACGATATTTGCAACAATACAATTCCTGAAGTCTTTTACTCTTTAGAAGTGTTCTGTAAATTTTGAGTTGACTGAAATCTTGCATCTTTTGCCAAGACAATGTATAAAGTTGTGGTGGTTAATAATACACACTTGGCATCAGGCCTTATAAACCAAAAAAAGCTGAAAATACAGTAGAGATGATCAAGATCAATTACTCATTGAAACTCACACAATAGCTGACCAAGCCATTCACAATGCAGCTCTACAAGCCAGCCTTTCTCCCTTGAAGAGAATTTAGAGCTTGGCAAGGTCCAGACAAGCAAAAAGAATGTAGTGCATTACCTTCATTATTCAAGGTCTTGTACTACTGGAATATTTGCATTTCTGCTTGGTGTGCAATTGCAAACCACTGTGAAAAGTTAATATAACTTTCAGATTGTGATATTCTTCAGATTCCAAATCAAACAGGGGGAAAAATACTCAAATGATATTCAGTCACCTGAGCACAGGAAAAAACATTAGTTGTGTGATCAAAACTTCTAGTCAGAGTAAAACATAAATTTTCTAACCTATTTCATCCATTTGGAAGGAGATCATCAACATGACGTGTATTATTTTGGTTCCAAAAGGAAAATACATTTTTTTCATAGAAATACATTCTTTCTTTGTACTAATTATAAAAGTGATTTAATATATATTAAACAATTATTGAAATTGCTGAGGGGAAGATTTTTGTCTTGCTTCCTGTTATTTAATATTGTGAAGCAGAACAATTTCTTTCTGTGCAAGTTTTTCCCCAACAACACTGACGGCAATTTTATAAAAAATATTAATTGAACACTTCTGTGTACCTCCTCATACCAAAACAAGTTGTATTATAACCTCTTAAAGGAGGAAGCCAGATAACAACTGAGATTAAATGCAAACCTAACTATAAAATGACAAAGCAACAATAATGGAATACTTTTCCCATGCATCAGGCAATCAGCATGTTGACCTAGTTCACCTAATTACAGAAAGTAAAACAAAGGGTTGGCTTTTAAGAACTTACGAAGATGTTTTGCTGTCTCGAGACCATTTTTTTATTTGGGATAGTTTATTGATTAGAAATATTCCTTTTCCTTGAGCTTTGCCACAAGGTTTCATAATCCATGTGCTGGAGGGATTCTTTCTGAATTCTTCAACAAAGAGATTATAATCAGCAGGAAGCATAAAAGTCACTGGAACAAAATCTGAATTAAGGGGGAAAAAAGGTGCACAGTTAAAGAAACTATCTGATAAGGCTACTGACACATATAGACTGAAAAACAAAAGTTTTGTATTTTCAGTTTTCCAGTCTGGCATGATCCACCTACATCCACCTCATGTTACTTTTTATCCTATTTACATTCTAGTTTTTGCTTAAACAATTGCAGAATGTTGCACGATGCTAACTTCACAGTAATAGATTCTAATTCATGTGAATAGATTTTCTTCTTCCATTTATATGCTGTGCAATTAGAGTCTTAGACACCATTCCAACTAAACAACTAAAATTTCTCATTTTCCTATATCAACTTTCACCATGCTTTATCATGCTCTGTGCAGGCAAAATGCCCTTTGGGTGTTTAATTTTTATTTCCATGTAACTCTCATTATTCTTATTTATTTGATCTTACTCCTGTTACTCTTCTTTGCTCCCACACTCAGTTTTCCCAGGATTAATGAAACCTAAAGAAAAACATTTTTCACATTTTGCTATTAAATTTCACTTTTTGCTACTAAATTATCTTTACTTCCATCCTTAAAGAACCGCCTTATCACACCGATGAAGTGTTTTCATTTCACTTTTCCAAGATGTAATTCAGCTCCACATATCTCACTCTGTTTCACTTCAGTGCTTTCTGACCTCCAAACCAACTCTGCTTTCCTCATTCCTGATCTATTCTTGCTTTAGTTTTGGGGTTTGGATTTCTTGGCTATTTTTTTTGTCTGGTTTGCTTTTTATTTTATTTTCTAGTAGTCATTATCAGTTCCCCAATTTCTCCCAAACTTCCCCTCTAATGTTTATTCATTCAGTTCTGTCTAGAGCCTTTCTGCAAAAGGTTCTAGTTTTTGCTCCAGTGTAAGATTTTCACACAATGGTTTTTCACTTTTGCATTAAATAAACTGCAACCTTCTTTCTCTCATATGAAGCAGCAGACCCCTTTGGTTTCACCACTAACCTAATTGCAAAGCATCTTAAACCCACAATTTTCCCTCTCCAAAATAATTTTTGAGAAACCCCAAATGAATCAAACCCAAATGAGGAACAGAGCACTTCAAGGTAGCCACTTTAATGTCACAACACTCCAAAGGTTCAGTGCTTCATGCACAAAAAAGCTGGTTTTATTCCAATTATTGTCTCCCTAAGAAAAAAGCTGAATGCTGATAATAAGAACAACATACCCAAATAAATATATTTCCCATTTTCATCCTTTTCTGCAAGAGGACTTCCTTCTTTCTCAAGCTCTTTTCTGTATCTCTTGATATTCTTTACCATCAAATCTTTTCTGGTCAGTTCATAGTGGTTTGGGAAATGATTGACAATTTGGTCATCAGAGAGGCGGTAACCGGTTTCCACACTGAACACATTCCTGATTGTTTGGACGCTCATCCTGAAACCAAACACAGACACCAAATGACTTCTCTCAAGAAACACACTTCAGGATGACAAATTAGAGATCTTTTCCCTCCAATTTCTTCATCTTTTCTCTCTCTCATTTCTCTTTATATTTAATATTTTGCTGCAGTGACAATCCAACATATCCTGACGTTCTATTAACAAAGCAAATTAAATCCTGCTGAAGGTTTAATCAGTCCCCCTACCACTCCTGAAACTGGTGCAGGAAGTGATGACAGAAAGATGACAAATAGTGCTACTGGACTCTGTCTTGTTGATAGTCAGGTCAATCCCCAGCAGGGCCTAAAAATGACTGAAGTGCACCCAAATGCTACAGAATCCTCCTTCTAAATCTGTTATTTCACACTCTTGAAACTCACCTTTCCTGTTCAAAAAAGCAACAAACCCAACCTCCTGCTGCCTGCCTTGCTACCTGGATTACAAGGGAATTCAGACATATGACTTGAAAAATGGTGAAGAGAACTTGTTAAAAACACCAGTGATGTTTAGTTATATACCAGATGAAAGTATTGCAGTGACAGAGTAATCCAGTCAGTTATCAACTACATCTTTTCAAGGAAGAGCAGAGACATAGATGCAAAGAATTTTCCATATTAGATATCTCAATGTGAAAATTTAAAACTATTTCCTGAATGCCACCAATTTGCTACGTTATCATTTCAGGAAGGAAAAAAAACAAACAAGTAACCCAAAACACTACAACACAGCAATTTCCATGAGTGTTTCCCCACTCTCCCAACTGCATTCCAAAAGCATGAGCAGATGACTAGATTCCTGTCCATTTAAATATGTGGTTCACAAAGGATGCATTTGGCAGCACAAACTGCCATTCTGATGTATTTGAAAGGAACACCAAAAACCTAAATTGTCTGGTTTATTTGAAGACTGCTGTTTCTGCCCATTAATAGATTACTGCATTCTAGGACAGCATTTCATTAACTTCTAGGACAGCATTTCATTAACTTCATTAAGATAATTTCATGGTCTTATTTTAGACAAACACCACATGAGAAGATTATTTACTCTCCTCCTTTTACGACAATCTTATTCAAATTTCTCATTCACTCACAGTATTGAAATGTTGAATAATTAGCCTGAATATAAATCATTATCATGAAGAGAAGGAAAGTACAGTTTATTACAGAAGTCTGGACTCTTGTACCAGGGCAAGCCTCCGTAACATTGATAAAAGAAATTGGTAATTGTAGTGCAACTTACCAATAAAAATTCCAGTCTTCATTTTCTGCCACCTGAATCCATCCTCTTTTTTCAAAGTTGTTTATTAGAACAGATTTTTCGATGTCAGTTACCCACTTCACTTTTCCTGCCATTATCCTAAAGTGGAATCAACCTGTTCATACAGAAAAGTTTAAAGTTGAAAATAGGGGAGGACACATGGAAGTAAAAGCAGAAGAAAAGTGGCACCTAGAAAACACTTTCACATAAGTATATTAGTTTTAAACCCAAGGAAAATAACATCTAGGCTCAGACTGAAACCCTGCACTTCTCAGCTGGACAACTGCACACAAAGTCACTGGTTATAGGGAGAGTTTTCACACTCCCCACCTTTTATAGATGGGCACAAAACCTTCCCTTAAATATACTACTGACAGAATCCCGCTATTCTACACTGTTTAAAGAACCAATACAGACATTGCATTGTTTCTAACTTAGGAACATATATTTTTGCTTTGTTTTGAAGCAGGAAAGTTCATCTGGATCATGTGGTACCTGTAGAACAAAACCCCGTAATTCCAAGAGAAATCCCTTACACGCTCTATCAACAATCAAGATTTGCAGGGGAGGGAACTAAAGTTACTGATCTTGCAACTGATATAATTAAACCCTTACAGGAGGATTTCCCCAAAGTTCAGGTTGTTAAAAGAGTGCTTATAAACTGCATTTCAGCTCCTGACACTAGATGTCACTTTCTACATTAGATCTCTCACTTGCCCAGGTCAGCCTTTTGTTAGGATCACTCGACCATTCTGGCAGGAAGGGATCACACCAAGTCCCCTGGTCCAGCCTCCTGCTCAGCGCAGGGTTAGCTCCGAGGTCTGGACAGTTGGCTCAGAGCTTTGCCCATTTATGTTTTCAAAAGCCCCAAAGAAACAGGCAGCACAGCTTCTCTGGGCATCCCAGCCCACCATCTCACTGACCTAATGGGGGTAGGGGGTGGTTCCCCCTACATTTGTATTATTTTCCCTACACTTATTATTATTACTTACATTACTTTCCCAAGAACAAAACTCAGCATGCAAAGGAGTGGGAGAGAGCTGGGTTATCACACACCCACAAGCAACACCATCTACTGCCCCTTCTACACACCATTTTCCATTGAGAAGTAAATTAAAAGAGAAAATCACCTTTACGAAATGTAGTAATGTAATTAAAGAATGTTAACTCCATTTAATGTTAATGCCATTTCTGCAGTAACATGTTGGACTGGAATTCAAGGGGTCTCCATTTTCCAGGACTAGATATGGAGATGTACATTTGCCACCAAGCTCAGGCCCCTATTGTTTCTTTCTGGGAGGTATAACCCATATAAAACCCACCTGGACTATTTATCCTGTCAAATCCTACAAGGCCGAAATGTTAACTAATAAACTTGAATTTTAGATAGTTTAAGACACACTTTTTTTTTTCATGTTGGTAAAGCAATCTGAAATCAAGCTTAGATAGAAAAGAGTATACAAAGGCTCAGGGTCTGTGTTCCTGTGTGTGCTTTTATAAAACCCCTTGTTCTACAAGGTCATGATCTTCCTCTGGCCCTCCAGATATTACCAGAACAAAAGTAAGTGAAACAATTAATTTATTTTTATTGAAGTTTGTAGGACTCACCATCAGTGACTCTTTTCACTCATACCACACATCACCTTGTTGTGGTTTAAAAAGTTCAGGGATTAGTCTGCTTGCAGTACAATTGTCCCTTCAAAAGGAAATGCATTAAAGGCTACAGTGGTATTAACCAACCACAATGTAAACTTTTCCAAAAGGCTTTAAACCAATGTTCTCCACATCTCCAAGCTACCCCAAGAGGTTCACCAAAATTCAAACCTAACATTACACCTGCTTCTCTGACTGCTTGACCAATTCACACACAGGAAGGTGAGCTAAAATTAAGCCAGAGCTAAACACTGGAGGTTCTTCCAGAAATCAAAAGAAAAATTACAAGAGCGCAATTCTTTTCCTGTTTTGGTAACTTGGTGCCTCACTGATCCCTCCTACTACAGAAAGACTGAAAGGATAGTGATACAACAGCAGACTGAAAATTCCTCCTTGGTTTCTGCACAATTTGATCAATCTCTGATGATGTTTAAGTGGCCTGTAAACAAAATATTCCAATTTTGTACAAATTCATAGCTGAAACCCACAAACAAGAATGCACAACAAATAATATAATTTTAATACAATGTAATTTTCTAGAGGAATCCTCTAATGTGCAAATAGCTATTCTAGATAACCCAATGAGATTGCACAAGATAGCTACACATTCAAACTTCTGGTCAGCTGAGATCTTTGGCTTCACAAAACATAAAAGAAGAGCTGCATAACACAGCCGTAGCCTGCATATTTGTAGTAAGTCAAATCCTTCACAAAACACCAGAGCTCCTACTCAAGAGACAGCAGGCATGTGACAGAGGCACAGCAGGCCTGCCACTTTTCCAAAAACACCGCCTTTCCTGCCCAGATTGCTCCCACGGGCAGCAAGGAAGCCCGGCAGCAACCTAGCCCTAGGTGAGAGCTCTTGTCCTGGGACAAATTGCCGAACCGAGACCCAAAAGCAGCCTGTGGCATCACCGCCATCACTGTAAGGAGCCGGCGGTGCCCATGGCAGACTTTTCACCCCGCGAAATACGGGTGAAGCTGAGCCTCCGGCACCCGACCCTGCAGCCTCTATTTCCTTCCAACAGCACAAAATGTAACCGTGCTTCACGATTAAGTTTACTGCTGGAAAATCCAGTTTGGCTGTGCCATGAGAGGAGGCCAGGAGGGCCTGCTGCGAGATTCCCACAGGGTTCGGGAGGAGAAGGAGCCCGAGACTGAGACACATGGCTGTGTGTGCGTGGGTGTGGGGGGTGATGGAGGGGTGTGTATTTCTGCGTGTGGGGTGCTGTGTCTGCGTGCATGTGTGGGGTGCTGTGTGTGGGGAAGGAGCAGGGGGTGTGTATGTGTGTGGTCTATGGGTGTGTGGGGTGCGTATGTGGGACGGGTCTGGGGCTCTGGAGGAAGGGGATGGGATTTGGGCTAGGCAGAGGGGCCGTGGGTGTGTAAAGGGGATGTCGGGGAGGGGACGGACACCCGCGACCCTCCCCGCGCCCCGCGCTCACCTTCCAGCGGGAGCGCGGCCGCCGCTCCCCTCAGCCCCGGCCATCCCCGCCGGCCGCCGCCATCGCCCCGCCCGTTCCGGCCGCGCCCCGGGGCGGAGCTGCCGGGGCCGCCGCCGGCCATGTTGTGTGCGGGGCGGGCCGGGGCTGGGGCTCCCTGAGGAACAGGAACTTGCTGCAGGCCCGGCGGGAAAGCCACGAACCCGCCCAGCCACCTCAGCCTTGTGACTGCTGTCTAGCGACGTTTTGGTCTCCAGCGTCCGCAGGCTGGGCCTGTCTCATTGTTAGAAGCAAGTCCCTCACTAACATCAGCCATCGGTAAATGGGGATTTGTGAAAATACATCGCATGACCAAATCTTCCTGGATGTTACCAGAATAGAAAATACCTCACTAACATCAGTCCATGCATAAATGGGCATTTGTCAAAAGTCTGCGGGTAAACGAGGATTTGTGAAAAGACATTGCATGACGCAACCTTCCCGCATGTTACCGGAATACCTCACTAACATCAGACCATAGGTAAATGGGTGTGAAAAACGCCATTCACTTGTGTTTAAAATTTTAAAAGTTTAATAGTAAAAAAATTTTAAGGTAATATAAATTTGGACAATCAAGGTTAGGACAATAAAAGGGACAATAAAAAGCAAAGAGTTACGGACGTCCGGGTGCTTCTCTCTCATGAAAAGCACAAAGCACTCACAAAGGATTGACCCTTAAAAATAATAGCCTGTTGCATATTCATATTTCTTCCTACATGATTCAAACATTCCTCTCAAACAAAGGGTGTCTTCTGTTTAATCTCTGCTCCTCGTCTCATCACGTAAATCAATTTCTTGGCTCCTAAGAGTCTATAAGGAGGCAATAACTCTTTTCTCGGGATTTTGGTGTCTTCTTGTCTTTGTGCAAAGAATTTCTTGGTTATCTTATCTGTTCCTTGAGCTAGTTACAAAAAGTATTTTACATCACATAGTTGCTATTATGCCTTAACGAACAGAAAATAACTTTAAAAGATTAATATAGTACTACAAAAATTAATACAACATAACTTTCCAGCGAAACACATGTAGTATTCATTATAATAGTTGTGAAGAGCCAATTATATAATATGCATTTTTCACAGGAAACAAGTCCCTCACAAACATCAGCCATGGGTAAATGGGGATTTGTGAAAAGACATGTCATGACCAAACCTTCCTGGAAGTTACCAGAATAGAAAATCCCCAGGGACACTCAGATGCAAAAGCTCAAGTCCGTGTTTGAGCCCATCAGGTAATAAAATGTTCATCACCATTCAGCTGCAGGAACAGCTGCTTTTGTATGGATATTGTTCAGAGGAAGCAGGCAAATTTTCACCCAGAAATTTCATCACAGAACCCCAGAATGGTCTGGGTTGGAAGGGATCTTAAAGTCCATTCCATTCCACCCCCTGCCATGGGAAGGGACACCTGCCACTATCCCAGGTTGCTCAGAGCCCCATCCAGCCTGGCCTTGGACACTGCCAGGGATGGGGCAGCCACAAATGCTCTGGAAAACCTGTGCCAATTACAACAACAACGTGATAACAGCTCTAATTCACAGTGAGAGCTGAGGGAGAAAAACAGAACATAAGAAGTTACGGTTTTAGTTCCAGTGCAGAAAAACCTGATTTACGCATACAAAAATCCTTCCAAAAAGAGATTATTAAGACACCTGCCGTATATTAAGGTCACTGACATTCTGTGATAAGCTTTGTACAAAATAATAAGATACTACATAGTGAACTCCAGAGACCTGAGAAGTCTTTGAGAGAGACTCTGTAAAACAAACGACATCTAATACTTATTTTGTCTCTGTAAGACAAACTACTCATTAAAAAATAGATTCATTAAGACAGTAGCTGAAATAAGCAGTTTGCAGTATGTTGGAGTACAGCAAATTCCTAAGACCCTTAATTTCCCAAATAATCTGAGTACAATAAATATGCATTATGATTTGCCCGGTGATGCTGCAGTCATAGGCTGTTTCAAAGATGCAACTACAAGGAAAGAATTAATTTAAAAATTCATATAAGCAAAGCTATTAAATATTCCCTAGTTTAGCTATGAAAGCAGCTGCAAAATGCAGCATCACGTGCATGGCCACGTGCAGTGGAAATTTCCTAGCACAACAATACCTCTGACAGTAGAAGAGAGCAGCCTTCACAGCCTTCTTTCTGTCGAGGTCTGTCTGCCATGGCAGCTGACAGCAAGAAAAGTGAGCCTGAACCTTCATGCTTGTCAGTGCTTTTTTCTTCCTGCATCCATCATACCTCAGAGGAAAGCTGAAAGGAAATTCACATTTTAAATGTATTAAATACTTCATTAAGGACAGAAAACAGTTGTTGTGGTTTGGGGGGTTTTTTTGTTGTTGTTGTTTTTGGTTTTGGTTTTTTGAGTTTGGTTTGGTTTGGGTTGTGGTTTTTTTTGTGTTATTTTAAGAGTCTTTTAGCTTAATTAATAAGTTCTTAATTGATGTTACAGTCCCATAATATAAGATGTTGTTTTGCTGTCTCTCTGCAGTTTACATTGACAGTATTACATCACAGCTAATAATAGATGCTGTAGTTTTAGTATTTAGTTTTTAGTATTAAGGCATCTCCACTTTTAAACATTATTGTTAAAAAAAGGGAAGTGGGGTGTAATTTGAGAGCAGCTTGGTGATGCTTACTATTATTGTATCAGGAAATGAAGTGGCAGCCCTGGTGTGCTATCTTTGTGACAGAAATTACTCCTTTATGACATTTGGCTATTTTATTTTAAGCTTGAGGCAACCCACAAGGTTACCTGTATGTGCAAAATTCAGCCTGGTTTCAAGAGAGGAACTATTATTGATTTGAAGTGGTAAATACAAGAATGGAAATATCAGAACTGGTGAACAGAAGAAAGTCATGGCAAGCAGTGATAGTGCAGAGGTGGATTTACCTTTTATTATATTGTACTTTCGAGGCAATTTCCTTCCAGCATGTGCGAATGTAAAGACAGCACAGTCCTTGGCATGAGTTGGAAGATAAGCTTTGTCATGTTCATTTTACAGATGAATAAACCTCTTGTATGGAGCTTGAAGGTGAGACAAGGGGGGTTCTACTGCACAGTGCTGAAAGAAGTGGTTTGCATAAGACAGACACACATACAGATGGAAACAAACCCTTTTATACACTTAAAAACTTAGCCATGAAAGTCTTAAGGACATCCCAGCTCCAGGTGGAGTGCTGTATCTACACTGCTGTTCTGCTTCTCCTGGTGTTTACCTTCACTCAGAGAGATTAAATCGTACTATAAATAGAGGGCAAAGTTCCCTCTCAGACATCACGTGGTGAAGTCTCCTGTTTGACATGACAATAAAGTGTGGAGCAATAGGGGGTTTGGTTCTTTGGAGCTCTTTTGCAGTACACTGTGCTCTCTAGTGATGGCTGATACTGACTGAATCACAACAGTGCTATCACCAGCACAAAAGAAAAACACCGAAAGTCCCATGACCTCACGAAACCTTTTGGGCGAGGTGTCAGTAGCGTTTTAGCAGATCTCTCTCTTTAACCTCTCAGTAACTCTGTATTGGCTGTGCTGCCAGGGCTTCTCTCTGCTCCACGAGCTTTTTCCTCACGTACCCTCGCGACAGTTGGGGATGCAGCTGTATTTTTGTTGCTAAGCTGAACTAAAAGGAAAGCCTGCTCCTCCCTATTTAAAAGTGAACACCTCCACCACCACCACCATTTCCAAACCAAAGCCCTGCGCGGGCTCCAGCACGCTCAGCCTGCTGAAGAAGACAATGTGCCCAGTTAGCGAAACGGGCAGGAACAGGAACAGGGCTCCATCTGCAGAAGGTGTCCGCAGGGCCTGCTCACGCCACTTGGCACCTCCATCGCTGCGAGCGCAACACCCACCGTGGTGGCCAGGGAGCCGCGGTGGCCAGGGTGCCGTGTAGGCCAAGTGCCGCGGTGGCCACACACGGGTCCATCCCACCCCGGCCGCTGTCCCACCGAGGGCGGCCCCCGCCCGGGCCCATCTCGGCCCACAGGCCCCGCCCCGGGCGCTCGGCGCCCTCAGCCGCGCTTCCCCCGCGGCGCTTCCCGCGGCGCCCGGGGGGAGGTGGCGGAGGTGGCGGCG
>VWZP01005877.1:628119-645567 GCA_013396995.1 Dicaeum eximium | reverse complement strand
GCCCGGCGGGATACGGGCGGCGCCTTTCCGCGGGGGTAGCGGGGGGAACCCGGCCCGGCTGTCCGGGCAGAGCCAGGCTGCGCGCCCGGGGCGCTGCGAGCGCTGCTGGCCGTGCCCGGACCCGCCGCCTCACCTGCGCGCCCGGCCCCGCGGCGTGTCCCGGGACGTTCCGCGGGCAGCGCCTCCGCATCCTCGGCTCCGGGAGGCGGGATCGATGTCCTGTAACAACGCGACGGGCGGGGGTAAAGGCCGGGGCCGCGGGCGGGGGAGCGGCCGGCCCCGGCTGCTGAGCCCCGGCAGGGAGCTGTGCTCCCCCGAAGGATGCTGCGAGCGCCCGTGCGCCGGGCACTCAGCTACGGTGTTCTAATGAGGAGCGCAGTACGTGTGCTTTCACTCTTAGCAAAGCAGGAAATAAACCCTCAAAATAAGCCCATGTTACGTAGCAAAATATACCGGAGTTAAACATTAAAGATCTCTGAATAACTAGTTTACTGTATCTGTATACGTTTAAAACGATGCTGTTGATAACAGGAACGCTCTGCAACAGCAGAGATGGTTACAGAAATCTGTACAGCAAAGTATACTCACTAATGTTTAAGTCATTTCACAAGGAGTGATTTCATCAGCGTGGTGAGTTCTGTGATTTAACAGATTTTGAGGTGTTAAAGTGCAAGGTATTAGCCGGAGATTTCCTCACAAGGCCATAGCAGAAAGACAGACACATGTATAACCGGAAGGCACAGGAGACTCCATTGCCATTTTCTGTCACAGGTACATAGACAAAGTTACTTTGAATTAAAGTATTGTGGGCATATTAATTTTTTTTTTCATTTAGTGCATGTCAGCTGAATAAGAGCACTGAGTAGAATGAAGAAAATCGGTGTTTATGCAAGGCGTTTGATACCTTCTGATGTGAAAATGTCACCTCTGTAGAGAGACAATCTCTCTGAAAAAAAGAAATTTAACAAAATTGCCTACTTGTCCTGTTTGGTAGGTGTCTGTGGTAGTTCTTTTTAATGATTTCTGTATCAATAGGCCATTGACCACAAGACCATTTAGAGCAGACTAAAAAAATTGAATGTACTCATCTTCTGCAGGGTAACAACCTGCTGAGCAAAGCAGGAGCTGGTGGGAGTAGAATAGGAACTGTGAGCTCGACCCAGTACTGGAAGTCTAAGTAAAACTGCAAACAGCATGGCATTTTAATCCTCTGTACTGATGTGCAGGACAAGGACAGCATCAACACTGAGTTAAATTTGAGCTCCTTGACTCACAGTCACACTGTTCTTGCATATCAACAGTTTCTCTCACCTTTCCAATGTGGCAGCAGAAACTGGGATTCCAGAGGCACCTGTAGAAGATGCCACCAAAGGTCACAGAAGATGATGAATTTTCTGCCCACAAGCCCAGTAAAGTGTCCCTGAGTGGGACAGGCTGGAGGTGCAGGATGACAGTGTGGGTGCTGTGCTGCACGGTGCTAAGGGGACCAGGGGAGGGAGAACACAGCCTGTAGCTCTCCCAAGTGTGCCAGCTTTTTAATATTATGAATTATCTGGTTTAAATTAAAACTGTTATTTGGTTGAAGCTCGGCATCTGCCTCAGTGTATTTTTATAGGTTATGACCTGCGTGACCAGCATCCTTGAATTCTACATTTAATGTCAAGGCATGAATCCCATAATCTGCCTGCTGAGGATGCCAGCAGGTTCACTGCAGCTACTTCACCCTCCAAGTGGATGGGGTGGTTGAATGAGGTCTCTCAAGCATATCAGATTTTAATTTTTAATTTGAGCACATCTTAAAATTAAGAATTCAGATTTTACTGTGTAACTGTATTAATAATTGTGAGCTTTGCACAAACTTTTTTGAGCACCAATAACACAATTTCTGCCTGCATCATTTATTTTAGGAGCTTCCAAAAATACAAAAATCTAAGGCACAAAATTTTGGAGTAAATGTGAACAAAGGAACATTTTCCCATTCATAGATTATTGAACCATATATAGTGTCATACTTACCTCCAACAACTTAGCCATGCAATTAAATAATCAATTTTAAGCAAGTTCTTATTTATTATTTAAGAATCTTGACCTTTTGGTGAGACAGAGAAGTACAAAGGGCAGAAGATGTTTTGAAAAGGAAATGTAAACGTTAGAGCAGAATCTGACTCAATCTAAACCTTAACTCCTTATAAGCAAGTAGAACAAAGGTGATATCCCTGAGACAGGTGCTGCTGTCAGAAAAAAACCCAGAATAGAGCCTGGAGAATGTCTGCATGGTTTAGTTTTTTGGTTTTTTTAAAAAATATAAATAGTTTCACTGTAATGTCAATATATTCTTATCTTCTATGCTCTTAGTTCTTCTCATGAAACCTCTTGGGAGCTGAATGTGTTCATTTGGATAAAAGCAGACACCCCTTGTTTCTTTTTCAGTTTAGAAGCCACTGAAATAGGTTTGTGAGCACTGAAGGAATCAGTAGACTCTTTAAGGAAAATGATACTTTATAGGCTTATCAAATGATGGCTTTTTAACGCAGACATAACTGTGCTATCTACTTTTTAAGGTGGAAATCTCTTATTCTCTATAGTCACAGTCTGTCACAGTAAGGATTGGTGCTCTCTGAGTGCTCTAACAGACAACATGGAAATGCTGAGGTTACATAAAAAACTTGATGTTCTTGAAGTTTTGACTCAATCAGAGCCCCTTAAACATTTTCAGTAGAACCTGAAATACAAATATCTGTATGTGCTCTTTGCTGTTAAAGATTTCCTCCATTTAAGGTTACGGAACTTGCTTAGGAACACATTTTTTATGTGTAAATATAATCAAATGCTTAATTCCTATTCTGTTTTGAGGTAGGAAAACCTCTGTTACATTCCCAGTGGAGGCATGCTATCATACTAACTTACTGAGCATAAAACCAGAAATGAAGTAAAATGTAAAAAGTACAGTGTGTATTTTTGAGATTTACCAAGTGTCCCTTAATAGCTGTTTGAGGCAATATTAAGAAGTGTTTTGTGTAAACAGTCTCCAAGGTCATTGATGTTAAGCTGAGAACATGGTAGGAGACAAAGAATTAATTTATCTTTGCTCCTTGACCTGATACTGCTTTAAGAGTTCATCCAGCACCCTGGGTTAACTAACCTGCACAAAATGAGTAACAATGACTTCACCTCTCATCTTTCTAAGAGAAACTCAGGCTGCTGATGGCTACACTGCAGCATGTTGCCATGAGCTGTGCAGGTTCCAAAGGCAGGTGTCCCTGCCAGGAAGGGGCAGGGATCTCTTGCTGCCCACGGGCTCTGTGCTGCCCGTGGCTCACAGCCTCTCACCTGCAAGGGAAGAGAGCCACAAGTGGAGGGCAACTGCTGCTCATTGACAGAGGTCATAGAAAACCAAACAAAAAAATGCCTGAGATCTTAAAGTGTATATTCCTGCATGTCAAATATTCCTGTTCCTCTGAAACCTTAAATAGCCCTTAATCTTCGGTCACTGTGTCAAAGACTTGTCCTTGTAAAATTGCACAGAGATTTGTGCTTGCAGCAGTGAGGATGATGTCATGTTTTGAAAGAGGTGGCTATGGACTGAAGATATATATGCAAACAACCAAGCCTCTATTTGTTTTTCATTTAAATTTAGTTTGCATGGGCAGCTGGTAGAATCTGAAGCAGTTTGAGATAGGCTTTGATACCGTGGGGGTAAAGGATGAGGGTCCTGTCTGTCAATCCATATTTATGTAGGCAGGTGCTGGGAATTTTGAGCCTGAACACTAGAATTCGATTATCAATAGTAGTTTTCTGTTTTCATAACCAGTTTTAAAACATAGTAAATAATATATTGTTATTATTTATAGCTTTACTGTGTCACATCTGCATAAAATATGTAAGATTGTATGCCTAAGATATAAAGTACACCTAAACTGCATTGATAAGCTGTAAAATATATAAGGATAATATATAAAATATAATTAATGCATTTGGTGCATTATACTAAAGAATCATTGTGCCTGTCTTGAAATCTGTTAACACAGCAAATCTAATTGAACTGATTACAAGAAAATTTCAGATCCTTTTGTTTTCCCCAACTCACCTGCTGGCTTGCCTGGTTTAGCAATGTTCCTTTTTGCTAGATTAAAAAACACCCTCAACAAATAAAACCAACCTGACTACTCAAAGTAAAGACATCATCAACACAGTCTTTCTACTGAAGATGCTTCATTATTCAATCAGTCTTGTGTTCATAAATTGCCATAATTTCCATCATGTAATTAGGCATTTGGAGAGCTGGTTTTTTTAAAATTTGGATTTAGGCCTCTTTTCATCAGAACATTAAGTATGTATTTGACTTGAAATACATTATTTATTCTGCTGAAGGCATTTCACCATTGAAACTAAGCTTTAAGCGTGCTCAGTCAAAGCTTTACAGGGAAGCTTGAGCTTTTTTGATCTGGTTGATTGTTTGGAAATGATCTTTGTTGCTGGCATGGGGTCATGTCAATGCCTCCTCAGAGCTGTTGTGAGGTGGTCACCGACTCTCAGAATCACAAGCAATTACTTACAAACATGTACAACCTCTTTGGTTTCTGTAAACCAGAATCAGTGTGCCTTTTCTTCTTGTATAAATGAGAGAAAGAAGGGAAGGGTGAGGTGGATGGTAGAAGATTAACACATCCTGCTGTGGAGTGTGATATGTGCTCCTCTTAATCAGCTCTGCACAGATCCAGACCTGAGGAACACAACAGGTCCATATTAATGTAGCTTTTGTGTGCATTTCTATATTACACCTATACACCCAGTTTTTTAAATTATGACAGAAATCAGTAAATGGCCTCAAGATGGGTAATTCTGAAGAAGATAACTGCTAAGTTTTACTCTGAAACTGAATTAGACCCATCCTGTACACCTTCAGGACAGTGACCCTCCCAGTACTGCCCATCCTGTAAAATGCATTTGGAGACCCCTCCTTGCTGGATAGGCCTTGCATTGAGGCAAGGCAGAGCCAGCACACGAGGCTGCAGCTGAGCTGGGGAGAGTGTGACCCAACAACTCTTTTTCAGCCTGTGGGAGGAAGGTATTATCATGGTAACAGGTGGGAGGTAGCATATGCCTCACTTTGGGCTTTTGTTGTGGTGGTGTATGGTTTGTTTACATGTCTGGGTTCTGTACTGCCTTGACTTATTAGAGGTCTTTTTCAGGACACGGTTTTCATGTCACACAGATATAGACATTTCCGTTGTATGGCCCTGTGAATGTGAAACTACATCGAGTCTAGAAATGAAGAAGAAAAAAAAAAGAAAAAGAGAATACCTTTTTTTTTAGTGTTTTTTTCCTTCACTGTGTCGTTGTGAAAGTTAAAAATAGTAATACACGTGCAGGAGACAGCTGACCTTTTATGCTTAGTCTTACTGCATTTTATCCACTATAGCACTTATTTTACTAGGTAACTTTTAACAGCTTTCTGAACTGTGAAGAAACACAATTCATACATTCCCATGGGTACCCACAGGCTACAGGAGTACACCACTACATGTCTAAATGTTTACTTTGTATGTGTGAGCCAAACAGTTGGGTTGTTCAACCTCCAAAAGTCCAGCACTGCCTGCTTTGGCTGTTTCTCTATGCAGCCTACTGAGATTAGCATCCAGAGAACTGACACTGTAAGTGTCCAAGGGGGTACTTTGGCATCCCTGGGATCCTCCAAACCCTGCTCTGCCATTCCCAGTTTCCTATTCATGGATCTACAGGATGCCTTGGAGCTCCTGCCTAGCTCTGGTGGAGTTCTCAAACCAGGAGCTGCCCTGGGTCACCAGTCCGTACTGCAGTAGTGTCACCTGCACCAAAAAGGGACAGGGATGCACCTGTGGGAATGTGATCAGCCCTTGCCCACCCCTACACCCAGTAACCCACAGGTCTAGATGTTGCCCTGGGAACTGGAAGATCCATTTGAGTATTTGCTCCAGTGAATATGGATTGATTTGATGTGATACAGCTTCACTCCGGTGTGTGTATGAAGCCTTGGCACCTAATTCAGAGCTACAAAAGTCCTTGGGGTGACTGGGTATCTGGAAATCAGGTATGGTGCTGGAATGCACAAAGCTCCTCTGTGGCCATCACCCTTTTTTTCTCTGATTTTTTTTGGATGGAAGAGAGAGACACATGGCAACACATAAAGAAAGCATTTAAAACGGGACAGGGCATCTTTTGAAGCTGATACAGCTCCTAAAACTATCTCTTTTTCAAAAAAATACCTGAATTAAAAAAAACCTTTTAGCTCACCTGTAAAATACCTTCAGATAGGTGCTCCCTTGGAAGTAAGGCTGTGGTATTTCCCCTTAGAAAGAATGTTGGGTCACACAACTCCCCTCAAAGCTGGTGCTATAAAATTCAGAAGACCTGATCCCAGCTTCTCTTTGTCACTGTTAACTACACAGCTTTTCAGAACTCTGGATATATTTAAAATCCTAGATTCTAAACATCTTTGTAAGTAAAGCAGAAATGTTACAAGTAGAAGGCAAAAAAATCCAGAAGATGAAACTACAAACTGTATAAAACTCATAATATCTGCCAGCTGACACTAGTCTGTAACATGCTTTTTTCCAGCCACATTAAACACCACTAAGAGGATCCTATGCTTCTGTAAACCCAGGATATTTTCATTTATTTAGTATCACATTTTTGTGAGTTTGCTTATGCAGTAATGTATACACATTAGTTATGAATAATTTTGCTTTGCAGAAAATGTGAACTTCATCTAAATACTGAAAGAAGATCACAAAGGCCCTAACCTCATCCCAAGTGTAAAATTTAAAATTTTTACAAGACTGCAGCAATGTAGGAAACCAAATTCATGCCAAGCAGCATTATGACATTACCTTTTGCTTGGTTTAGTTTATTTCTAAGAATATTTTATTTGAGTTGTATTAGTTTAACCTGCTGAGAGTGTGTTTAAAATGAGAAAGAAATCCAGCCAGCAGAACTCTTCTTTGCTGCTGTCCAGGATCGCTCCATCAACAAAAGGGATCAGTTTTTTAATGATGGAGCCAGGAAGCAAAGAAACCATAAAAAATCTGTCCAAAACCAATTCCAGATAAAACCAGAGCATCTCCACAAGGTTGTAATTAAGTTCCTCATCAGGCAGAGCCTTCCACTGCAGCGAATGTCCAAGGACGTGTGTAGTTGGAATAATCTCCATCCACAGCTCTGGTGGTTTCCCTTGATAAACCAAATAAAACAATCCTAATGACTACAAAAACATCAGCTCTGCTCTCTGTGTTACACAAATGCTTGCAGTATTAGACACAAGCCACATGTGCTGAAACCTGTTACATTTTGCCATTGATTTTGTGGTTTTGGTTGTGAATAACTTCCCCACTGTACAAGCAGGCAGCTCCACTGACTTTACTAGTTCCTACTGTCTGCTCCTCCATGTGGAAAGCTATTAATGGGTTTAAGTCTTTTTTATATTTTATTTCTATGGTGAGTTGCTTGTAATTTCCCTGGTGGTAGCCTCCAGCTGAAGATGATGTGTAAACTTGAACCTGAATTAGACTTAAGAAAACCTGTTCAAATTTGTTTTAGGTACTTTGCTGCCTGGGGATCTCTGTGGGTTAGAGTGATTCAATGCCAGGCAGGTTGTTGCAAATCAATGTAGGAAAGCATCTTGTACTAAGTGAAACTACTGAGAAACTATACTTGTCCACACCAGTTATATTTATCGAGATTTTCCAGTTTCTGGGTTGTTTTGAGCCAATATTAAGTAGCAGCCATCTAAATGCTGCATATTTGAATTGCTGGACATCTGCTGGGTCACTGAAACTTTCCTTTGACTACTCTTAAAATAGTTACCTTAGACACACTTGTGTTCTGACTGGAGAAGTAAAAAGAGTAACTTTACGAGCACTTTAAACAATTTCCATCTAAACTGAAAAGACCTTCCATAACATGAAGCCCTGAGGTTGTGTTTTATGACTTGTTGCAGAGTAAGATGTCTCAAATCAGGAGAACCCCCAGGCACTTTGTCCTCTCCAGCTACCCCAATGGAGCACCAGAAGAGGAAACCTACAGTAACCTCCAAACAATTCCAGACACCACAGAGCAAATGGAGTTTGATATCAGGTATCACACTGCATTAATACTTCTTCTGTCCTCCTCAAGTACCAAGTGCCAGACTTCCCAGAAAAATGCTAAGCCTAAATGCTAATCCTAGTGCCTACTGCTGGAAATGGAATAGATGTAAGTGTGGATAACCTGAGGTGCTTAACACTGACCGTGCAAGATTATGCTGCATTGAATGTGTGTAAGTTTTTATCTTGCACAGGGCACAGATATGGCTCCTTATTAGAGACCCACCTGTTACAGCAAGCAGCTGAACAAGCCATTTTTACATAATTCTCCAGGCGCCACTTACAACAAACTAGTAGTGCTGCCTTGGGTTTTTCTTAATCCCATACATACTTTTTTTTTCCAGTACAAGAGTCAGGGGTTGCCTTTCTCCCCCATCTGTGAAAATTCCTTTCTGTGGTTTTTCTGGCTTTTTTTTTGTTGGTGGACTGACCAAACCAAATCCAAAGGGTTTTTTTCAGCAGACTCTAGAATTAAGCTCTGAAGCCTACTTACTATTCAGCAGATCTCATAAACAGATCTCAGTAGAAATGCAAATTAAAATAAAAGTGTATATTCATATTATTTGTCTACCAAAACAAACCACGTGTCTAAGAGAAGCTAAATCTAATTGGAAATTTTCATCAGGAAAACATAACCAGTTTTTAGCATCAACATGTGCCACAGATGTTGTTCAAGTTTCTTTATATTCCAAGACCTCCCTAAAAACCATAAGGTTTTGGTCAGTTTGTACCTGGGCACCACCCAGTAGCTAGAGACCCACACTGCACAGTGGAACTCACTGGAGTAAATCTGTTGGATGACAAAGCCAACATTTTTGTAAGATGAAATATTTTGAAAGGTTTGAAGTGAAGGCAGGTTCAATATTTTGACTTGGGAGGGGAAGGGAGTTGGACATTCAAAAACCCCAAACCAGAATCCCATTGTCTTGTATAAATAAATGAAACACCTAAAAAATCAACATGTTTTTTCAAAAGTGCCAAATATGCAGCTTCTTATGAAAACATCAAAACACTTCATGAATGGGCATAAAATACTTAATCAATAAACCCATAAATAACAGGAAACAAACCTTTCACTTTTACATGCCCAGTTCAGCCCAGCTGCTGGGGGAGTAACAGTACCTGAGATTTGCAGAGTGGTTTTAAAGAATTGCTGTTGCAGGGTTCTCCTCTAACGTGCACATCCTGACTGCTTTGCAGCTCAGCTACTCAGGTTGGCCACCAGCTGGCCCTGATTGGGGATGAATTTAACAGGAGGTACCACAGGACATTAGAAGAAACACTGCTTCACCTGGCACGAGTGTAAGTTACCTTCTTGGCAGATCCTTTTAAAAATCATGCTAGACAAACAAGAATGTTTCTGTACACAAAATAAAAAGAATTATTGATACTACTGCTGCCCCATACAGAATATAGAAAAGCAAAGCAGCTTGTTCTACAAGGAAAAGCTTTGTGATAAAGTGTAAATTGTTTCCACAGACTACTGCCATTTAAAGTCAAAAAACTTATGCAGTATCTTGCTATTTCAAATTCCTCAGAGGCACAGTAGCTTTAGACACAATTTTAAGTACAACTGAGTGATGAGAGACCTGCAGCCCAGTGTGGGATTAACTTGTTACTGCATGTGCAGTAACTTACCCATGCACATACAAGAAAACGTGGCTGGAACTAGTCTGAACTGGCTTTTATCTGCTGTGAGCTGAAGGGCTGTCCTGCACAGTTATTAACTGACATGCAGCAGTGTCCTAGCATGAGATACTCAGCTGTGTCTGAAGCCCCAGCTACTCTACCTTATTTTCTCCCTGCTTCTGAGAGGGGATGGTCACTCATTGCAGACCTACCAGAATGCAGTTCAATTGCAGCTGTGTAACATAACATATAAATAGCTCTGTATATAACATATGTATACACCTCCTACCTCAGCAAAGCTGGATTCACACTCCAGAGACAGCCTGTGGCATTGCTGTGTCAGTCTTGTATTGCTGTCCTGATTCATCAGGCATAAACATCTCTCATTGGGTTATGCTCTTCTAAGTTTGAAACAACCACAAAAATTGGCATTTTATCACTTAATTCTAAATTAAAACTAAATTATCTTTACATTTCAAAGGTCTTCTTCCTAAATATTTAGCGAAATCTCAATGTACACGTACACTTTCAGGAAGGAATATACTAAAGGTTTTTGTTTGGTTTTTGTTTTGGTTGGTTGTTTTTTGTTTCCTAAACATTGCTATTTTATTTGCCACTCTTTAGAATAAATTTTCTATCCTCATGCTTTATTTGTTTTGTTTTTATCATCAGCGTTGCTATCAGTGTTTTCCAGACATGGAATGTTGTGAAAAGTGTTACAAGAAGCTTTGAAGATGTTGTGAGCAGTAACTGGACAAAGCGGATCACTGGCTATGGAGGCTGGGTACGCTCTCTCCCTTGTCTCCTTTTTGTTGGCACCTCACCTTTTGTTGTCTCACCTTTTTGTTGGCACGTAGGCAACAGGAACACCTGCCTGCCTTGTAGTGTCAGTGAGTGAAGGATATAACGTGGCTTCAAGCTGGGGTTTATCCCTTAGTCTGTTGGTACCCCCCCCTCAGTGCCCTGTTTCTCTTTAGGCTGAAATTTCTCATTTAAAGTCAGAGGATGTTGCCCAAATCCCACACAATTCATGGGGTTCTGTTCAGAGGGGAGGCACCTGCTGTTACCAAAAGCTGGAAGGGTTTCCCTGGGGAGCTGAGCAGAGCTGCTGCCAGTGGTACTAACCCAGAGAAGAGAGGAGGATTCTTTAGTGGCTGCAGCCCCCAGTAAAATTTACCCCTCTGCATTTCTGCAGCAGAACTGGACTGTGCTCTCGGGCCCGCACTGACCTCCCACATGGGCACTCTCTTGGTTTCCTTGCACCTTCTTTTTGCTGCTTGTTATTTCTGATTACCATCTCCTTTTTTTCCACAGACTTGCAGGGTTCCTGTCAGGTGCCTCTGCCAGAAGCTGGTGCCTGCAGCCTTGCTTGTTGCTGCCTTTTGGTGGGCCATGAATTATGGACTGTGGAATTAGCACACAGAATTACAACAGGAGGTCATTGCTGGACACTGACCAACATCACTAACGCCCCGGTGGTGGCAGCTGGTTTGTTTTTCAAATGTACACTGATAAAAATCTCTTTAATATTTAAAACCTAGGCGAGTGCTGGGTCACTGCTGTTTCTTATCTTTTTTAAAGAAAAAATTTTTAAAATAAGGAGGTTGTTGCTGGATAACTGCCTGACTTGCTAGTTTTGAAATGTGACTCCAGGCAATTAGAAAGTCTGTCTTTTTTGTGTTTATTTTAATGCAATATAAAGTGTCTATTTCCTATAAATGAGTTTGTTAAAGAGATTCTGGATGTGAGGAAAACAGAAGGCATGCTGGCCATCCTTTAAATTTTACCACTGTAAAAGCAATAGTGAAGATTAAAACCATGATACTTTTTTAAAATTAAATTGTTGCTTCAAACCTTTTGCAGTGTTGTCTGCTTTATTTTCCAAGACTCTGCTATCACACATTAATGGCAGTATCTTCTGCCCTTTTTCTAAGTAAAACTAGGAGCTGCCCAGAACAAAAGCCTAAGAATTTGATGGATTCTGAGAAGGGATTTTCTCAGAGGATGCTTGTCCTTTTGCAAGGCACGTGCTTGGGGGAAATAGAAGCCTGAGGGGAACAAAAGCAGAACTTGGAGGATGGAGATGGTTGAGGTGTCACCCTCCTGGACTCCATGGGTGGCCATTAGGGCACAACTGAGTTTTTCCTCTCTCAACATCTCCCATTTGTGCCTGGTTATTCTCTCTACATCTGAGTGCACCTTCTCTTTTTGCTGTTGAGGCTGGTTTTCAGTATCCAGCTATAGCCTCTGTCAGTGAGAGAAAACGAAAGTGCATCTCTGTGGTTTGGGTATTCCCCTCAGCACAGGGGGTGCCTGCTTCTTGCCCAGACAAGCAACTCCTACCCTTAGCGTATTTTTAAAACAGGAAAATGCAATACTGAATCGATTTGTGATCTAAGCACTCATCAAAGAAGTTGGAGTTTCAAGTTTGAGTCTTTGCTTTAAATCAGACGAAGAATTTAAACCCATCTTTAGTGAAGATAAATGCCAAATCAAGCCAAATTTAAGCATGTTGAGGAACATGCTCCCTCTCTTTAATGAATGGTGCCTAAATCCAATTATGATCCTAACTGCCCATCTCAAAAAATGTTTCTGGGGAAAGAAAATGAAGCTCCACTAGACTATTTCATTTGACCATTTCATGCAAAGGATTTTGAAATACCTTTGAAGGATGTGAAATGCAGAGCAAAAGGAAGGCAGACAAAGAAGGAATATAAAGGGTGATGGCTCCAGCATACCCCAAAAATTCAAGTAGCAGCAGCAGCATATATTCCAGTGTCACATTTTTCCAAAATTCTCTCAAGCTGATGTGCCCTTTAGCAGCAGGTAGGCAAGTTTTTTCTAGAAAAGCACAGTTAACACACCTGGGACTGGAGTCACACACAGGCCAGAAGTTGGCCCACATAGCCAAAAAAACAGACTAAAGTTTTATCAGTGAATTGACTGGTCTGTTGAGCTCCATAATAGCTGTGTGATAAAACAATATGTTAAAGATATTATTTAGTAAAGGGTAAAATTTAACATCAGGAGGGTCTAATAAACAAACTATTCATGTGTAATAAAAGTACCAGCTATGAAAAAATTGGCTCTTCCAGGCTAAATCAATTTAATACTACTAAATAATTATTTCTAGATAAATAACCTTTATGCACAGGGGAGCAATGAGCAGGAGACTCTTCACTGCCTATTTCATCCAAGAGCTGTGTTGGGGTAACTTTGCTTTTTCCCACTCCTGTAATCTGCAATATAAAGCAGAGTCACAAGAGAGGGGAATTTCATCATCCAGCGTGTATGGAGCAAAACACAGTCTCAAGGAATACAAAATTCAATCCCAGCAAAGAAACAAGTGAAACACAAAGCAAACGGCATCCAGAGCCACAGCAGTCAGCACTAACTGGAGTACCAGGAAGCAGTCAGTGCCAGGCTCCTCTCACCTGTGGAGCACAGTTGGTTAATCCTTTAGTTCCAGCCCCACAGTGACTCAGGAGACCCAACGTTAATTCTGTTTTTTTCACTGCACACTTCCTCATACGTGACAGCATTTACGGCACTCGATTTTCTTCCACATCCTGTTTCTGCTTGTTGATAGGCGAAGGAGCCACGCAGGTTTCTCACCTCTCAGACACTCAGTTTCCAGAGGCAGAGGGGATAGATGAGCAGGAGCATTAAGGAAATGCTCTGAGATCCAGGGTTGGTGCTCACCTGGAAAACCTCTGCCCAGCCACAGTCGATGTTACGCGAGGTGAGGCTGTGCTGACGGGCACCACACAAAATCAAGCCCTGGGCACTCTCCATACAGAGGCACAAAGACCTCCACCACACTTCCTCTGCTCCTTGAAATTACAGTATCAGCACAAGAGCGTGATTCCCTCTGGCTTCTGCTTTTGGAGACAAAGTTCACTGAGGAGCAGTCTCGGCTCAGCCACTGCACAGAAGCAAAACCTGGCAGCGGTGATGGGTCCTTTTTCCCACTAATTAAACAAGACCCTTCCCACAATTACACAAGAATGCTCTTAGGATACAGATTTTCCTCTAGCATTCTTCAGCTGACAAAAGTGCTAAGGTTATCTAATGGTTTGTAAACAAAGAGATTTCCAGTATGGATTTCCCAAAGAGCTTTAATTCCCAGCAAAGTGTACAACAAAATGAAATGAGGGGGGGGAAAAAAGGAAAAAAAAATATGGCAAGAACACTACAAATAGAAAACAGGTCTCCAACATTTCCTCAGAAAGGTAAAATAATTAAAAAGAAAGCCCAGAAATTTCAAAACACTAAAATTAGTGCCACCAACATACCACACTCAGTTTCAACTATCATAAAAACTGGTTTGAAAGTCATCAACATTGCATTGGTCTTACAAGGTGTGGTCAGAAACTTCCAACACAGGACAATCCAGTGTTTATTAACAGGAACGGGATTTAGTTGCAATATTCTAACCAATAATTCTAACTGAAGACTTTGCTATGCTTTTCTGAATAATTAACACCTTACCTGTAACATAGGAACCTTCACTGAAATAATTTTCTTTACAGTTTTTCCAACCCTTAATCATCAGCCTCTAGCAGTTGAATGGTGAAGCTGAACAACTCTTCACTATTTTACTGTTAATGTTTACACGTGCTAAAAGTGGAATTTGTACTGTAAGGGCAGGCACAGCTGCCAGCTGCTGTCCACAAAAGAACTGTTTAATAATACAGCCCACTTAGCAATGATAATAAGGGCCAATGTTTTTAATTCACTCTCCGTGTCATAAATGTGAAATTACAGAATGATTGGTACTGTAATTGGAAGTTCTCCTCCATTTCATAATACCTTATGGAAGACACTGTCAGTCTTTTAAGTGATATATCCTAATTTTTTTTCTATATATCTGTTAAATATAGCATTAAAATACCAAAATAAAAAATACAAATTGAGAAATGGGAAGCTCTTTCCAGGAGGGTTTGTGACAACCTGGTGCTCTCCAGCTCATTATTTCCTGCTGCCAGGAAACGTACATAATATTTTTGTTAAGCTTTTTTTTTTCCAGTGAAAATTTCTTGTGTAACTTAGCACAACCAATGGCATTGGACAACTGGAGGGAAAGTTACTTCCATCCACATGTGGATAGAGGCAATAATGATGCACCCCAAAGCATTAAAAATAGCAAGAAAAGCTTCATAGTTTATTTATAGTTTAACCTTAAGAAAATAATGTTTCTAGTAACATCATGTGCCTCACTTAGCTGCTACCTGGCAATGTGGACACAAAGTAAGAGAACTTTACATAGATGAACACCCCACAGGTCAGCTGAGTAAGAAAACAGGAACATCAACACACTGAAAGCCGTCCCAACAAATGGCTCCTCTAAATGCACCCTCCAGCCCAGAGCAGAGCCCTCCACAGCCTGGAGCCAACAACCCCTGCATTCCTGCAGAAGATCCCTGCACCAGCCAGCCAAGGCAGGCTACCAACTGGAACCTGAATCCACACCCAAAACTCCCCCAAAAAACAACCAAACAAAAACAAACAAAAAACCCAAGTGGGAAAGCTGCTAGCAGGATGAGGCCAAACAAAGCTACTTGTCCTGTTTGTCAACAGCTTTGCAGTCCCGACACAGATGGAAGAGCCAAACTTTGCTCTCCCCTTTCCACACCTGAGGAACTCAAAGGAAAATGTTCATTGCAATTATGCACATAGTGCTCTTTACATCATGAGATGCCATGAATGTTAAAGACTTCCTCTTTTGCGAGCACAAGTTTTAAATCGGGAAAAAAGTGAGTTGTGTGGATTTGTCTCAAAAGATTATTTAAGTCTCTGCTGCTTCCTCATCTTCCAGAGCATCTACATGTTTATATTGTTTCCAGGCCTTTAAATTGCATTGTTTGAGAATGGCTCCTAGTTGATTCCCGGGCCCCACTTCGTAGGTGTAAGGAAATTCTGTTCCTTGCTTTCTTTCGTACACTGAGTGCATGGTCTGCTCCCACAGAACAGGTGACACCACCTGCTTCACTAACAGCTTCTGAATGTGCTTTGAGTGCATGTACTTTTTGCCATCGACATTGGAATACACACAGAGCAGCGGTTTCTGAATTTCAATCGATTTTAGGACTTCAGCCAGTGGCTCTACTGCTGGTTCCATAAGCCTGGTATGAAAAGCCCCACTGACTGGAAGCATTTTTGTACGTTTAAAATAATATTTTCGGGCATTCTCCTGCAAAAACTCCAAAGCCTATAAAAGAGAGAGAGAAGTGAGTCTTGCACAGCAAAGGTTTTCTCAGTCACCCCCCATGAATCACCTCATCAGACTTACTGTGATAAAGGGATTCCTTTCCCTACCCAACAACTCAACACACGCCAGGAAAAAAACCCCACAGATCAAATACTTTTGTTTGGACAAACTAAGGCCGTGTATGTAACACCCACACAGAAGTGCAAAGGAGAAGTTTTTAAAAAGTGAAAGGCTCAGTTCAACTGAAGGAAGAGTTACTCTGAAGCAATACCTGTAAGTGTCCTGCAATGACTCTGCTGTCTGGAAACAAATAGTTTGAAACTGTGCACACGGGGTTCTCTATACCCAGCGATTCACAGTGTTTACGGGCTTCCAGGCAGGCAAATTTGTAATTTGCCTCTCGCCGGCCGACAACCGAGAGCATTCCACTGGGGACAGCCTCCGACGCCTTTTGCATGGCTTCGGCGCGCACTTTCACCGCGTACAGCGCTACGGAGAGAAACAGAGATGCTGCGTGAATGCGAGCGCGGGCACCTGAAAGAAAGGGCGGTTGTTCACTCTCGTTAAACGTCAATGCTTTTAATGCCGTATTACACACGTTAAAGCCAACAGTGCAAGTAGAAAGTAAAATTTTCCCTCTAATTAAAAATAAAAAGCGGGAGGGACACAGTGATAACAGGCAACGCTTTGGAAACAGCACGGGCCCGGGCAGGGAGATCCTCGCAGGGAGATCCTAGCAGGGAGTTCCGCACGTCCCGCAGGCACCTTCGGCAAAGCCCAGGGCTCCAGCGAAGACCAGCGCCGCGAACTCGCCCACGCTGTAGCCGGCGGCCGCCACGCAGCGCTCCACGACCTGCGGGGACACAGAGCCCAGGGCGCCTCAGCCGCACCGCGGGCAGGCCCGAGCCGCCGCCGCCCGACCCCGCGCCCGACCCGGCCCCTCACTTCAGGCTGCAGGTGGTTGAGCTTCTCCACGGCGGCCAGGGAGGCGACGAACACGGCGGGCTGGCAGCGCTGGGTGCGGTCCAGCTCGTCCCGCGGCCCCTCTAGGCAGAGGGAGAGCAGGTCGTAGCCCAGCACCTTCTCGGCCAGGCGGTACATGTCCCGCACGGCGGGGTACTGCTGC
This sequence comes from Dicaeum eximium, assembly GCA_013396995.1. Classification (NCBI taxonomy): domain Eukaryota; kingdom Metazoa; phylum Chordata; class Aves; order Passeriformes; family Dicaeidae; genus Dicaeum; species Dicaeum eximium. The sequence continues at coordinate 628,481 of VWZP01005877.1, read as the reverse complement.
AGCCCGCGGCACATCCCCACGAACTGGCTGCCCTGCCCAGGGAAGAGCAGCACCGTGCCCTCCCGGGGGCACCGCCGCTCCCGCCTCGCCGCCGCCGCGCCCGGCTCCTCGGCCTCCACCGAGCTCTGCAGGAGGTCGCTCAGGGTCGCCGCCCGGTCCCCAGCGCCGGGGCGGGAGCTGCCCCACCGCCGCGCAGCGCCGCGGAGGCCGCCGCGCCCGCTGCAGCCACCAAGCCGCCATGGCGCCGCGGCCCAGCCGCCCATGGCCGCCGCCCGAGAACGGGCGTTGCCACGGGAACGGGGCGGCCCCCGCCGGCAGCCGCTGCCGGGCCTGGCGCCGGCAGAGGGGACGGGAAGAGAGGG
>VWZP01005877.1:396401-628049 GCA_013396995.1 Dicaeum eximium | reverse complement strand
GGCTCCCCCCGGGTCGGCGGAGAGGGTTGAGGGCGCGATCCCGTTCCCTGCTGCCGGCGAGAGTCCCGTGTCGGCCAGCCGGGATCCCCCGGCAGGACGGGACCTGCGGTGCCGGATGGAGACGGGCGGGGCGGGCCAGTCACGGGCGGAGAGCGCTTGGGCAAACACTCACGGCTTTTCTGTGCCGGCGTTTAGCGTGACAAGTGCTTTAAAATAAACAAACCAAACCTCCGAGCTAGGAAGCTTATTCTTAGTTTTTATGCAGCACACGAGCCTTTCAGTGGTTCGCAGCCGGGACCGGCGGCTCTGCCCCCCACACGGGAGAACTTGTCACGCTGCTGTTTTACTAAAGGTGTCTTCCTTCCGTGTCGTCGAGGAACATTGCTTTAAGAGTGAAAGAGAGGGCTTTGTTTTCGATTCCGAGATTTTGAGTGATACTTACAAATCTGCCCAAAACGCTCTGTGATATAATTGAAGCGTTCCACGGTAAGATTATTCTTTAAAAAGCGCAAAGTTGGCGTGCCCGAGTTGCAATTGTGTAACGAGTTTGCATCAAGTAAGATTATGAAACAGTATCAAGTGTGGAGTCAGAGCAGCTAAGCAAAAGAGACTGTAAGTATAGTTTGGGAGAAGGAAAATGTGTCACAATAGCAAGAAATTATGTTGACTTTCTTTTGGACCAATTCGAAAGGATCACGGCGAGCAGTTTTTTCCTCACTGTTCTATCCTCTGTGCTATTTTGTGAGATGATTTCTTCCATTTGTGTCAGCCTCCGGGTAAAACACCTGGAAGTGAGCTGCTCAAGTTAGCTGAAATATATGGCAGTAACATAGGAGATATATGACAGATATGTGACCATACCCCAGCCCCCAGCTGCCTCTACCTGTAACATAAGTGTCAATGAGAACAGATTGAGAGTAAATGGCAAATTCTCCCAGCAAAGATCTTGCTCCAGTAGGCATTTCAGTTTCCTCCATGTGAATAGATCATAGATTTATTTGCACAACTTGTGCTCTGCCATGTTGAAAGAAGTGTAACCTGGGGAGAGAGATTTTTTGTTTCCATCTGTACACCTTGCATTACAGTCTTCAATAAATACCATGTGTTTTTAAAATTCTAAATACATATTATAAACATATATGATACACTTATTAGATATTTATATTCTATAACATTTATTGTTTGAAATGTCTCTATTACTTGAGAATAGATAGCAAAGATAAGATTTTTTTTTTTTGTGGTAGCTGTATTCTTTGTCATAGACTCTGATATAAATTTGATTTTAGTGTTGCAGCTTCCCAGGAATTAAAACCACAATACAAATAGTTTATCAACACAAATTAAGTATGTTATCTTTAATTTTTGAGACAGCTATCTTTGGATGAGGTCTTCTTCCTGGGGAAAACTTGCATGCTGCCTCTTGGACATGGGCAGAGCCTTATTTGCCCTTAAAAATGTATGATAGAGGATGAGAGGGAGAGCATGTGTCTTGGGGACCCCCTTCCATGGTATGGTTCCAGCTTTGTCAGTCCATCTCCAAACACTGGGCACTGGGAACCCCAGGGCTGCCAGGCTGATTTAGCCCTGCTGGGAGATTTTCCTTTGTGTTTTTAATGCCCTTTTTAAGCCCCACGTGATTGGGTAGCCAGCCCCAAGCTGCACGAGAATGGAACTGATCAGAAGTTTTATCAGCACAGGGGTATAAGAAAATGGGATAAAAGCAGTTCTCCTTTCCTACCTCCCTTCTCCTTCCTGCTGACAGAGTGCCCCAAGGAGGGAAAGGCACCTGTCTTTCAGAGCCCTCCTCAAGGCAAAGAAGTGTTTTAGTTCATTTTTCATCAGGCTGAAACAACTCAGTTGCTTTGTCATGATATATCTAATCCCACCTACAGAGCACCCCATCCCTTTCTTTGGGTGCACAGTGTTTTTTCCAGAATGAGGACACAGAAAGCTTCTGTTAGTTTTTTCTTCATGGTATGCCACCATAGAAAAACAGCAGAGCCCATTAGGCAGCAAGTTTAACTATTGCAGTTTTTTTCCCCTTTATTTCTCCTTTGACTTTATGTAGCTGGGACCAACTTTGGGTAAATCAGAAGTTTTAAATACCTAGAATAATTATTCTAACATGTATGTAAAGCAAATTGGCCTAGTGCAGCCCTCACTGCACTGCTAAAACTGCCTGAAGTCACACTACAGCTAAACAGAAAAGGGGCAGGATGATGAAGAATATGTTGCAGGGCAGAGATATGAAGTGGAAAAGAAGTAAACAAGTTAAGTGTGTGTGAGAAGAAAATATTTCCAACCTTGGTGGTTCTTAGAGGCAGATATCTGCTGGGTACGCTGCCGATATCATTCACAGACATCCAGCATTCTTCAGTATGAAAATGAGGGTGCAAGAATATTGTGCAACTCACCCTGGAGCTGGGATATGATGGGGAAAGTAGTTATTATTTCTAGGTTGGGTAATGCTGCTGCAGGCAGTGGGGCTGTGTTAGCAAGTCTGTGGTGTGTAAGTTCTCACTGATTCATTTCAGCTGTACACTGAAAGGAAGGCAGGGCTGATGAACCTCTGTGCTTACATTACTTCTAGAAAATATATGAGGTATTCTGTAAACATTGCAGAGATCTTGTACTACACAGATAAACAAAAACTGCAGCACTGGCCAATGCACAGACTCTCCAGTGCATCTTGCCTTTTGCTCATTCTCTTGCTAAAGACCTACATCAGGGAACCAGACACAGACATGGCTTCTTCCATGCTGTTTTCTGAGTTACCTGTGCTTTTTATGGAAAGTTGATACTGGTATTTAATTTCTTGGGAATGAAAACACAGGAACTCCCTGATGGACAGCTGTGGTCTTGCTGCCAGCACATCTTACTGCATGGTTTCATCCCTCCTTCTTGAAATACAGAGTATTTTGCCATGCTTGGGAAATCCTGAGAGATACAGCTGGAAAATACAGCACATAATTAATTAGTAGTGGTAGTAGTTAAAAGACTGGGATGTAAGCATTCAATTCCAGCCAGTATGTTCAATCTCTTAATTTCTATTTCCTTCCCTTTGCTGTGCATGAGTGGCTTCACTTCTCTCTTTTCTTTGCTTTGTGCCTTCTCTGTTTCTATTTGCCTGCCTGGTTTTCTTTCTCTTAAGAATTATTTCAGTGTTCTTCCTCCAACATACATGGTACATTATTCATTAATGACTGCCACAGAGCAGTATTGTTTCGATTTTACAGCATTTAGCACGTTCAGCTTACAGAACATTTTCAGACTTTGTTCCCTGGGAGGAAGCTGACAAAGTCCATTGCTGAACACTGTGAGGAGACCACCCTTAGACTGATAACATCCAAATAAAGCATAAAGCCCTTTGGGTTCTTGCTTATCACTTTTGAAAAAGTAGTATTTGGCAGCCACTCTGGAGTTGCATGTATCACAGCATGTGTAGAGAGCTAAGCCTGGCCTCCCTGCAGGCAAAGCAAAAGGATTAAAATTAGTGAGATCTTACTAACTTTCAATTTCTAACCTAACCTTTGGGAATTACTCATCTGAAGGCAGCCAAAGAGAATCATTGTGCTCCAAGCTCTTGTTCCCATCACACCTTGTTGCTCCTGCACATGGCAATTGCTTCACATCCCAGTAAAAGCAGAGCCTTTCATGCTGTCAGTGGGGATGACAAGCAGTGCACATGGCAGCTGACAGCCTGCTTCCTTGGGAAATAACAGCACAGACCTAAGTGCAGGGGAACAGGGGAGCTCCCCTGCTCCACTGAAGATGCTTCCTCCTAAGTAGAATCCACTAGGCAGAAGTATGGCAGCAATGAGCCCTGCAGATTTTTCCTCCCTCCCTTGTGCATTCTCCACCCCAGACCTAATTGATCCTATCACAGCAGAGTACCACATTGTCCTCCCCTTTCTCCTTCTCCCCAGCCTCAGTTCTGAATTCTTCCCTGCTTGGCTCTTTTCACCCATTCAGTCTTATGTTCAGTTTTTGACCTGATGGCTTTGTCTGCTGCCTTTTTTGTGTATATTTCTATTCATTGCCGACTTCCCCCAAGCCCAGAGCCCAGGCCTACCTGCCCTTTCTTGTTTACCCCTCTCAACATTTCTCATCCTTTGTGCCTTACCAGTCCCTCCATGCTCAGTTTGCCTTCAAAACTCTGCTCTGCTTCTATCACCACGATTTCTCTCGATCCCATGCCAACTGCTTTGTGGTCTCAGCCACTGAAATCTCACCTTAAATCTGTGTGGGCAGAGCCTTGAGTGCAGGGACAAAAGCCATAATGCAAGAATTCCCTTGCTGCCCAAGCTTACCCTGATTTCCAAACAGAAATTCACTGGATGAGCTGTGACAATGCAACCTCATCTGTGCCATTTCCTATCAGTTTAAGCACATCTGTCACAAGTAGGATTCACAAGTAGGATTTCCTCTTCCCCACTCCCTGCCTCCTCCTCCCAGCAGTCATGACTATAGCAATAGAAGCTTTGAAATCCAGGGAAACACAACAGCTAAGACTATCAATATGGCACTTTTCCCTGACAAGTGTCTGAAATGCTCATTGATCTAAAACTTTATTTTCTCTCCTGGACCTTCTGCAGTTGCCTTTTTGCCTTTTCCCCACTGCTGCAATCTCTCATAATCTCTCTCCTGCATAACAGATGAACAGGAATTGGGTGTATTTGCCTACTGAAAACATCTTTCAGTTCTGCCCTTTTTTTATTGTAGCTCTAATGTTTACATTTCAGTAAACTAAGCACAGCTATTCTGTAGCATTTGGCTTTTGGCCAGAAAATCTGCAATGAAGCTTCTTCCTCCTTCCTTGCTTGCTGGTTTTCCAGCTGCCTGTACCCTAACTAAAGCAGCATGGCCTAGCAGAGCAGGGCATTACTTAGCTCTATCTCTAGGCAAGTTTAATGGGCTTGGCAGCTACAATTGCTGCAACTGATTGAATGCTTCATGAAGAAGCCAAAGGTGTACTCCCCATCTGTCCAGATCACCTTCCTTGTTTAGCAAAACATGGGTTAAGTACTTACCTTCTCATTGTCCTCCCTGGTGTTTGTTTTCCAAGGCAGCTTCTCAAGTGTCTGGTACTGATTCACATCCCTCTGGCTGCCACTGATCATCCTGCAGACAACATCTCACATTATTTTGCTTGAGCATAGGAAAGCACATGCTCTTTTCTTCCTTGGCTCTGCCATTTCATTGAGGGAATGGGCTTTTTGGTGAATACAGAAATACACACTTACTGCATTTATTTATTTTCCAAGTGCAGTTCATATTAACATCAAACTGCTTTATTCCTCTGCCATACTTATGGGTGAGGATACTTCTGTAGGTAAAATTCAGTAATCTTCATGCACTCAGCTGAGAGGGGAGGCCCCACTTCCCACTGACTCTCTCCTCTCCAGGGACAGATTCCTTTACAGGTGTATTGGTACAAGATCCATTCATTTCAGCTGCAGTCTCTCTCAGTGACAACACTAGGCTGTGGATCAGATCTGACATGCCTATTTTTGAAATCTGTCAGAAATGGAAACTTCTGCAGTTGCATTTTAAAAGTTCTCTGCCAATCAGTGTTTGGTTTTGTTTCAGGTTCACTGTCTCAATGGAAGTGGTACCAGCCTGGGCCCCAGCAGTAGGTTTCACCCTCCTGCCACATGCAGGAGGACTTTTAGGAAGCAGTATAACCAAAAGGGAAATCCCAACATGGTATGAAACTCTGCAGAAGCCATCCTGGTGTCCACCTAACTGGGTGTTTGCTCCTGTTTGGGGAACTCTCTATACATCTATGGGGTATGTTTTTCACATTGCATTAAGGCACTGACCTGATCTCAAAGTTGCTTTTGGTATAATGCTGGACCAGAGGGTAAGACTGTACTCCTGTGGCTGTATGTTTGTAAGAAACTGTGTCAAGCTGCGTGTTTAACAGGTAAAACATGTTTTGGGAGTTGTGTGGGGGTTTGATAGGACATTTTGTATGCAGAAGTATCCACATCAAAAGCAGGAGCTCGAAAAGCTGCCATTAATTTGCTTTCCTCATTCATTCTGAGGGGAAGACCTGGCAAGCTGGAAACAGTGAAGCAAGGCAGCATTGGGATTTCTTCTAAGTATATCCTTCAGTAGTTTTAAGAAAATGAAAAAAAAAAAAAAAAAGGGTGGGGGAAATTAGGATAGAACTGTTTTAACGGAGCTCAATAATGCAATGGATGAAACTGAATGCTAGACTGGCACTCCCATGTTCTCTCATTTTGGTTTCATTTTCTCTCCAGAAAAGCTTTGTAATTTTTATAGCCTCATGTCCTGTCCCTCCCCACCACTATTCTCTTTTCTTTCTCCTCATACAGACTGTACTTTTACACTTATTTAAGTTGAATACTTGTGTATTTGAAGAGTTAATATTTGAATTAGATCATTACTGACCTGTGAAAAAAAACATGCCTGTTATGTATATAAGGAGAAAAGAGCTGGGTGGCTTTCCCAACTTCCTTCAAGTTGATTGCACAATCTGTAACCTTGTGTCTGGATTCCTCACCACGAATCTGGGTAGCAGGTTAAATACCTTTAAAAAGCCCAGATTGTGACAGTTTATCAGTTATTTCGGTAATAGCAGAATCAGTGTATCTAAAGTGGATGCTCTTGGTTATGTACTATACATCCAGCCCAGTGAAAAGGTCATACTTAGTACCAGCCTTCTATAATCCATCATGCACACACATTCCTTGAATGACCAAGACATTTCATTCCTCCAGAATCTCTTAAATATATGGAAAGCAACAAGTAACTAACAGCAAAGTGTAATAAGCTTACCTGTCTTTCTTGACACTTTGCTTCTTAGATTTGTACATCACAATATTGGTCTGAAGTTCAAGTCAGGTGTATTAACAAGTTGAAGTCCATGCTATGGTTTAGAAATCACTTAGGAAACGGAAGTTTCTAATGCTTACCCTGCCCCAACTTTATTTTGTTTTTATTGTTCTCTGCAATCAAACTGCCAAAATAGCAAAGCTGCATTGTTCAGTCCCTCTGAAAGTAAGGAAAGTGACCAAAGGGTTCCTCCTGCTCCACATACTCAACTGTGCTTTGGGATCCCACTCTATGCCATTGCTTTCATTCACTAAAAAACTGGGGTATGATTAATTTTTTAGAAATCTTTAAAGCACCACATCCCAATACCAAAACAAAGTTTCTTCACCCTTTGCATCTTAGACTTGTTTCCATTTCAACATGGCATTATTTTTTAAGACTGAAATGCACTAGGTTATGTGCTTCTATGCACTTAAAAGTGAGAATTCTGGCAGGACTAGAATTTTTCTTTCTCCATGTTGTTATCCAGAGCAGCTGATCCAGCCTGTGCTGTCAGTTACTTTGCCAAGTAGGGCCTGGATATCTAAATCTTCCAAATTAATCTAGACCTTGGCACTGAAGTTATTCCATTGATCAAGAATGTGTGGTAGCTTTAGGCAGTGTAATGAGTGACACTTCCCCTTTGCTTTCTGCAGATTCGGCTCCTACCTGGTGTGGAAGGAACTGGGGGGCTTCAATGAGAAGTCACTGGTTCCCCTGGGTCTGTATGCAGGGAACCTGGCATTAAACTGGGCATGGACTCCAATATTTTTTGGAGCTCACAAAATGGGATGGGTAAGTGGAACACAAAGTTTCACAACCAAAGGCTCCTACTCTTATTTACAAGGTATTAGCAGGGAAGATTGTGTCATCTTTTCTCCCTGAAAATGGGTCTGAATACAAAATACAGCTTCCAGAACTTTTCTAAAATTCTCTTTAATGCATGCCAGCACCCACCTGAGAGAATTTACAGATCTAGACAATTCTTAAATGGGTAAGATTTGAAGCAGCTTTCTGCCAGCCTTTGGTAAGAGCTTCATGTGACTGGAAAACATAAACATTTATGCCTTATTGCCATTCTGAGATCTCTCTGGCAAACAGCAGTGATAAGCAGCTTATTACAACATCATGCAGGTGATCAACACCCCTTTTAGAAAAGACTCATTTACTGCAGCTCTCTGAAGAGAAACAGCTCAATTATTGTCAAAAGTAAGAATTAGTAATAAAAAATTTAAAATATTTGCCTGGTTCTCTAGCTGTACAGGCAATGCTGTAACAGGGAAAGACTCTGCAATCTATGTTCTGCAATCAAAGATTCATTCACACCTCATCTCTTCAGGTGACATGAACAAACTGGACAGGTTTGCTTGCTCCAGCTCACTCTGGGAAGAGTCTCACTGCCCACTAAAGAGGGTATGAAAGAAAGACTTCATTCCCCCTCTCTGCTCCCAGCTCTAATGCTCTCTCTTGTATTGTTTTATGACTTGAAGTGGTTTGTAACTCAGCAGAAATCCATAATCTTTTTCTGCTGGCTGGTTTTCTTAGAAGGATTTAACTCACAGAGGGACAGAACAGGTGCCAGAGCTAGGTGGAAAGTGACACACAGGAAATGCAACGAGTAAAACCAGCACTAACCACCTTCTGTGTTTCAGGGGTTGGTGACTCTCCTGCTTACAACTGGTACAGCAACAGCTACCACTGCTTCCTGGTACAACATCAACAGAACAGCAGCTTATTTGATGGTTCCTTATTTAGCTTGGCTAAGCTTGGCTTCTGCACTGAATTATCGGGTCTGGAAGGACAATCGCAACAAGAAAAAACCTGAATAAGCAGTTTTCAGCCATAACTACTTTTTTCCACAATAATTTTTTATATAAAGTTATGGCCTTGTTTTATTTTGAGCTGAACTACTTCTGCCCTTACTTTGGTATTTACAAGTTGACAAAACAAATACAACTTTACTAGGCAAGCCACAAAGGGGTGTATGTATGCCTGCCTGGGATTTTTAGCAAACTGAAAGAAAGTCTTGATTGAAAAGTGCTAAGTGCCATATTACAGGATTATATGTTGCATGACAACAGCATTTTAACCATTACCTGAAGAAAGCAGGAACTCGAACTTCCTTATATTCAGAGGAAGAAATCAGCCACACACTAACACAGTTTCCAGAAAGGTGATGATTGTGGCCTGAATCTTTAACCACTGTGCCACATTTACCACGAGGCACAGTGCTTTTGTGGTATGATGTGTCCCACTACAGTGACCAGATATTTGTCTTCTGGCCATTGTACTCTGGAAACGTTTAACACAAGCTCTTTTTAACAATTTGTGCCTTCCCACTTTGAAGAACTGTATATGCATTCAGCTAAATGTATTAAACTACATGTAACCTTAATAACCTTGTTCCTTGTTGGTATAGTTTTAAATTGTTTTGAGCAGAAAAACACTGAAGGCAGCAGGATGCTACAGCTCAAAGACAGCCCCTCCATCTCCTCTCCTCATGTTTGCAAAGGCCAAGACAAACCAGGAAATTCAGAGCACCTGTAAAGAAACTGTGAGAACCCAGTCATAACATTTCTTTAATCAAATATAAGTAAGGAGGCCAAACCCGTTCAGGTTCCTCTGAGCAGGAGGCCAGCATGGTGTGAGCATCACTTCTGGCTGTGCAACCCCACCCTCCCTTCTGCCTCACTGCACAGCAACTGGATTTTCCCAAGTTTATTTCTCCAGCCTTCCCAAGTTTATGCTCCCTTCAGTGGAACAAAGCAAGTTCCTGCAGACCAGCCTGAAATAGCCTCAAATATTCCTTTATGTTCCTGATCATGAGGGATAACCTGCTGCATGTTTGCCAAGTTTGAAGCAGGGTTTAGAACACTTACACAATTTTGTAATTGTACTTTCCTTTCAAGCACAGCCTAATTGCTGCAAACTAGCTTAAATAATTACTACCCATACAATATATATGTCATGACAAGCAGCAGAATTTTTTGCAGCTTGCACATAAAATTACTAAATTTCAGCCAAGTGACCCTGATTTGAGGGAAGGTTAGGAATGATTAATTTCAAATGGGCATCCCACTGCCAAATACCTCTCTCTTAGGCCCTAAACTTTGAAATCCAAAGACTGTTTGGGCTTCTAGCAGAGTTTTCAAAGTTCCTTTCATTTCTTTAGGCTTCTGCTTTCCTTGCTGCTTCAGACATTGCCTCCTGCTCACATCCTCAAAAATCTGGTTTCTTTAAGGAGCAGGCTAAGGATGACAGCCAGCAGTACAAGGTTCCTAAATGCTGCGGGGCTTGTTTCTCTCTTTTTGTATAAGAAAAATGGGAAGATCCATAAAATCTTTAGTTCCATTAGCCCCATAACTCATTGCACTGAAATACCCTATTATTATATTATTTCCCACCCAGCAGAATGTTTTAGATCTTTGTACAGGAGGGGCAGATAAGAAAGGGACATACAAACCTCAACATGATTCAGTAAATTATAGTTTTAATGTTGACACAAGGAACTTGTGCAATGTTTCCCAGCAAGCAAGCAATCAGGCTACCTGAAAAACAAGTCCTACTCTGAGGTCTCCAATATTCAATAAACAAGACACTTTGTCAAACAGACACCAATGATTTACAGAAAGAACAAAAGCAAGACAAGGACAATGCAGACAAAGGGATTATCAATACAGTATACAGTGTATGCATATTCTTCTGATACTATTTTTTTCCCCTGGTGATCAGTATAGGAAACATTTGCATCAGCAGCTCATAGAACTGAAATATAAATCCTGCTGTTAAGCATATCTGAGAAGGCAATTGATGGAATCCTGTCTCCTGTGGTTAGACAATGCGTGTCACATGGCAGTTGTCTGTTTCATCCAGAAACAGGGTGCTGAAGACATCATTAAAAAAGGTAGGGTGGTATTTGCAGGCTCTGTCACAGTCAGGATTAAAGTTCACCTCCAAGATCTGAGGCTGCATAATTCTTTTCCCTGTCAAGGCAAACACAAACATTGCTGCTTAATACAAGCTCTACAGAGATCCCAAATCACTACTTGTCTTTAATCCAGAAATTACAGACAATGATTGGGAAAAGCATCTTTTGTGACCCAAACTGCCAAGCCAGTAGGGTGTTTTTGTTTCAGTGAGTTGGTTTTTATTGGAGGGACAAAAGTATGTTCTACCATCATTATCCAGAGGACAATTATCCAACAGATTCTGCAACCACTGTGCTAATTAAATGCCTCTGGAATGTGCAGCCATTCAATACGATCTCCCTGAATCAGCTGTTTTGCTTGTCAGTCTCAAACATCTTCAAGAAAACTCTGCTTCTCTTACATCTCAGTACAAACCTTGCTTTCTTAAACCTCCTAGGTATTTAGCAGTCTTGTTCCTTTACCTGCAGCCACCCCCATCTGCCACTTCATGCCACTCCTAAAGGAAGCCAGGAAATTTAATTATCTCGTAAAACTTCATCAGTTCTGGATCAAATGCATTATGTGCAGAGAAAACCAAAGGATTTTATTTCATGTCTGGTGTTGACATTGTAAAGTGAGGGAACAACCTTCTGCTGGACAAGTAAATCCTACTCTGCTTTGCACAGGAGCAACAGATCTCTTTGTCCACAGGCTGCCCACAGCTTTACAGCATTGACACTGGCACCACCCCTCATCTTCAAAAGGCCAGGGACCTGTGCAGCTCATGTTCTGCCAGGCATATAATGTGAGGCTGCTTCTTTTATTACAGTAGTTTTCCTCAATCTAGTAATGTTTGTGAGCTGCTTTGCTTATCCCATTCAGGACCCCTCTGAGACAGGTGAAAGAGGATCCAGTGTGGATGTAGCAAACCATGTTCAACCCCTTGCTCCAACTCATCTAACCAGCAAAGGCTCCATTTTATACCTCCTGTTTCTCAATCATTTCCCTCCATGAAAGCAACTCAGTCTTTACAGAGTCAGTTCCTGCAGCAGTGGCCACGGGGCACTCACCCAACACACAACATCTAATTGCTCTGCAGGCAAACCTGGGCACAGGCAATCAACTTCTCCTGTGTCCCAGAGAACCCAGCAGCACAAGAAGAGAGTATGCTCAGCTCTGTTCAGTACTCCCTGGCAGTTCTCTGTGTTGGTGCCTCCACTACTTTTTACCTCTACAAGAAACACATGTCTAGGTCAGGCACATTTACAGGACATTTCTGAGCCTCCTAGTGAGCTAACAAATTATTCAGTCTGTCTGGCAGATGTTGCTACCAGTCCTCCACAGTTGCCTGGAAGAAAGGCTTCAGGTAGTCAGCCATGCTGTGGCCCTAACATGAAGCAGCCTCACTCACATGTGCTTGCAGAGACTTGGTAACAGCTGAATGTCAGCCCTGAGGACATCCATAGCACTGAAATGGAGATTGTGGTCCCTTCCCTGCCGTAAGTCACTGTGCACTGAACATTGCTCCAAGCCTGGAACCCACAGAAATTCAGATGTCTCCAAGGTTTTCATAGAGAGTTGGCCTGGAACGACATTTATTTGGGGTTTTTTTTGTGTGTGGTGGTTTATTTGGATTCTTTTGGTTCCCCACCCACCCTGTTGTTTTGCTCTGTTTTTCTCCAAACACAGAACAACAGGAGCAGGGAAGCAAGGATGCAGCCCAGCAGCTGCCCCATCACTCCTGTTAGACAGCATGGCAGATGCCATTCCCACAGATTTCAACCTCAGGTGTCAGTGGGAGGCACAGAGAACAGACTTCTGAAAAGGTCCACAAACATAAACAATTCAACATTCAAATAAAAAGCTTCTCACCATCTCTGCTGGTGTCCCACTTAAGCATCAAATCAATGGCATATATGGCTCTTGATGATGGATAATTGCAGATGCCAAGAGGGGCAGGTTTAGATGAAGCAACTTGGAACAATTCAGCAAATGCCTTAAAAATACTTGCCTAAAAGTAAAGAAAAACGTCTCTGAATGAGGAGTGAGGTTCTATAAAAGCAACAGACATTTCTAATCACTTCATTCATGCAGTGTTTTAAAGGGTTTGTATCAACTGCACTACACAACAGATGAAAATCTGCACAGTATTGGCTTCCAACAGTGCATTTATATCTAATGCCAACACAGAGAAAGAACTCAGCACCTGGCAATATCCATGGACTTTTCTGGGGAGCCAATGAATACTATGGAAATCCTGAAAATAGTCCCTTTAACATTTAGAATTAACCTTCTCAGGCACTTATGTGTAGAGGAGGGGAAAAAGAAAACCTAGGACAGTTCTGTGAAGACAAGCAGTACAGCTGTAAAATTCTGGGTATTTTCCTGCCTATTCAGTTGTATTCTGTTTTGTTCTGCAATGAAAAATCTGCTACCCATTTAAACCCCTAAGAAGGGTGGGGGTGACAGGGAGATTTTAAGAATGTACTACATAGGTATTTTGAAAAACAGATATCCAATCTGAAAGTGAATTGTATCAGGAAGAACACCCAGATGTGAGTATTAGCACTGAATTTATGCTGCAGTGAACAATTCCCTCTGTTTTCTGTACATTGTACTACTTTGGGTAACCTACAGGATGTATTTTGACATCTCTCTTTTCACCCCTTGTAGTCTCTTCCAGACTATTTTAAACCCTGTCATATTTTGAGTATCATTAATTGGATACAAGGGTCTAGTTAAAACAAATGTGCATTAATTTATGGAAATCAAGTCACAGTTGGATAATTTATGAACTTTTTAATAAATATGCACACATAAAGGCTCAGCTATCATTCACTCTATTACTTCCAGCTCCTAATAAATATGAAAGACAAAGAATTCAGTTTTGTGCTTGTTTCTGAACCAGCTCTTCATATTCAGCTTTTTCTTTCAAGCACGAATCACAGGAAAAATGAAAATCAATGAGAAGGCCCTCATCTGCCTTCCTGAATGTTTTATGGAACTGTAGCATTTGGAGCTTCCTTTTAACAGTCAAAAGATGCCCTGGTATGAGACAGCCATCTGCGTTCTTGTGAAAAGTCATCTGTGCAAGGAGCAGGCACAGGGCTCTGGCAAGGCTGCTAACACAGAGAAGCTGGGGTAGCAGCATGAAACTCTGCACTTGAGAGTAGTCAGGACTGGCTGTATTGCTAAGTCCATCATAAAGAATTATCACAGTGGGATCATGAAGTAAAATTCTCAAATCATAAAATACAATCCTCTAACAATCAAGTATTTGAGGGCAAATTACACAGAGTTCTGAAGGTTAACATATGATCTCCTTTGTGATACACACGAAATATGTCTTCTAAGAAAAAAAATCCTAACAACCCAAGACAGAAAAAGCTGGTTTGCTGAGTAAAAAAACCCCAAACAGAAAGATGAGCTGCTGACTTACTTGTACTGTTGTCCAAGGATATTCAGGATATTGTTTTTCAAACAGAGGAATAAAGTCTTCACAGTGCACCTAAAACAGTTTAGTAACATCAAAGGCTGTTTTGGTTGGGAATGACAAGAGAATGGAACATCAAATATATTTGCTATTCATACAAATGCAAGTAGAGAACTAGGGAATTAAGACAGCTCCTGAATACCTTCCTTGTTCCAGGATTTCTTGTTATAAAAGATCACACTAAGGTTTTGACAATGACAAGCTGTCGTTTTTTATAATTCTTTTATTGTCTCTGTCATTGTGGGTTCTATTCAGAATGTAGGTTTGCATTACCTTAGATAACCACAGATGACTGGGGGAAAGAGGGGAAAGAGTCTAGAAAAGCATTTGCTTAGGACTTAAGGTACTTTGAACACCCTGTTGAAGAGGATGTGAAATAGACTATTTGCTAACAGAGCAGGCACCAGTTTTTCTACCGACAGAAAGGTGAGGGAGTGTTTTGGGCCGTTTGCTTACCTGTTTCAATGTCACACCAGGAGCGTAATTCATGACGGTGAAATGCTTCTCATAGTCATCCAAGTCATCGAGCGAAAACGCCCTAAGGAACAGAACAACTCCTCAGTTCCCAAGGTATCCAATCCCAGCAGGTGCAGGCTGTGAGGGGAGGTGAGCACCTGTTGGAGAAGCGCAGCCAGAAGACGTCGTAGCTGTAGAGCCGCAGGGGCTGGGCGGAGCGCAGCAGCACCACGTAGCGCACGTCGAACTTCACCGGCCCCGCGTCCTCGCGCTCAAACAGCACCGGCTCCTCGATGTATTTGCACACCACCTGCAGCACAGCAACACCTCAGCTCAAGTGCAAGTGTCACTGCACCTCGGGGTACCCCTGCCTGCATTGCAGCTTTTCCTCAGAAAGGTGCACAAATAGACAGCATTGCTTTTTGTCACACTCTGACTACAGGGTGTGGAAACAAGGAGGCCAGGATGGTCTCATTTTTAAAAATCACAGATTTCTAACTCTGGTGACCTTGCTGTTTTGCAACAATTGTGAAGCTATTCTGTGTGCAGTTCTATACCCCAGAAAACACATGCATTTCTGTACCCCAGAAAACACCCCCAGAAAATCCACAGATCACCAACAAATGGCACTGAAGCGAGCTCCAGTGCTCACACTGTGAGGTACAGGTGGATGATGCAGGCTCCCTGTAAGAAGCTCTGTGATTCATCTCGTTGGCAAAGGTGTCCTTTGTGCCACTGAGCAGAGCAATTACAATGAACCAGGAGACAGAAGCAATAATGTTCCCAAATTGATGACCAATGCCAATGTGTTTGTCTGTCAGCCTGAGGGCTGGCTTTACAGCAGCACCACGCTGGAGTATCCCTTATTGTCAGGGCAAGTTTTATTCTTTACATAAGACAACATCAGGCTCTGAGTTCATCACTGCAACAACTGGAGTTGACCAATTTGCAATTGAATCTATTCTGAACTGTATGCTTATGGCCAGCATATGAATTTTGAAGAATAAATTTCCTTTGTATCTTCAGACCTCTTTCTACAAAGCAGTTTTTTCAGCTCTGCCTTTTACATCCCGTTCAAAGCTACGCTCTCTCACCTTTGGGCTGCTTTCCCTGTGCCTGATGATACTGTTCAGGTTGTTGGTGATGTGGGTATCCAGGCTTCTGGCCAGGTTCCATGGTTTGCATATCCAGTGATTATCTTCTCCTCTGGGAGAGAAAGAGAGAGAGCAATACCTGTAAGTATCCACCTCATTCATCTGGCTGAACATCCACTTGGCTTGATCCATGTCTCCTCCTGAAAGAATACTTTTTATAAAGCTGTGGGCTACAGTGTAAGAATTAAGACCTTTGCTGACAGCTGGGAGGAGAAGGTCTTAGGAATAAGGGAGAGAAAAGGCAATGGTACCTTTCATGAATTTTTTTTTTCAGTTAGGGCCTAACATGGTCTCACTGCTTATCTCCTTCTACTGCATCTGACTCAATCAAAAGGGGAGAACAACCCATCACCATGAACATGCACAACTCACAATGTGGAATTGTTCTGCCAGGAGCCTGAGAATATTCTGGCCGGGTATTGTGCAATTTTCCAAGTGGGTTCCCTACTGACACCTCCAAATCATTCACATTAAATGACACCAGAACTCATCTCTTTGGAAAGAAACCACACAGTGTCTCAACAGTTCACAATATGAGAAAATAAAAAAACACCACCATTGTCTCACTTTCTAGCATCCAGACACCTCCAGGGGCAAAATTCTTTGAGATATCCTTGAGAAAATCCAGCAACATGCTGGTCTTTCCATCTATCTTTCCAAGTCAGGAGAGGGTGATGCTTGATGCCCTTTCCTCAACCTATTAAAGCATCATAAAGTGAGCTGAAGATAGCAGTTAACTTCTGTTTTGTTTGTTTGGAAATTCCTACCACCTCCTTCCCATTCCCTACGTACACACTGCATTCACTGTCAGTCCTTGATGTTGAAAAGGAATTAAACCACAACACACTAAGGACATGTGGCAGGTGTGCTCTCTCCTGGTCAATGCCAGTCCATAAGAGACTATGTATAGCAAATAATGGCCAAATGAAACACCTGGCAGGTGTCACCATAAGCAAGAATCACCAAAGCAGCAACCTTTCAAGCAGGATACTCCATGCCAGACAGAAGAGCAGTAGCTAATGCTCTTTCTCTCTTACAAGAAGAGAAATTGTAGTTTCCGCCCACTTCAAGGCAGCTGCAGCAGCAGCAGTGTGGATATAAAAACCTAAAGCTCCACAATTGCTTAAGTCTAACACTAAAACTAAATTTTACTTTCATAACCTTACAGAACCCAAGTACATTAAACATTTTCCACTCTGGATAAGTGCAAGAACAACTGCTACCATCCCCTGGGAAAAAAATCCCACACTCATTGCAAACACATTTTGAGGCTTTGTATATCTGTTAAACACAAGAGGCAAGATCCTGACTAGGAAAAGAGCAAAGGACTTCAACTATGTATTCAAATCATAGTAAAGTTTCTGGGTTTCAAACTGCATTGCTTAACTACTCTTACCTAAAATAAAAACCTAAAAAGCCTCCACTTTTCAGGTAAAATTCAATATATAATTGCATATAAATATGCAACTGAATATAAATGCAGCAAGAGCTAACTCATGGTGGTGCAACAGCTGCTGAGACCAAAATGTGGGCTCCTGGTCTTTGAGGAACGCGGGATCGAGGCGGGACAAAACGTAAGGAAGAGGAAACACAAGTCACCTTCTGTCACGTTGCTGGAAGTAGCTGATGAACTGAGGCAATTCTGTCTGGAGGTTAAAAGTCCGAGGCAACCACCTGGGCCCATCTGGTCCTCCAGCTCGTCTAGCAATGGATGCCAGGCAGTCTTTGACAGTCAGGAGGTTCTCACATGGGAACTGATTCACCATTACCTCAGGCCTCTCCTCACTTAGCTTCCTACAAAGCAAACAAGGGCTTGGTGAAGGGGGAAGGCTGGGAAGGCCTTTGGGAACACAGCTTTTATAGCAAAGAAATTTTAAAAAAAGTATAATCAGGGGAATAATGAATTCTATAATTAATTAACCTATAATCTTTGAAGTGTGAGAAGTTGTAGAGGATGTCTGCTTCTCCCTCGTTGTCTGTGAATACAAAACGGGGATGAGACAGGTTGTTGAGGACTTGCTGAATGTCTGTGAAAACCCTAGAAGAAAGAAGCACATGAAGAAAAACATCAGTTTAGTTTCTGAAACAGATCAACTCATGCTTGAATAGAAAAAAAAACTTTTATGTTTTTGCTGTATACAGTCTCTGTGACAATCTCTTCTTGATTCACAGAAACAACTTAAAGTGGGATAGATTAAAAATTTGTGAGAGATTACCTAAAAAATATCTATTTTGAGATAGAAATCTCAAAGGTAGATTAGCTCTGACAGCTTCATAAAAATACCAGTTTCAGAAGATGACAACTAAACCCCTGACACAGAAGCAGTAACATGAATTCACTGTTCTACATGAGAAGTCCAGAAGTGAGAGTGGCCTTGTGAATACCTTCACTCCTGAAAGAGCTCTACAAATCAACCTGCTGTTATCCACATCAAAGAAAGTCATAGGAAATCTTGTCAGCTTAATTCTGTAGCTTCAGGACATTATTTTTGTTTGTTCAGAACTGTAAATAACCCAAACATATGAAGGTAGGTACAGTAGGTATATGCTGGGAATACACAAAGCTTTGAGGCTTGATACAAATCCCCTCTCAAGCCCATTTAAAATCACACAAAACCCCAACCCAAACCTGACAGACATTTCAGAATGTAACCAAGAATGAGGCAAGTTGTTGTGTATCTCAGGAATTTTCCCTCTCCAATAAAATCAGTGACTTGGATGCTAAAATAAGCAGATAGAAATAATGGTTATTTTGATGACTTTATAGCTTAAAGTGATGCCACTTAAACAGAATTCAGCATGTTAACTCAAAAAGCAAGACTGTTTTTAATATCATTGTCATGGTAAGGGAACATTTAAACAGAATAAAAAACCACTAATTTTTTCCATGAGAAACTACTGTATTCTTCCTCCTCTCCAGATCTATTCTGATCAGTTGTAAAACTTTCCTCTCCTCCTCCACTACTAACTGACTGGAAAATATATTCCCCTGAGAGACACTTCTCTAAAAAGATGAACTGCAGAAATAGCCCAGTCACAGAGGGAAAGAAATTCTTTAAAAAGCAAAGTATGTAGGATGCTTTGCATAGCTCCATGTGTGAGATATTACAATAGTTATACTGTTTATGCTGAGGCCTGTAACTGAGAGAGATGACTTCACTGTAGACAAAGGGAATCAGCCTGTTGAAAGAAGCCACCAGTCCTTTCTCACTGTTGCAACAGAACAGAATTAGTATTTCCACAGAGTCCCACTAGCATTTCTTCCTGCAATTTGAGGCTTCTTGGCTTCTCCTTGTAAGTCTGAAAACTAGGGGAAAGTGAAATACCAAATATGATGTACTGGATCCACTACAAGTTCTGCCAAACCCACAACTTCCCCTAATATCCACTGGTTTGGAGCAACTGTTAGTCCTTGCTGGAGCAAAAGGAAATCAAAGTGGTGATCTGAAGATAAAAGGCCAATTATATAATGCTGTAACAAAGTCCTGAAGCATCCAAAATCTCCACATAAATAGGCACGAAAGAACACATGCAGCACAAGAACTACTAAAATTGAAGTTGTTCAGAAAATCCCAAATTGGTTCCTTACATACACACCCTACAAGTCACCATCTTGCCAAGAGCTAGTGCCAGAGCTTTCAGGATTATGTATTTGAAGATTTGCTTAAAATGCAGCACAAAAGAAACAGGGGAGCTCAATCTAGCTTTGTTAAATGCAGGAACATCACTACAGTAAGATGAGGGTGGTTAAGATTAGAGAGGAAATAAGGCCATTTCATTTGTTCTAAGGTAATAATACCACAAAAAGATACAGCAGGTAAGAAATGCACCAAGTCCCATTCTGGCTTTAGCAGGGGGAAGAACATCTGCACTGCAATCCTGTAGTATCAAGCTGTTTTGGACCTTTCAGTCCAGTATCAGTGACACACTGAACTAACGAAGCCAGCTAACCATAACTCCCAAATGATGGTTTTTTCCCCCCCTTGCCTCACCAAAGTCCTGGTAGGGATGCTATAAAGTCTGGGATTAAAGATGACATTCAGTGAAATTATGCAAGTAAGATAAATATGTTTAGATGTTACTTAATTTTAAACTCAAAATATTTAAAGCTAAGAAGCAGTTACAAGACCAACCAAAACAAAGAGTTGTCTCATAACAGTTCTTTGGACATTTTAATACAGTGACTGATGTAGCTAAAGAGAAACATGAAAGAGAAGATCAAAAGAAACAGATGATCAAGCCCAACACAAACTGCAAAGACTTTCCCTAATAAACCCATCTTTGAAGCATTTAGTTCTTTGATTCTTTTTTTCCATTCAACAATCAGCACAGCTGGATAGCACAATCTCCCTAGGGCAGCAGTTACTATGCTAGAAGACCTAATTAAACCTGTAATTTTGCTGTAGTCACCCCCCTGCTTTTCAGGATTCAGGTTAAACATCTATTTCATCTTCCACTCTCTGTCTTAGCTCTGCTTGGATACAAGGTGGCTAAGAATTTGTTCCAGGTTCTAAACTTTGCAACCTTGTGCCTTGAATTTCCTCTGAATCCCCTAAAACAGCAGCAATCCACAAAGCAGAGCACAAACATTAGTAACAGGCTACACATACCTACCCAGCTCCACGTGTTCCCATCTGTCTGCCCAGGGTGACAGCCCTAAAACCTTTAAAAGAGGCCAAGAGCACTGGAAGGCTGCAGCTCCTATTCAGTCATCTGGACTGAGATTCTGCTCTACTTGTGGAGGAACTTTACTACACAAAATTCAGAGCATGAGAAGGATCTTACAGCCTTCTAAGCCTGTCCAGATATGAACAGGATAAAGGAAAAGAGGGAAACCCTTAGGAGTACATTGACTGGGTGTGGATTAAATTCCTTAGAAGAAGAGCAGGAAGGCTTTGATGTGTTTCCCTCTCCTTCCTTGAGTGAATGCCATTCATTTGAAATGTAAGATACAAACTAAAGAGGTAAGCAGTGAAAAATATATTAGTATTTCCCAACATCCTCAGTATTGCTTTCTGCCTCTATCAGAATGCATCTGCCTTTGTCTCCTGTATCTAAGTACATCAGATGAAAAATATCAGCTTTTGCTTATCCTCACAGTCATGTAACCAGAGATTTCAACTACAAACGGAGCCTTGACTATCACTGGGCAAGTTAACAAATGCCCAAATGCCTCTCCACAAGAAATGACTTTGATTTCCAGTAGTTCTTCTCAAGTAAAATTGATCTAGGGAGTAACAAATCAACACAAGAAGCTGCTGTGTGAGTATACCTACCAAATACATTTTAGTGCAACTTTATAATTTAAGCAAAATGTTTCAGGCAAGAACTGTGACCCCAGTGTCAGACTACAAACACCTCGGAGTGCAACTCACAGCACATGCTTAGCAATGGTTTGTTTTTCTGGAACAAAACCAGTAACAAGGCAGCCTGGCCATGCAGCACCATTGTTTTTGCTCAAAAAAATCCCTTATCTTTGCAATGTTCTTCTGAAATGGTTTCACAGCATACAGTCCATTTTTGTAGCAAACACATGTCCAATCTAAAACATCCCAGGTTTTTATAGGATTCCTGTTTGGTGATGCCATCTGAACAAGGGGAGCAGTCTGTTATATTCACACAGCACAGAGCAACTCCTATGGATATACATACGATAATGCAGAAGACAAGTGTTTAGTGTCTCTCCTACACCTTAAGTCATACTTAGTGAAAACAACACTGTGTAACTTAAGTGTTAAAACATGATGCAACTTTTCTTTCATCCAGAAGGTGAGACTTACTAAAAAATAAAAACAAAACAAAACACCAAACTAAATTTATTGTTTAGAAATTCTCTAAATGACAACTTGTTCATTGTGAAGAATAAATCCAACACGAGCAACTAGTAAGTTAGAATCTTAGGCAAGTGGCTCCATATAAACCCACCTTTAACTTGCCTCTGTCATTCAATGATGGAAAAGGCTGTTCAGCCTGAACACCCTGCAATTACTGCACATAATCCGGGTAAGAAAACATTTTGTTTGTGGATACGTACTTGAAAACTTTGTCTTTGGCATAAACTGGTGGATTTATCGCTACAGGAAGTTTTTCCTTGTTTTCTGCTAAAATTGCCTAGAAAACAGAAAATCACAAAAAGTTAATTCTAGTCAGAATGGAAGAATCCATTGCATGTCTTACTGTATTCTCTTTGGTGCAAGTGAATTTAAGCAAAGTTACATTCTGACAATTCTATTATGTTGTGTACTATGCTATTCAGAAAATCAGTACAAGAGCAGAGGCAGAAGGAAATCCCATCAATAAAAAGGAGTAAGAAATAAGGCTTCAAGACCAGGGCACATCAATACTGCTGAATGACCCTGAGGAATTCTTGTCTCCTAAACATGAAAAAACAAAAAATCCTCAAATCACAGCCAACCATACATAATAGAAGACAAAGTTGCTGTGTTTCCAACAAAATGGAAGACTGACCATTCAGTTGCGATGATTTGCTACAGATGACTAAAAAAAATTTAGGAGGTTAGAAGCCAATTCTGCTCCTGTGAAAATGAGCAAAACGTTTTTTTGCAGCCTTCAGCAGCAATCATGCCTGCAAAGTCTCTCTACATCCTGTAGAGCCCCCCTCTGACTGATAAAAGGAAATACACTGTTGGATCACTGCTGATACCCTGCCAAAGAAAGCAGCTCCCAGAAACTCTAGGGTAGGAGAAGTGTTGATGCAAAGTACACCTCTTCCAAAAGTGCAAAACCCCAACCAACCAATCTGCCTTAGGTTACAAGACAGCCTAGCTATTATGACTGTACAATTTTATTTAGCAGAAGCAGGTTAACTTCACTTCTGACTAGATATTGTTTAATAGCAAGCTGGATAGAGCATTTTCTGCCTCTCATCCACCATAAAGAAACAGAGAGTTGGGGTGTAGATTCATCTTTAGAAATTGTACTTTGAATGCCATTAGTAGCCAGTACAGCATCCTCATAGGTATCAGTTTCATCATTTTTCTAAGAAGTGAATCTCATGCAGACATTGTTCATGAAAAGGAGATTCCAAACATTAATTTCACATCCTTAAAACATCCCAAACATTTAATAGAAAGGAAACAAACTGAATGAGTACTCTATAAGAGTGACATCAAATTAAAAATGTCTCTGCTCCAATATTTAATGGTTCTAAACCACAACACAGCCCAGTACCCAATCTGAAAAATGCAACTTTTCCTAAAATAGTAAAACAAATCTTTCTGTAATTTAGGACTGAACAACAATACTACAGTAATAAATTCAATCAATAGAATGTCTAATGTCTAATAAACAATGTATCAAATATCTACCTGGAAGATGGATGCCTCATATGAAGTACCTTGTAGTGTGCTTATAAAAAAAGCTATGTAATACAGCAATAAAATATTAAAACTCATTTATGTTGCCCCAGTATTTAAACACTTAGATATTATATGTAAGTGTAAGACATTTCTTGTCTCGCTGTGCTTTGAATTGTTTTTTTTATTTTAATGGCTGTCCTCTGAATCAGTCTTTAAGTTTAAAAAGAAGCAAAATCGAAATTCTTGCAATGCTTTTTTAGACACTGCCTCTTCTTAAAAGAGGTAAGAGACGGAATGGTTAAAATCATACCTGGTAATGCGCATCTGGTGGCTCTGGTGTAATACAGCTGACATCCAACACTTCAGCAGGCACCCAAGGTAAGAGAACACACTTCCTGATCAGGCGATCCGTCTCCCCGTGAGCGTAATCACGAGTGACTTCATCTGCAGCACAACCAGGAGAACCTTTAGCAACTGCCTTTCATTTCCCACTGAAAATCTTCAAATGACAGCTGTACAGTCATTACCAGCCCAACTTTTGTTATTTAAATGAAAAATTAGAGATAATTAAAGAAACAAGATAAAAATAGTATTATTTAGGATGCTTATCTTCTCCACGTGATGGAGGCATAGGATGGCCCCTGATTAAGGAATAAATCATTGGCCTGGTGTTTCCCAGCTTTCAGAGCCTGACTTTCTGACTCAAAGCTACAAACACAGATTTTAAGGATTTTTTTTATACCCTTCAGATGACTGAATTCGCAGTTTCACTAAGGCATTGATGCAAGATTTAAATTCTCTGTCAATAAAACAATAGCAACATTTTTGGACTGGTAAAAGGTCTCTATCCTAAAATACAGAAATACCAGAGAGAACTTTTATTACTGACAGTGTTACAAGAATGCAGCTATTTTGGTCTTCAAACACTTGTTCTACTGTGAAATGCTCACGGATTTTTAAAGAACTGGCCCATTTTCTATTGCAAGCATTAAAGAAAACCCCAGCTTCTCAGAGCTTACACACACTTACCACCAGTTTCAAGGTCTCTCAAAGGCCAGAGAACTGTGTAAGCAATTTGTTGAGGAATATAAAACAGAGGTGCTGCTGCGAAACTCGGCTGGTCTGAATGTTGAATGCGTGATCCAAATTCATCCATGATGTACCAGACAGGAACCTTCTCCTCTGCAGTCTGTATGAATAAACAGAGGGACACATCTCGCACACATGGACTGCAGGAAAAGCTCCATGAGACAGAGGCACTGGCAGCACCCCTGTACCACTTCTCAGATTTATGCTTTAGCCTCCTCCTTCTTGTGCTACTGCTATTGCCTACCAGACCTGCTTTCCCTGAACCAAACCAGCTGCTTAAGAGAGGTAAAGCAGCAGAAGGCTGCTTGGTAGGACTAGTTTTCCTTCAGTTTCCCTCAGAATCAATGAGTTAAAAAGCCTTTGAAGTTTAAGAGTGAAGGAGAGCAACACTGCCACCTGCAACAACAGCTGGCTGCGAGTGTTGAGGCTGCATCATCAAAGCACCCCTTCCTGCAACACTTGCCATGAAAAAATCCTGAATGAGAAAATAAACTTCAAATTGCTTGGTAGCACTACTGTGGCTTTTTTATGGAGGCAGGAATGGAGCAGAGAGAGATTAGACTTGAGATATCTCCCAGAAAAGTGAACAGAAGACTACAGGTTGAACTGTCTTCTGGAAAATCACTTTTCAAGTGGTAACACAGATAATTCCATCTCACTCACAAGCTATTCATGACAAATTGAGAAACAAAGAGATAGGATAGAAAGACTCAGAGATACTCTTCAGATTTCCCTTTCATTCAAGGAAAAAGTCACAATGAATCCCCTTCTCAGGGATTTTTCAGACCTGATTCTACTGTAAGTTAAATTTGAGCTTAAATGAGAAAGATGACCGCTCCAGAGAACAATCTCAGGACCCTGAGCTAATAGGGGCAGTCTGATCATGCTCTCACTGCTCAGAGCTAGCTCTGCCCATTCTGCGTAGGGCTGAGGCCAAAGAGTTCACCTTTCTCCTCTTTAATTCAAAAGACTCAAAAAAACCTTGGAGTTCCACCATAAAGCCTACAACAGGGTTTTCACCTGCACCCCGAGGGTTGTATTCCCCCAAAAATGGCATGAGTGCACTTGAAGGCGTTTGAAGGCTCAGGACAGGCTGGTATAGTGCTGAAGGACTACGGAGGGCAGGGTGACCAAATCTGGTGTGGTCTTACCCACACACCCTAGAAGCAGCATTTGCTCTCCTTCCAAACAGAAGGAATGCCTGTAAGGATCTTTGTTAATATTCATGTACTGGAACATACCCACCCCGAAATTTTTAGCGTCCCATAGAGACTTACCCCTTGTGAGACCTGGTAGGTCTGGTTGTATTTCCACATCTCCTGCAGCACCTGCTCGATGCTGCCCTCGTCTGGGACCTCTCCATGGAAGGGGATGCCCATGAGGTTGGCCATCCTGTGCAGCAGGCCGGGCACGTGGCGCAGCTGGTGCCGCGCGTGCTCCGCGCGGTAAGTCCAGGCGTGGTCGATGAGGAACACGCTGCAGCAGAGTTTGGGCAGAGTTACACCCCGGGTAACACACACATACACATGCTCCCAATAAAAGCTGTGCTTCCCTGGAGATGGTGTGATAGATAGCCAACCTGCTCTTAGTCACAAAGTCACTCCCAGAGCACACACTGTGGCACTGCAGGGCAGGAGCAACTTCCCAGCAGTAATTTACACTCTGGTTTTGCTCTAGAAAGCTTGTGGTGCATTAGCGAGCATTTCCATGAAAGTGAGGAGCAAATAAAGAACAGGCACTCCCTTTGTGAGCTTATTCCCTTAAAAGCCAAGGACACAAATGCCTTCCCTTTCAATCACTGTTAACTCTATTGCATCAACCTGATATTCTTGCCTGAAGCAGGAAAACAATACACTATTTTGAAAAATTACTTGAGGACCTTGTTAGCCACGAGGTCTGTGACATCTACTGTCATCTGTAAAGCCAGGTGGAGAAGTCTGATCATCAGAAGCCTGTATATGCTATTAAAAGAAAATAAGCAATAAGTTTTGATTGTTTCTATTTGTTTTGTCTTTTTTCTTTGGGTGGGGGTGGGGTGTGTCACCAAGTTAGTTTCAGAAAAAAATGCACTGCTTAAAAAAATTACAACCTAACCCAAAATAAAACCATAAATATCTGGCACAGCTTCCCTTGACAACTTTAACCCCTTGCTTAGGCTGCATGACTTTTAGAAAAAAAGAGGTTTTCAAACAGAAGGGTTCTTCACATTTTGGTGGTATCACCTGACTGAACCAATACAGAGAAAAATCTGAATTCTACTTTCTAGCAAAATCCCCAGAACACACAAAAACCCCTCCACAACATCCATATTTTTGAAAGCTAAAACCATGTCAGCTGTCATAGGGCAAGTAGGGTTGAGCAATTATTGTGTCCCAGATTCCACTCACACAAAACCTCACTTAATTTTAAAATTAAAGGCTCCAGAGAATGCTAAGGTCAAGCTCTTTGAAAATGTTAGCAAACAGGTGTGTTGGTGTTCTGCTCCTATATTCACACCTGAATGCTGCAAGGAAGCCCAAGATTTTCACAGGAGCTGGTTTTGAACTTGATAATTTAAGTGCATTCTCAGATTTAGAAAGATGATTACTTCAGTTAAAGCAGGGATGTAAAGGCACATAGCTATGATTCTTTGTTGGTTTTACTCATCAAGCTTAATTTAAATTTTTAGAGTTTGCAGGTTTACGTAAGACCTAAAAAGTATGAAAGGTCTCACAGCAGTTTTACAGAACTGAGCAGAACAGAATTTAGATGTCCAGCAGAGATTAATTCATCTCACTGCTTTTTATTAATGTATGACAAATACCCTATTCTCTGTTTGAAACCAGTAAGAACACAAAAAGCAGTACTATAATATGAAGTTGCTTCTTACACTACTTTATTCTAGTTTATAGATGCCTCCTACTCTTATATTCATGATAGATAAGCCGATTTGTAAGCAAGAGAACAGTAATTTGATACATTCAATTCTACATGCATGCACATGACCACACTCTTGAATTATACTTTAGCCAACTGCAGGAAATGTAAAACCCCAGAGAATATTACAGTGAGTACCTTCTTGGCATGAGATTTGTGGAGATCACAAGTATTTCTTTAGGTTTTTTTTTCCACAGGCACACAGTCTTGCCGATACAAAGGTTTGCTTTATTTCTGCAGAAATCATTTCAGGGTTGCCTTTTCCTTATTTTCTCTCTGAGTTTACTAAAACCGATTTCTAAGTATCTTTCCATATGATTTTAAAAGTAACCATATTAAGGCATTTGCACTTCCAGTACCCTTTGCAAGGTGTGCTTCATAGCATGCATCTTTCCTCAAACATGCAGCTATGTCTTAGAGTTGGAAAAGAGGATTTCTGAATAGAATCCAACAAGTCTCAAAGCAAACTGTCACTATTATTTTAGTGTTTCACACTACTCAAAGACCAAACACTATTTTCAAAATCACAACTCACCTATTGGGATTGGAGGCTTGAAGTCCATTCTCATTTGTTACAATAACTTTGAAGCAAGGTCCATTTCCAGGATTTGGTTTCTTTTTAAATTGTTCTTCCATTTCTTCATCAACTTCTTCCTCCTCATCCACCTCTTCTACTTGCATTATTCCAAAGTAGTCACCAGCATCAAATACCTGAGATGGAAAGTGCACAAAATATCACACAGCTGGATAAGGCAGCACCCTGATATGCACAATGCGACACCTGCAGACATTTCTTCCCTGTACTCTGAGAAAAATTGGCATTTTTAATTTAAGAGATGAATGAACAACAGTATTTATTCTTTCACATTTTAATAGAGCTGTTTGTTTGGGAAGTTTCTTTAGGTAGTATTGGTAGGAAGCTTTGTTGGTTTCTTTGGCACCAGCAGGTCTACTAATGATTGTCTATCAGTTTAATGCCTCCTTAAGAATTTTAGAGGCTGAAAACAGAATACCTTTGCTCAGCCTTTGCTAATCAGAAATTTAAGACCTGAATGTTACCCAGGCTCCACAACCATACTCAAGTACATTAAGGTCCCTGAAGAAAAAGAGCTTTTCCCAACTGAGTTCTGAACCAGTTAGAGAAATCTCAGCCAGTTTCCCTCTCTCTTCTTTCCCTATAAAAGGAACTATCAGTGCTTGCTCACCCCCAGGTAAATTGGTATATTCCTAATATTGCTATATATATAAAGTTAATGTTTATACACTTATCTCTGCTAAGGTGTTAAAAGGGGTTTGTTTACGTTCTTGCCTACTCTGGATGCAACAACTTCATCTAGAACCTAGAGAAATGAGGGCAGTCTCCACACAAGGCTCCCTTGCCAAACAGGGGGCTTGCATATCTGGCAGAACCAAGACCCTGCTGACAACTTTCATCATTTCAAAATGAACATATGCTTTTAGGAAGGCAAAAACAGGTAAAGCCTCAAAAGACTGCTGAAATTTTTCAGAGAGAATTATTCTGCTAGAATCACTCACACACTACCTAATAAACCAGGCATGGGCAGACAAATCCTTTGCCTCAATCTGACTAAAAAGTAGCAGGGAGGGAGAAAAGTCTAGAGAGTTCAACACTCCAAACCTGCAATGATTCAACACACAGCCTGCAATGCCACATCATTAAAAATCATTACTTCTATATATTGACAACTTCTTAGCTGCAAAATGCCAGTGGTAGCAACAAGCTTTCATTTGTTCAGGTGAGTGTTTCTACAGGATAATAGATTTTGCTAAGCCTCAACAGGAGGGTAAGGAAATCAACTCCACATTTGTGAAGAAAGGTCGCCTAGAAAAAGCAGACAGCTGCTCAAAGAGAGAGGAAATCAGCACGGGAACAACAGCTACTTCTCATCTTAAGCCACAGTTCATAGAGCAGATCCAAGTGGAGAAGTATCTGAAATTCCTTTCTGAGGAATAGGGGATGGTATTTTCCTCTGGGATGGCAGAAGGCAAGGGGAGGGGCCACGGTGGATTAAAAATCACAGAATGTCTTGGGTTAGATGGGACCTCAAAAGATCATGTCAGTTCCATCCCTGCTGCCATGGGCAGGGATGCCTTCCTGCTTCCAGATGTTAACAACAGCTGGCTGCTATTAGCTGTTATTAGCTAACAGCTTCTTTGCTAAATGCTAAGGAGATGCTAACGGTATGTTGGCTAATACATACATAAGCATTTTTTTAGGGTAAAGAAAATTGCTTTGCAAACAAACTTACTAGAGATTAAAAACACACCTATTACAAAAAAAATCAGAAACTTAGTTTCTTTGGCAGAAAATGAAAATGGCAGTTCCAATTTATTTCTAGTTTTCCAGTTCCTAGAAGAGGATAGCATTACGCAGTAGTAAGCAGTATCATAACCTCCTGCTGTTCTAATAGTAGCCTCCAATGCTTTTTTAAGTTTCTGCACAGTTGCCTTGAAAATTTGTAGTCATTGAAATTCATGTAGCTGCAGGCAGGTCCCAGCATAAGGAAGAGCCTTTCCCTGTGCTCACAATTCATTTTTGTCAGCTTGGCTCCCAGCTGGGTGAGCTCCCTGGTCTGGTTCAGGGCACAGTTGCTAATCCCAGCCCATGGCAGCCAGCAAAAGCAGCGTGCCAGGAAACGTGTTCCACTCTTCCCTGAAGTGACACTTCAGTGCTCCTGGCTGGATCAAGGGCCATCCTCAACAACCTCATTAGCCAGCTGAGAAGTGACTGGGAGCCACTAGAAAATGAAAAGTGTAAGTGTGCCTCAGGGGAGCCACTTGACTTGTGCTGCAGTGTGGCACTGTGTGTTTTCCACACCTCGCTTTTGTCTTAAGGAGTTTGTGAGACAGGGATACAAGTTAAACCAGTGGCTGACTCAGATTAAGCCTTTGCTCACGACAGGCTCCACCCTTTACCAAACACTCACAATGAATATCAAGTTCTTCCACAACACTCAGGGGAAGCTGTTGCGTTTATATTTTATTTTTTTATTAAATATCATCTCAAGACTTCAAAAAATGAAGGGATTCCAAATACCCTAAACCAAAGTTTTGGTCTCTCCCACTGACAAATAATCAGATGCATGAGGCTGCAGCAGCTGCATTTAGCAATAAATCTCCGCTTTTAATACCTTTACATAATTAGGCATAATGAAAAATTTCTCCTAGAGAATTTATAATCTTGTAAAAGTGAATTATGTGTATTCCTCACCCAAAGCAAATCACACTTCTCACAGCAGCAGCAGCTCAAGTCCACCATAATCAGTGGCTTTTTGTGAGGGCTTTGCTGTTTTTTAAACTCATAATTGATAATGCAAGCAGTTCAGTAGTTCACTCATGGGTTTGGCAGAAGCACCTCGTCGTCAGTGTGGATACACAGACAGTTTTGTGTCTCCTCTCTTCCTCCCTCCCTAAGAGCCAGGCTGTCACACTGAACCTATTAACACAGCAGCTCCATTAATGGAATCTTAAGTAAGCTCCTTAACTAAAACCAGCTGGATAAGATCACACCACCAATCTGAAAAGCAATCTCTGGCTTGGAGCAGAACAGGGAGAGCTCGCATTAAGCATTCCACCAGAGCAACCAACAACCTCTAGACAGCAAAAGGGCACCAACACATTCCAGTGGCACAACTGCTCGCAAGCAAAACATGTTTGGGCAAAATCCCTCCCT
Source organism: Dicaeum eximium (assembly GCA_013396995.1). Classification (NCBI taxonomy): domain Eukaryota; kingdom Metazoa; phylum Chordata; class Aves; order Passeriformes; family Dicaeidae; genus Dicaeum; species Dicaeum eximium. The sequence goes on along the minus strand of VWZP01005877.1, from coordinate 597,180 downwards.
CTTCGTGTTCAGGTGCACTTCCAACCTAACCAACCCCAGCAAACCAGAGAACCTGATACCAAAGCATGACAATTACCACACAGGCGTGTCCAGCATACAAAAACCTTCCTGCAATACAGAGAAGCCTGCAAAATAACTTAGTGTACAGCTGGAATAGAAAAACCAAAGAGATTATGAATGAAACTAGATGCAGGCACTGTATTTTCCAGGCTTATAAACACACTATACACAGTTTATCCAATAAAGCATAATAAAACAACCACTACACAAGAAATAGAATTTTAGCACTTAGAGTGAATGATTACACATGCATATATTTTATTTTTCAAGTTTCTGCCAGAAACACAAAAAAAACTTCCTCCCAACAGATGCTGAATGCTAAATGCAAAATGAATAAATAGAAGGCAGGTTTAACAGCAGTTATACCATGTTTTCAATGAGCAATCCAATTACGTAACGCTCTCAGAAGGAAACCTGCTCCAGCAGATCCCAAGGTAAATAAAAAAAAAACCCCAAACGCTCCACTTCTCACAGGCTTTGGAGTACACAGTGGAGGGAGGGTGCAGTCACTGTGTATGTTGAAACACGTGTGAGAGTGTTGGAAAACAGCTGCTTGGGCTGGGTTCTAGAGGTATTGATGCAAGAGATATTTTTATCTGTATTATAGATGCAAATTTTGCAAGTTCTACACTAGAAAGTTTTAATCTCTGCAGCAGGTTAGGACAAATGAAAATTCCATTTTACATATGTAAGAAGGAAACTCATCCTATGCTCTACGTTGCACTGGGTTTTTGCCCCCTGAGTTATGCTTTATTACCTAGATTCCCAAAACCATTTTACTCCTTCCCCTCACCTACTTTTTCTTCTTTACTGCTGCTCCTCCAGCCATTCTGCATGGTCCAGTTCTAAGTAAGGTCCTGTAGCTCTGTCTCTACCTGTTTAGGAGGTTATCCCAGTCCACAGCACTACTCACAGTAACTTTTCCTGGACATCCCAACCTTCTCAATATCCTTTTGCCCTTCTTCTGCACAAAAACCAGAAGCTGCAGCAGTAGAGACAAGCAGTCTCAGCAGCTTGCTTTATCTTCCAAAGCTCACTGAAATAATTAGGTCTCTTTTTCCACACATACTGGGACATTTAGTACAGAAGAGCCTGCTCAGCCACCACTGCAAGAAAAGTGAAGCAGCAGGAGCAGCCTGCTGCCTTAGGGCATGTGCTTTCTTCCTTCTGCCTTTCCTCATCCCTGCCTCCGTAAATACATCAGCACCACAGATCTCTTCTCACTCCAGTCTCACCTCCTCAGTGTCACACCCTCCCAGCAGAACTGGTAACAAGCACGGATTTCAGCCACAGGTCACAAATCTGAAGTCTGCATTAGGTCACAGCACAGATTCAGTTTGCCACCTCCAGCTTCACACTGGCACGTGGAAACACAACAGCTCCCAACTTTGGGTTTCCTTGGCAGCTTTATGCTGCCTTCTGCTCCATCCTCTTCCAGGACATACATCCCTTCTCATACCCTCCTACCTAAGAGAGCAGCAGATATTCCTGCTCCAAGTCCCTTGCATGAATACTTACTGAGGGGGGTGTAATTCTACAAGGAGTTTGTGACTGGGCATATGCTTGAGATAGTGTAGATTTTCTGTAAGCTTCTCTGTAATAAACATATATTCCTGTTATTAACAGTACCACACAACAGATTGAAAGCAGCAGGAACATATTCAGACCCTTCCTGACTATAAACACCCACATCATGACTTGTAATGCTTTTCTCCTGTCCCTACTTTGAAGCTGACATGGGGAAAAGAAGCACTCAGGTAATTAGAAATTACTTTACCTGTACACGCCTGCTAAACTGCACTTCTCTCACCTTCCCTACCATCCTATACTACCTGTTCAAACTTCTCATCCCACCTCACCCATTTCTTCACTGCTTATCCTGCCTTCCAGCAAACCACCACTAGCTGATTTCTCCCCTTATCAGATCTCTTTGTCTCCTCAGGACTAGAAGTTCACCTCATTCATATTTTCTTCTCCAAGTCGACTCCTCCAGACTCCCTCATGCACTCTCAACTCTCCAGACGAATGGTTTCGGGTTATGTCCCTTTCCTGCCTCAGTTCCTTGTTCCTTTACTCCCACAAATCAAAGACAGCTTTCCTCATCACTGAGGTTGCGCTGCAGATGTGCAAACCGAAAAAAAAAATTTCTAAATACAACCCGAGTCTTTACAATCTGTTTAAAATCACTCATTTTCTTGTCTTTGTTTCTCATCCCTTTCTCATCACAAAGCTCCAGGAAGCAAGCAGATGCTTGCTAAAAAGGTGAAAAGGGATACTCCACCCTGGAGTGTGCCTGAGCTTCCACACTCCCTTTAGTTCAGGGCCAGGGGCCAGCTTCACCTGAATAAAACTGCCCAAGCCAGGTAACTCATGCACACATGAGATGAGCTGGCTGAGCTCTGCACAGTTATAAATGAATGACGGCAGGGCAGATCTGTGTGGAAATGAGCTGGAAAAAAACCAAATTAAAAATCAGGCAAAAGCCAATCCAAACCATAATGGATTAAGATATGACAACATCCTGAGTCTAACACTGCTACCGTTGCTGCATTTCCTTAATTCTCTTTAGCATAAAAAGCTGAAAGGTTGAGGACACCGTCTTGCATTTGCCTGGGACAGAGTTAATTTTTTTTCCTTAGTAGCTGGTAGAGTGCTGTGGTTTTTTTAGATTCATCACCTCTCTTCAGTACGGTATCTCTATTTACCAGAGACTTCCAAAAGCTTCCAAACTTCACGGCGACAAGACGAAATCACATATGCACAATACACCTGACGTCTTTTACAGCCCCGAGCTCCCGTCTCGGTAACACAACCCCCACCGTGCCTTTCCAAATATCCCCCGCTAAGCAACACCGTGACTCTCTTTTTCACCCAGGGGTGAAGGGGCTGCCTTCGGCACGGCTCTCCAAGGCCATGTCCCACGGCTTCCTCTCACCCCCATCTCGGGGCTCTCCCTCAGCGCCGCTCGCCCCCATCTCGGGGCTCTCCCTCAGCGCCGCTCGCCGCCGGCTGCCCCCGGGGCTGCTCCCTCAGCGCGGCCCGCCCGTGCGGAGCCGCCCTCAGCGCCGCTCACCCACCTCTCCGCGCAGCTTGCGGCTCAGGCTCTCCCAGTACTGCGCGGGGACCCGCGATGCGCGGAGCGCGGCCCCGTGCAGGGCCACGAAGGCCGCCAGAGGCTCCTCGCCCTCTCCCGCCATGGCTGGGCCGGAACGCGCCGGGCGGGGCTGAGGGCGGGCGGGGAGGCGGGAGCGGCGCTCGGGGCGTTCCCAGAGCAGGAGCGGGTTCGGCCCTGGAACGGGGGCGCCGTGGGCACGGGCCAGTTCCAGTCGGCCTCAAGGAGAAGGGGCTGAGGGGGCTTCAGTGTGCTGAGCACATGCGGGTTCTGCTTCTCTTTTGTTCTTCTCTTGCCCTTGCGCGTTAATAAAATTCACGGGATTCGTGGTGCAGTGCTGGCCACAAGATGTTATTTTATTTTCCCGGTGTTTTAGGGACTCTTCTGGAAGGCTCCAGCCACAGCCACTGAAGTGGGTTACGGGTGCGGTGTGAGGCATGGCAGGCACTGACTGCCGGCCACAGCAGTGGGAATTGCTCTAAACTGTGTTCCTCAGGAAAAACATACAGTGTCAGTCACTTATTAAATGAAAGCTTTTCTGGTTTGAACGTTGAGAAGGGAGTTTTAACATGTAGGCCTGCCTTAGATACCTGTCAGTACAAGAGAGAGGTGTGTTTTTTGCAAGCGCCTGTAGCAGAGTGCTGGCTTCCCTGGATGGTTTAGAGATTTCTGAGAAAATCTCTTCCTTCCAAGATTTTGTGGGGAATAGCCTAAACCAGTTTAACTTGAGGCTTTTAAAACATTACTGGTAGCTTTGGTCTCGCCTCAGGGATGGTTATAAAGCTCCAAGAGCGAAGCCAGGTGTCTGACACTGCTCAGAGCAGGTCAGGGCTTTGCTGTGCCCGCTGCTGCTGCTGCTGGGAGCGCTCACATCGCTCCCTCTGCAGATTATCTGCTCCACAGACCGTGGAAATTCCTTTTCCTGCCAGCCCATCCTCTAATCAAGGATTCAACTTTAGCGCTGCTTAGGCTGGCAGTGCAGCACTGTGCTGGGAGGGGCACCCTACAGCCCTGGAAATAGTCAAGTTCAAGAAATCGGATCTAGTAGCTGGTCAAAAAGCTTCACTTTCACACACTACAGTCAGTGGAGAACATGCCATGTTGAAGAAATACCTCTTTGCTCTCTTCCCTGTCTAGTGTTGCTGGACTGGTGTCCTCTGTAACTACCCAAAAGTAGCAACAATCCCTTTCTCCACATAAGCACAGAATTATTCAGGAGGAAGGTCTATAAACTAAAGGGCTAAAATAGGGTAGAAAGAGATTATAAATGGTGCCTATATACTGTGACTATAAACCACTCAGCAGCTGAGGATCTAACTCGAATCTCCAAGTTGGATATCTGAATAGTAAATGCAGGCAAATTTTCCTCTTTGCCTGAGACTGTGTCTGCCTCACCGTGGGCTGTGTTCCCACATTTCCTCAGCATAAAGGCTTCAGTAGGATGTCTCTAAGGAGACCTCCCTGATTAAACAGCAGAAGATCAAAAAACAGTTGGATTTCCAGTGTTCCTTGACTGTGTTCCCACCCTGTTAGCCTGAGTTTGAGCATATTTTTTGCTAATATTGTGGTTTGGGAAAAGAGGATGGCTGTGGTGTTGATCTTGCCCTAGTATTGTAAAATGTGGAGATTTGACGACTTACTAGTAGTTCTCCTGGGGACCTTGCTTACTGAAAAGGCCACCCTTCCCTCACTTCTGTCTTTGTCATATTATGTAGTTAACTCTTTTACTTACCTTAAAAAAAAATCAATCTTTTTTTCCTTAAACAGACCAAGGAGGAAAAGTTTGGGGTGTCTTCATGTCTTTGTTCAGTAATGCCACAATGATCACGCCCTGTCCAGAGGCAAGGGGAATGTGATCCTTTTTGAACATGAGATTTGAACATGAATTCTTTTTCTCACCAAGTGTAGGCAGCTGCCTTCTCACTCCTGGTTTGCACTTGCACCTCACTTTGGTGGGAGTTGTGGCTGCTGGCAGTGGTTCCAGGCTCTTTGGGTGAGTTTGCAGGTCTGGGGGCTGCTGCTGACAAACTCCAAGCAATAAATAAGACACACTGAGAATCACTGATGTTAAGAGTAGACTGTAAATGGGCTCTTCCCTGACTTTGTCCAGCCCTTACCTAAATGTGGTCTTGCTCAGCTGCCTGCTTGGCAGCTTGTTTTAATTTTTTTGCTGGTTTTTCACAACAGGAGTAATTCCTGGAGCAGGGAGTGGGGGCCAACACTCACCATTCTCCTACCACTGCTTCAAGCACCGTGAGGCTTTCAGGAGCAGTTCCTTCCTACTCTGATGGATGCCAGAGCCGTAGCCCAGAGGTACCACTGCCAGCCTCTCATGAAAGCAGGTGTTTGTGGGTAATCTTTGTAAAGAAAAGGCACCACAGTATTTTATTGATTGTTTCCTGAGGAAGAGTGGCTGATTCACAGTGCCTGAACAGAGCAGCCCTTGCTCAGGCAATGTGCTTGTTAAATTTAATGGGTTACTTTACATAGGGATTCACAGAGAATGCAAAATGGTCCCAGCAAGGCTGAGCTTACTAGCACTACCCCAGTCTAAAATAAGAGGATTTAGCCTTCTGGCACTATCCATAGGAAGCCAACCCATGGAGCCCTCAAGCCTCACACCGGGCCTCATGACTTATCCACCACCCCCACATTTAGTTCCCACCCTGCAGCAGTCTGCAGCAATAATTTATCATGACTTAGCATATGTGAAGTAGCATTGGTCCCCAACAAACACAGCTAGAGTTTTTCAAAATTTTGTGAGTTTGGCAGTTTGTGGTTTTATTCTAAATGTTTATGGCTATCTAATCCAAATAGATCTGATGTGCACTCCCCACTTCATATTCCTGTTGTTGAACGTTAGAACCTCTCTCTTTGCCAACATGGCATGGAAACCTCCTTAAGAGAGGAAAGGATATAAGGGGAAGAAGAGACCTTAGCATCATAGTGAAAAGGAGATGAAGGGACATATTTTTGGTGCACTTAAAATAAAGCCTGTAATATGTTTTAAAATAAACCATTTGCTTTGAAATCAACAGCTTTCTCAATGGTAAGACTAGAACTTCAGAGCATGGAAAGCTGTGATAGGCACTTAGATGAGAGGAACATCATTTGCTGTAGATATTTTATCAGAGCTGCATATGTGAGTTTAAAACCTCATAGAAGTTTGTAAGAAGGCTGTTGTAAGAAGGGAAAACGTATTCTTCTGCATCAAAAAAGCAGTTATTGTGCACAGATTTTTGCCTGCTTGCTTTTTGGTGAGGTATAATTTTGGGGAGGTTTTGTAACATCCACTTGACAGCTGGAGTCTGTATGAGGTTTATCCCATACCTTGGGTACCTTGGGACAGTGAGGCTGTGCTGTCCTGCTGTGTGGCTGGATGCTCACATGAGTGAGGAGGGGACCTCATGTTTTGACCCTGGAATGGGTGCCCAATGTGAGCATGGAGTTTGGAAAGAGCCCTGGAGAGCACCCTGCAGGTGGATGAGTGATCTTAGCAGGTTGGACCCAGCCTCCTCTCTAAAAGTCTGGCAAGAGATCAGTGTGTGAAGGATAATAAACCAAACAAATTGTCTGGCACAAACAATACTTCCACTGAGTGTTTTCCCCAAGAGACAAATTGACTGCACCCACATTATGTGCTGACATAACACACACTGTCAAGTGCAGGTGTTTTACTCTCAAAGATACTCTCTCACTGCTCATGCAGTACTGGGGTAGAGGGAGGCTGCCCTCATTCTGGGGATACAACAATGAAAAAACACCTTGCCAGGCAGCTCCAAGGATCTTGTGTCCATGTAGGCAATCCAACATGCTGCCCTCAGTCTGAGGCATCCTGCTGTACCTCCACAGCAACTGCTGCAGTTTTTCACCAGCTGCTTGGGTGCCTTCAGAAAGGCAGATCTCTGTTCTTCCCTTTCCCATGCCATTAGGCACACATAGCATGCTCTCTAATACATTACTTCTGTAAAAGTTGGACCATTACTTAGAAATACTGTTCTACACACATGGGTGAGGTGGAGATGCTATTATTCTACATGTTAAGGAGTGCTTTTGGAGTGTAGCATATCTTATGCTGTGCTCACTGCCCATTTAGATGTTGTAATTAACAGGCAAAAATAACCAGTTATGGTGGTTGTACAGGATAGGCCCTTTCTGTGACACCAGGAGTCAGTTGATGTTGATTCCTGGATAAAAAGAAGAATCAATAATCTATGCCCAGCCTGCCTTCACTTACCTGCTGGGTTGTGCCAGAGTGCTGTTCCTCAGGCCATTATGTTTTGCGTACTTGTTGGGAAGTCAAGGCAAGATTGGAACTGAGAATGGACCCCTCTGCAATTTACACCAGGCAATGCTTGTACCAGTAAATGAGAATCTTGCACTCAAATGAAGACTGTCATGACTGCTGAAACTTAAGTGGCTGCTATAAAATTGCCTGTTGTACCCTTGTTTAGAAAGCAATCAGTCTGACAAACAGGACTTCCCTCTCATGAAGCTGGGCTGGCTGTGACCGATGCCTGTGTTGTCCCCCAGGTGTTTTTCAATAACTCCTAGAATAACCTTTTCCATTATTTTCCCAGGCACTTGAAGTGACATTGACAGGCCTCGAGTCTCTGGAGTCTTCCTTCCTTGCCCTTCTTGAAAACTGAGACAATGTTTGCCAGCTTCCAGTCAGCTGGGACCTCTCTGGATTCCCATTCCAGATTTTGTCCTTGTGCACAGGTACTTAATTACCAGTAATCAACTCGATTTCCAATGACTTTGAGGAACTTTGAGGTTCAGCTTTTCTGTCTTTGATAGGAGCTGATTTTTCTTGTTACTCATTTAAAGCTCTGAAGCCACAAGGACAGCTGAGTGCCATTTCATACAGCACGTCTGCAGTCCCATGAAAGTGATGTTGTGTCTTCTTGGAATGCAGTGAGGATAAGTGCCATATTACCTGAGTGAATTCCTACCAGCTGAAAAAGGCAGTAATTGATATTTTGGAGCCAGTCTCCTGTTGCCTTTCAAACCTGCCAGACATTGAGAGTCATCAGTCATACCGACAGTATTTATATCATGAACAATATATATAAAATCAGCAAAGCTGATGCTGTCACATCATAAATGCTCTCTCTTAACAAGCTGAACTGCTTACGTGAGGATAGCAGCAGAATGGCACATGCCATGCTGGAACATGAGAGCTTCCTTCCTCTTTCTTTGAGGCTGCTTCTCAATAGAGGGCTGTGACAAAGGGCAGCTGCACGAGCTATACATGGTAACACCAGAGTTCGTTTGACAAGTAGTTAAAAGTCCTGGAGGGATACTGGTGATGTGGTCCTTCACTGTAAACAGGATTTATTTGAAAAACTCTCCTTGAAGCCTGTCTGAAAGGAACTTATATCAGTGTCCCACAAACTCCAGTGGTTTGATGAGAAAGAAAAAGCTTTGTTGCTTAAGGATGAAAATCACAACAAAATATGTAAATGCTATCAAAAAAGAGAAGTTCTCTTCTGATTCTTGTCCACACTTGTGCAAGAAACTTTTTCCTGTATCGAAATAAATGGCAGGCAGGGGTATCCATTCCATTTTATGTTTATTATGAAAGTGATTTTAACAAAAGTTTTATTACATGCTTCATTTTTAACTTTGATATAGAAATCAAAGCTATTAATATACAGAGGCAAAAGGAAATGTATTTTCTTATAAGGTACATTTACAACAACATTTTCTACTATAAATCTGACAGAATTGTTAAAATATTGGTAAAGCTTAGCACTGTATTTTATTTCCTAAGTATCAAATTTTGTACAGTTATTCACTACCCTTGCTCTAAACTATTATTGTACATTTCATATGGAAATAGCTGTTTGTACACAATTTACATGGGTAATAAAGCTTAGAAGTCCCAGCAGCATCTACAACAGTTCAGTTTAAAATCTCACTCCTGCGCAGTGGTTTACGTGGAGCAAATTGATGCGAAAACCAGTATTACACCCCGAGTGCTTCCCCCTGAAATCCAGCCTGCCAGAAATTCCTGCTTAAACTGCTGCTGGATATGATCATAAGGAACTTTTTGGCAGGTGAAAGTACCACTGGCCTCAGTGGTTTTGCCTAAAAAAGGCTCTGTGATCTGATCCAGTGTGAAGTTTTGTCGCTTCCACTGCTCCCTATGAGCATAGAGATCCCACAACTTTCCTTGTCTTTCCACTATCCATGTGTGTAATCTATTAAATTCCATTTTATTTATGAGTTCTGTATTGTTTCTTATCCTAACAATGGAAGAAGAACCAGCACTAACTTCAAGATAGAATTTTTTTTGTGTTATGAAAATGGGAAGCACTTTAGAATGACACTTGATAGTCAGTTCTGTTTAAATTAGGATGTTAAATTGCCCCAGAAAACTCTTCCTGTCATGCCAGTGAGACTGAAGGAATAACAGGATCTGTAATCTGGAATGATAAATCTGGCAATTGCCTCACATCCACCCTAGTCTCCTAAAGTATCTTTATAATCAACATGTTGAGTCCCTGCTGCTCTCAATGCAAATTAATGGCCTTTCTAAGTTATAAAACACAGAAAACAATATTTACAAAATAATTTTAATTAAAAAAGTAACAAAAACAAACTCTAAAAAAGATATTTTCACAATAATTAAAATAAAGTTTAATTAATCAAAGCCACTTTTTTCTAGAAATTGAGAAAATTGAATTGAAATTGTTTGTATATCTTTAAACTTGTTATCTCTGCTCTCTGAATACAGATGGTTTAAATTATTAGATCTAAAGGTACTTCTGTACATTTTACTCTTGTATATTACATATTAGTTTTATAGATTAAAAGCTTTATGATGAAAGAATAAATAAATGTAATAACAAACTGGAATTGTATATATTCAGAACCTTAGATAACAGTTTTTTGACATTGTTTATTTCCCACTCTACTTCTATTCAGATGAGAGATAAAACACAAGACTTGTCTGTGAATCCAAGTCACTCACTGAGGAGTAAGTTCATAGTACCTTACAGAAATTTCCCTTCTTCCATAAATTCTTCTGGAAGACCAAAGTATTCCTTTTCCCAAGTGCTTACAACAGTCTCTCATTCTAGAAAACTACTTCATTCAAGTCCCAAAGTACTGAGATTCTATAAGAACTCCTCCAGTTACTCCCATTTCTGTCAATCAGTGGTTTTAAACTACAAAAAAATGCAACTCCTCGAGCTCATGATGCAGATATAAGGAACTGTGCATGTCACTCATTCCCATCATTAAGAAATCATCCAGACCTCTGAGGTGGCTGAGAAATTTGCCACTGGGTCCAGTTGTTGAAGATTTTACTTCAGCTAAGCTTTTAAGAGCATTCAAAGGTATTTAGAGTCCAGACATGGGAGCTGTCACGGAGCAGGTGAGTTTTGCTGTCTAACACCTGTCAGCAGACCTTGTATAAGAATCACAGCAGTACTTCTGCTCCTGAAGTTCCTAACCTGCTACCTGCAAGATTGAAACTGGGATTTTTATAGGTAAAACTGATCTGAGAAACTTAAAGGTGTTGGGCAGGCTTATAAAAAGGCACAGGGTGGGGTTTGACTGTCCTTTTTGGAATGCTGAACACATGTAAAGGATGTTTCTCACTCATGTGGCAGCATCCTTGCATTCTGCTCACAGACAGGATTTCAGGTGAGCTGTGCTCTTTAAAACCCGCTGACAACTCAGAATGTGGACCCTCTGAAAATTCTCTGACCAATCCTGTATGTATTTAAGCTAGACCAAAACTAAACTAACTTCAACTTGGCTTACAAGGGAAGCTGGTTTTAAGTAAGCTTACTTACATTTAAGTAAGCTTACTCTAGAATGAAGCTGCTGTGTAGGAAGGGTTGGTCTAAATCATAAGTAGTCATAACTTTATTCTATGGGGGAGACACAATGAAGAAATAAATTTTTTGAAAAGTTGGTCTTTAGGTAAAAATCTAATGTATGATGGAAGAAGGAAGGCACTGGGATGAAAGAAAGTGGGATGAAAGAAAGACTTCAGAACTTTTAAATCCAGTTTCAGTGAGCTAAATCTCCAGGCAAAATAAGTCTTGTTATTGAAGGCAAGATGCAGCGTGGCAGAAGCGGTGTCAATGCACTGAACACAGAATCCTGCTGCTCCCTGTGCTCAAATGACACACAGAGGCACCTTTGTGTCCTCAGCACTTTCAAGGCACAGCTCAGAGCTTGATGAGCAACTCGTGATTGCTGCAGTGTCCTGGACTGCCAGGTGTGCAGGCAGTGATTTGGTGGCCTGTGAGAATGTTTAGGGATGATTCACCACCACCTCACTAAAAATAAGTGCATTATTTAAAGCAGAAAGCGAGGCTTAAAATGGTAAGTGCTGCAGGTGCACCTTTTAAGCATACAGGCATTTGCAAATTGAAATAAAGAGCTCTGTTTGTGCCATGGAATTGTGCAGTCACAAATGGGCACTTCTTCAGTCTACCTGTATTAACACATAAATGTGTTGTTGCACCTGTCCTGCAGACAATTCTGTAATTCTGTAAAAACAGATAATTGTGTAATTCTGTAAGAACAGATACAGGGCAGTATTTATTGATATGTTCAAATGCAGTATTTAATATTCAGGGTAAAGGCTAAGATGTTATATTTTGCCACATTCATGAAGCTGGTTTGCATAAAGGCAGCTCTATTTCTCCTTATATGGTTTCGATTCCCAAATGTAGAAGAAAACATTCTTTGTTGTTGTGCTGTTATTGTGTAGGGGCAACAGGTTCTCTGACTTTGACAATGAAGGCATCCTATACTCACAGTTGAAGAGCTGAACTCACCTCCTATTTGGTGACTGCCAGTTTCTGTAACTATGAATCTAGTATGAAAGTCAAAGCATTTTTAACTTCTAGAGCTGATATAAAAATTCTGTGCTGTTCTTCAAATCAACTGAAACCAGCTCAGACTGCCCTATATACCACTTGTCATTACTTATTTTGTTAGAAATTTGCACATCCAAGAGCATTTCTGTGCAGAGTGGCAAGCATTCAAGCCTGACTCATTTTCTAAATATATCAGATATGAACCCCATCTAAGTTCAAAAGCATTTAAGTGTCAACTTTAGAGGGCAAAATTTTTCTCTTTCTTTCAGTACCTTCCTTCAGCAGCACAAAGCCTGTGTTTGCCACAGAAGTCCTCAAGTGCCTTGTCCTGACTATGGAGTTCCTGCCCTGACGTGGCTCTGGGGAATATCAGCCTCATTCTCAGGTTGTCTGTAGGATGAACTGGACAAAGCCCTGCTGATTTTGTAGTGTGGTTTTAAATCAGGGCAAGTGGTACCAGAGCCAAATGCAATTTCTCTCGCCTATATTCACCTCTCGCAGCCCCACTGAGGTCCCACTACCAGTGGCCAGAACTGGGACACGTCCCTCTTATGGTTTCTCTCTGGCACTGGATGTCCCATGGAGCTAAGAACCTGGAAAATGTTACAGTGATGCCAGTGGTTTCTGGAGACTGGCATCAGTGTCATAAACTGGTATTATGTCCAAACACATTGGTTGTTAAACAAAAATGTCTAAACTCAGTGTACAGTACCAGGTTGTGAAGTTTGCTTACTCAAGTTTGAAATACTAAAGATCACTGTAAATCATTTGCCAAGTGAGGAAGTTATTTTTTGCCATATTTTCCATATCTTTTCCTTCATATCTTTCAGTAGACTGGCTGCAATCCTGACTCATTCTAATGGATCTGAATAAAACTCTAAATAACCTATCAGACTTTGAACTGTGGTCTGGCTAAAGTAGTTTTTTTAGCTATATACTCCTACACAATTAAGTACCTGAAAAGATTTTTGCTTTTTAAGTTTTTTTTTGTACAAATGGCTACTGTTAAAGAAAAAATTAATGAAAATTTGTTCTTTTTAGTGGCCCTTGGTGAATAATAAATAAAAGTAGTTTTAACATCTTCGAGGAAAAGTTAGGTTTGACAGCCTTTAACAAAGGACTTCTATGGAGAAGTGACATTTTTTAACAAGGGTTAATGTATATATTAAAAAGAAATCTCACCAAAGATTTGAAGTCCATGAGCAGAAAAAAAATTGTTAGACTCTAAGGCCAGGCTGTTTAGGCATAGAAAGAAAAAAAAAATTATATTCTTCAACAGAAAAGGAAAGAAAGCAAGCAAAATTACAAGATGGTTAAGTAGAAAAACTCAACAGAATACTTAAGGTGTGTTCTCATAGAAACGGAATATTCAACCACTTGTAGTCAACAGAAACCAACGGTGTAAATTTAAGCAGTACTTGCTCAAGGACAAAAATAAAGTGTCAGAAGATAACCACAACCACCCCTAATATATGTCTTTGAGAACATCCAAAGACGTGTTAAACCACAGGATAGACAGGCAAAAAAAACCCCAAAAAAACCAACAAACAAAAAACAATGCAGCAAAGCAAAACTGTGTGTTAGTCCTTTTCTGAAAGGATGATGCCAGGAGAGTTCATTTCTCCATTTAATAAACTTGTAGAATCAAAAGGGAAAATGATACACAAAAGTAAGGGACTGAAAAGGAAAGAGGCTGAAATACCAATTAAAAAAAAAAAGGCTCCTCTCCCATTTGATTTAGCTTCTGTGCCAGGAAACAGCAGGAAACCCAGGATTTATCATCATGGCAAACCCACTGTCGCTCTGTGAGCAGGGCCTGAGCACAAGGCCAAAGCTCTCCTGCAGTCCCTGTGCTTGATGGGCACTGTGGCTACAAATTTAGGATATAAGGGAGAGCCAGGTCTCTGCAAACACAGAACCTGCCCTCCAGCTCTGCTGCAAAACTGTGTCCTGTTCCCCCCTGAGCCTCTGACAGTCTGGGCTTGGACACAGTTGTGTTCCCAGAGTTTTAGGGACACCAACAGCTCCTCCCACGTGTGCTGTCCTGAGGGTGACTCTGTTGGTCTGCAGGGAGGGGTTCCCAAGGAAGAGGCAACAGCTGACCCTTAACTGGGCAGCAGTTGCATCTTCACTGATGCTGTTTTTCCTGGAATAATACATATTGAAAGAGATTGTCCCAGAGTAAACCATTATCCAGTATTATAAAACCCCAAAAGGCTTCAGTTGGGTGTTAATAGAAGTGACAAGCACTTGGAGAAGTCATTAAATTGTCTACACAAAGTTACATATAGATATGAGTAAATAGGGTGTGTGGGAGTAAAGATTTAAGCGTGAATAATATTTACAGTAACTAGAGATAACATTACTAATGTACCCACAAATAGAAGTATATATTTATATATTTATATATTGTACTTAATTAGATGCTCATTTAATGGAAAGAAAACCAAGACTATTAGTTTTGCTGTTGATTTCTCACATATCCTATTGTAAATGTCTTTAGAGGGACCAACTGATACATGGAAATCCAGAGCTAAATCTGTTTCATTTAAGTAATTGACAGTGGCAAACCTCTGAAGAAGTTTAGAAGAGGACAGATAAAAACATTAGGACATTAGGGCATGGGACTCAATCTCATGTAATTAATAAAACAAAATTATACATTTTTTTCTTTTTTTTTTTTCTTTTTGATTTCTACTTGGACAGAGGTTCCACCAAGCCACAAATGAGAAATAACAAAATTTAGATTGTTTTGTTTTCTTCTAAAGATTCAAATATAAACTTCAAGTGCAATTCAAAATCCAAGTATTATTTATACTACATACTTCTTTCTATAACAGAACTTATCTGCAGGTAGTTTAATCATATTTGAATAGATTCCTCCTTTCTTTGACACAAGTTATTGATGAAAAATAAAAAGCTAGAAAGAATATTTTTACATAGTGAGATTTCAGATGGAGAGTGAGGATACACCAGTGCAGACACAAATTCACAAATTTGGATCTACAACTAGATGTACTCAGGGATGCATAATTTTTTGGTTTTTTTTGGTAGTAAGAATTCCATTCAGAACACTGACTTTTAACAATTATAAAACATTATAGGCGTTCTTCAATAACAATTGAGAACAAAGACTGCAAGAAAGAGCTGTCAAATTAGCAAATGTTTCTACTATGGAGGAAAAACGATATTTGACAGGAATGCAAAGTAACCAAAAATTGAATACCATTAGACTATTTGTATGGTCGTAGAAACCTGGAAACTTTCGACCGCAGTAGCTTTATAAATGATCTTGGAAACATTTCTTTTGACTCTTGTGCTGTGTACTTGAAATAGTTTTGAGGATGTGCCAGTACATCAAAGAGAGCTTTAATCAGTTTCTTGTCCTAGGGAAGACAACAGAGATATGTGAGATAAAAGCAAGGTTTGGATTTCGTGTCAACACAGGTTTCAAAGCTGAAGAACAATCAGGTCTGTTTTGCAAAACTTGAGTCTGGGTAAAGCAGTGTAAGGAAACTGCTCCACGTTGCTGTGGGATTTTAGAGGGATGAGTCTGGGATGTGCTGAATGCTTTTTGCAGTGCCCTTGGCAGGTCCTGACCTGGGAGGGCAGCACAGAATTAACCACAAACTGCAGATGTCGGGCATTAGAACTGCGAGCTGCCTCTGACTGTCCTTCCCACCTGCTCCATGCTGCTGTCCAGGCCTTCCCTCCACAGATAGGAGACAAGGCTGGTCCTCAGTGATGCTGAGCTTTCTAAGGACCTTCTCCTGTACCTTGGGAAGGCCTTGATTCAGAGCCTCAGCTGAGCCTGTGCCTGGCACTGGAGGGAGAGAACAGCACTGGGCAGGGATGGCCAAGGGAGCTGGCTCTTCCTCAGCTCCTGTCCTTCCAAGCCCTACATTTCATGGCTCAATTCTGCATTCTGCCCTCTGACCAGCTTTTTTTTTTTTTTTTTCATTTTTAATTAGTTACTTGTTACTTGTTGCTTGTATCTTTGCAAAACCATTTCTTATTGAGGCAAGATGGTGATTTAGGTAAATACAATTTTTAATGCACAGCAAACTCAATGAGCCATTTAAACATTTAAATGCCAGACTGAGGCTGAAGAAGTCTCTTCAAACAATAGCTCCTTCATTCTTGGCTGACTCATTTTTTGAACATACAATCTTATTAATCATATTAGCATATATTTCATTTAGTTCCTGCTTCCACAAAGGACATAAGTCCACAGAGGACATAAGTATGTTCTGAGCCGAGCTCAGTTACTTGATTTTGGGCTGCTAAAAATACCAGCATAAACTTCAGAAGACAGAGAACTGAATTTGGGGTCACCTTTGAGCTTTAGATATAATGACTCTATCAAGGTATTGAGAACTATTTTAGGAAAATGCTTAGGAAAAGGAATTCTTGGTTGGCCTCAAAAAAAAGCAGAAATTTCTTACCTTTAGAATTTCTTGATGGTTTTCTGATGCATATAATCGGCCGTCTCGAACAATGTCTTCTATTAGTTGTTGGTAATCCTCTGAAAAATAGAGATTAGGTGAGTGACTGTGACATCCTTTGGGAGGTCAATAGTCAGACATGAGCTAGACCTCCTCTTGAAGACAGAGCTGAGAAATTTTGTATCCAGTTAATTATTCAGTGTCTCTCAGGTTGCTGTATTCTAATTTAATCACCTTAAAATTCTCTATTTCTTTATAACAGTGGTTTTGAGTTATCTTTATAAATACTGACATCCTCAAAAAACTACTCCCTCCAGATAATAATGCTGTATTATCTCCACTCTAGAGATGAAGAAACAGGGATACAAAATAACTTTTCAAACATTATATATGTCATATGTATGTGATTTCAAAGTCTTTGCAACTAAAATTAAATGAGGCACATAAAGTTTTTCCTCATTCTTCTGTCCCTGCAAACAGTGTAAGAGAGATTCTAAAGGATAATTTTCTGTAATTCAGAACACATTTCTGTAATTCAATATAAGACAGAGATGAAAATCAATTCCATTCTCACCGTCATAAGTCACATAGGGGACCTGAAATCCTTTGCCACTGTTTCCTTCATTTGACTTGAACTGAATCCAGAGTTTCCTTGATCTTGAGGTAAATGCAATAGGTCTCTCATATGTCTGACATGTTTCATATGTAGTAATTGAAGTAGGAGAAGCTAGAAATAAAGTTAAATGATGTTTTTATAAAATAATTTTTGCACCCTCCCTCATCCAGGGGTCAGAGATGTCAAATTGACAAGACACTTCTCAGCTGACATATTCCTGACAGCAGAAGCTTTTGTGATAGATGGATGTTGTCCTTATTGGCCTATAAAGAGAAGCAGGTTTTTCCACAAAGGTAGTGGGAGTCCCTCAGCAAGAAGCTTAAGCAGATGGTGAGGTATAATTTTTGATGTTTATAAAATTACTATCAATATTAAATTTTTTTACTACTCTAGCATTGTATCCCAGAGTAGCCCTATGCTTGTCCCAGGTAGATGAGAACAAGTGAGCTGCATGCCAGGCAGACATGGCAGCCAGCCCCTCACATGGCCAGTTTGAGGAGTTCATCTGGTAGCAATAAACCACTTATAAATAAAACCACAATAAAACCAGAATGTAATGTCTGGTAAGGTAATTCTGAATAAAAGACTGTCACACCCTGCAGAGTCAGTGACCCACAGAACAGTTAACCTGGATGTAAGGAGGGGGTTGGTGACAGCCAGCACAGCTTCACTAAGGGCAAATCGTGCCTGAAGTGTAACTTTACCCTGATGTGACTGGCTTTGGTCACTGTTGGAACCACAGTTTGGGGTCAGAAGGACAATTGATGTGTTTTGTTATAGTAAGTGCTTTGCTTTTAAAAAAGCTCATCTGCACAGGTATAATTTCCTCCATCTATAGTGACCAGGTATCTTCCTTCTGATATACAGAGATGTCAGTACAGGCCCTCTGGGATAAAAAGTTGAGAAAATTGTTTTAGCAAATAAAAGACATGATTTTTGTAAGTAAATACACTGTTTTGAACAAAAACTCCAAATGAACAATCACCTTTCAGGTTTGATGCTTCTTGATTTAGCAACAAATCACCAGAAGGATGCCCACATCCTCCATGCAAAAGAGGAGTGCATTTCATTTGGATCTTAACTTCAGAAGTTGTTGAATTAACTTAATAATCAAAGACACAATGCACCCCCTCCATTCCACAGAAAAGTGGAATTCCTGAAGGTGTCAGTTGTACCAACACACTGCCCAGATGTAGCAATAACTGCAGCATATATATGTTTACAAAGGATAAGTGAGAGCACAGTTTTTACAGATTACAGAGTTAGTTATCCAAATATAATTTATTATTGTTGACTTCTAGAATGGCAATGATTCATCCCATGTGGCAACTGGGCCAGACAGAAACCCATTAACTGCTTTGGGATTCAGACAATAAACTTGAATAATTAATGTCGTTCTGCTAACTGTTATTAGTAGTGTTCTAACTTGATGTGCCACTTCATTCAAGAAACCTTTTAGGAACACTGGCTACACTGAAGACAGTCATCCCTTCAATATGAACTATTCACTCCATCAGTTTGCAGGAAATATAACACGTGTCTGGCAACTTACCACTTTTTCTCATTACTAAAACATCTCCGCATTCATCTTCAATTGGGAGAAATATCTCAGGTACCACGATGAGTATTCTTCTCTTTGGGGGTGGGTTTATATTCCAGATGCATTCCACATTAGCTGGGTAGTCTCCAGGATAGTTGGGTGATTCAATGTAGCCAGTGTAGTCCCCCAGTTCTCCTCCACAGTGCTGGTCTGGGGAGAAACATAAATTAGCATTAATGTTAGTTGATAAATTAATCTGGGGTGTTTTCCTAGATGTGTCACGAGCAAGTCCAAACTCCTCCTTGTGGCTTTAGAAATACATACATTCTCCAGCTTTAAAGGAATATTTAATCCACAAGGTTGCTCCAGTTGATTGCAAAACCTTAATCTCCAGTGCATGAACTGATTCAATGCTTCATCCAGGCTGCTTTGACTTTGCCTGAGAAGCACAGGTAAATAAACATGATCCAATTGTGGTTACCATGGATACTCTGCTGACATGCAGAAGATATTCTGCTTTAACTTACTTGGTTTTTAACTGGGTTTAGCTGAATGAGAGTGCTGGTCCCAATAGCGAGCCTTACTTTTACAAATCTGCCTTGCTTCATCTTAGATTAAACCAGTTAATAAAGGATCTCCATTGATGGATCAGTTTTTCTTTCTGAGTTTTCAAAAATCATATTTAATTTGGCACGAGTTACTTAAGCTTGATCTCCTCAGGCCTACTCATCCACATAAAATTAGATATATGTTTAAATATTTTGCTTAATCCAATGCCAAATATTATGCAAGGTCAGAAACTGGCTTGAAAACTGAGAGGATCTAAGACAGCAGAGTAACAAGGATGGTTTTATTTTAAGGCACATGGCACATAATCAGACAAAAAACTTACAGGAGATCTGCACATGAATACTTAGTTAGATGACACTGCTTAATTAGTATAGAAACATTCTCTTAAATTAGCATGGTAGAGATGAAAAAAAAAATGCTCACCTAAAATAATCAGTCATTCACAAAGGATCAAAAAAACCTGCACTAAAATCCTTGGGGATATTTGAAATGGTAATTAAGATAGGTGGCTGAGTACTGAAAAAAAGCCTCAAGAAGATCTCACTATCATAAGCGATTACCTGGCAATTGCAGCATGCATGACCATATCTTCCAGTATTTTACAATTACCCTAAAATGGCAGTCACTCTGATAGAAGATGTTTTGCTCTACAGAGACACAGAGGAATATGCACCACTGTTATACAACTTACAGGATCTGGTAAACTAAAGGCTCTGTAGTTTTAACTTGTAGCTGGCATTCTGTGAAATTGTATTAAAGCTAAAACACTCATGTGCCTCAAGTGGTACTTTCCCAACTTTCACTATACTTTACTTTAGATATTTGCTAACTAGGAAATAAAAAGCTGAAGTCCAGCCTGACAGACGGAACCTTTGAGCTGCAGTTCAGATCCAAAGACAAGCTCTGTGTCACTGATGTAAACGTGACTTACTTTTGCAATGTGTGACGTTGGTGGAGCCATCAAAATCTGTACTGGTGTTGCCAGGGCAGGTGATGCAGTAGTTCTGACCAAACTCAGGCTGGTATGTTCCCACAGGGCACCGGATACACCTGTGTGTTGTGGAGTTGTAGTAGTGTCCAGGAGAGCAGTGAACTGCAAGGTATGAGGTGTATTATTTTCAAAAAGTAGCAACCCCCAGTGCAAAGAGCTTTCCTCTGCCCTGGACATATCTGGTCTGCAACATACTTATTAGACCATAAAAGGCAGAAAAGACATCAGCTCCCTCTATTTCTCAGTATAAAGAATCTTCCAACTAAAACCCCATGGACTAGAAACACATGATACATACCTCTCACTGTATTTAATATATTTGTAATAAATGGAAGTGGATGTAAATCCACCAAGAAAAATTACTTCTGCAGTAGCAGGAGAGAGGTTTCCATTAGTGCCTATTTGCCAGGACCAGCATGTAATTCCAGTAACTAAACCAAAATGCATTTGGGCAGATTCTTTCTTCAGCATTGGCACTGGAAGTTGACATTATGTAATACAGAATGGGTTGCACACTTGCAATTTCTACCTAGCGGATGAGTAATCATTCCTTAACTTTGTATAACTTTTGTAGTGTTTAGTTTTTGTGATACAGTAAATAAAAATATACAGGACATGAAAGCTAAAGCATTGTCTAACCCAAGTTTGTGTTATTTATTACTACACAGTGGGGCTGATTCCCTCACCAGTAGCAGTGCTGACCCCATACCTGCCTGTGGTAAATTCCAAAGAAAACCATAAATCCTGTTCAGTCTGCACAATCTTGGGAGACCATTCCCAGTTTACAGATTTCTTGACCATTTCATTTCATCACACACCCATGCAGTGACAATGTTTGTTTTGGACCCTTCAAGCACACCTTGGCACTGATGATAAAAAACCAAAGGCCAAGAAGTAGGAAGGTGGATTGTGGAAGAATTTTGAATTCACCTTTGGTTTCACAGTCTTGGAAGGAAACAGCACCTTCGTGTTTGGTCACAAGGCCACCACCACAGGGAAAGCAGAGGGTCCTTCCTGGTTCAGGCTGGTACGTACCAAGAGGACAGACTGTACAAGGTTTAAAACCATCTGAAGAGTAGTGCCCAGGAGAACACTGCCCTAGAAATTGAAAATTATCATCTGTATTAGTGTGTTGACTTTTCTGGATGAAGTACAAAACCCACTAGTAGTTAACAAGGCTTTCTTTCGTTTAATCATGTGATATCAAGACAGCTGAAGATCAAATTCCAATCTTACCTGCAAATTTTGTACTGTTCCTGTATCTTCTTCCTAAAACCACCACCAGTAAATAGAACCAGTTTCATAATATGCTTTTTAGCAACTATGGTTGTGTTTGGATTATTTTTTTGATTTTTTTTTTTTAGGAAGGGTTCTATTAAGATTGCATTAGAATACTTTGTACTTTCACCATGTCTTTCATCTCAGTATTTCAAAGCACTTTACTGGAAGAAATGGGACTGAACCATGCCTATGAAGCAAGTTTTGTCCATTGTGCCATCTCTCCATTTTAGAGATGTGGCCAGTGGATCGTGGGGTTTGCCAGATGGGGTGGTACCAGTCCAGCACCTTGTCTATGAGAATAGACACCTAACACCAGCAGCTTTTCATGTAGTTGTGAGAATTAGTGCTTGTCAGGTGCTCCTCTGCCAGGAAACAGTGATTTGTGTAAAGCAAATTGCTTTATCTATCAACTCTATCTATGGAATCAATCAGAAGTTTCCAAAGTCACTCTCCAGGCAGTTTCTGATAGGAGGCATTTGTTTTGCTAGCTTCAGTACTTTACTCTGTGAACCTGAGAACCAGGATGTCAGGTTTTCCAAGGTTATGGCATGACTGTGTATCTTCACACCACTCCAGACTGGGACACCAGCGCTGTGAGATGCTACATATTCCCTGAGGTTGCTTAATCCCAGTACTTTGTAATTTAGCTTCCCTGAGAACTGAGCAGCAGACAGAAACAACTGACTTGAAAACAAGAAAGTTTTGAGAGCTCTAGGTATTGTTGCAGTCTCATAAGAATGCTGATACTTGCTAGGAAATGTTTGGGGCGTTCAGTATCTTGCGTGCTCGGCATGAGCGAGGAACTTTGCTACTTAGGATGAACTAGAGCTCCTGAGTTAAAGCCAAGTTCAAGTCCTGCCCCCACAAAAGCTAAAATCCTATGGACACCTATGGGGTCATGATCTCCAGGATTTACTTGTGCTCCCATCCCAGCTGGCTGCTGTGACTCAGACCTCAGATAAATACTATGATGTTACTAATTTGAGGACAATTTTGCCCTTGTTTTTAGAAGCAAAACTGATCTACGTGGCCTGGTCTAATTGGTTACTGGAACCCAGACCAGAACATATTTCTTGGTAGGATTTGTGACCCTTGTGGGTGACCCATGATGGAGCAGGCTATGCCTGAAGGGCTGACTGTGGAAAAGTGGCTCATATTGGAGAACTCTTGCCCAGGAGATGGAGTCACACTGGAGAAGGTAATGAAGTCTCCTGTGAGAGGGACCCCACGCTGGAGCAGCAGCAGGAACAACATCAGTGTGATGAACTGACCATAATCCTCATTCCCATCTCCCTGAGCTGCTGGGTGGGAGGAGGTAGAGCTGGAAGGAGGGAGGGGTGTGGAAGAGGTGTTTTTAGGAGACATTTTATTTCTTCTTATCCTGCTCTGATTTTGGTTAGTAATGAATTTACTGAATTTTCCCAATTCAGGTCTGTTTGATATTTGGTGAGTGGTCTCTCCCTGCCCTTAAGTGTGAACATTTGTTATCCTGTCTCTCCCCTCTCCAGCTGAAGAAGGCAGTGAGAGATCAGCTTTGGTGGGTGCCTGGTGTCCAGGCCTGGGCAGCTCACTGCAGCATGGAATTCACTTGCAGCTACAAGTGATTTCTGCACAACAGGCACTTAAAATCTCTGATATACTTATGGAATGTACATCCCTCACATTTAGAAGTGAGGATTTCAGCAAAAGTTTACTGGTTACTGCACAGGCATTTCTGCTCTGGAAGATATGATGCAAAAATACTATTGATTACTGGCAGTGGGTACAGACAGCACAGACTTTCTAACAAAGTCACATGTGCTGACAAAAATTTTGATAAAATCTTTGACAGGGAAATTTATGAAGTCCAAAGCATGTTCTCTCTTGCCACTTCCAGAGGAAAAGGGGAGAGCTGAGCCGAAAAACAGACTGGTTTGATCTGACAATAAACACTGTGAGGTAAATCCACTCTGTGAAAATAATTAGAAAGTTTTTTTTTTGGTTGTTGTTGTTGTAGTACAGAACAATAATTCCAATGTAAGCCTTGAAACAAAAGTATTTTTCTTCTAGTTGTTATGCTGCCTTTGTCAGTATGATATAGTCAATCTTTATAAACTGAGATTGTATTTTGATAAGCTTTTCTTGTGTTATGGATAAATAAAAATCAGCAAAGATGCACAGGTGTTTCATATTTTTTGTCTGATAGTTTCTTCATACAGCAAATCAGCAAAATCTATCATATGTTTGGATTGGAGAGACTGCAGTTATTTTTTATTCAGTAGAATGGGAAAAGTACCAGTTTCTCAAGTGATATTTGCCATGTGTTCTCTTTAGATATCCTTGGAGAATGCATTAATGTAAGTTACATGGATGAATTTTCAAGTAGAACTTGTGTAGCAGATAGGACAGATTTATTTCAAAGTCAGATAATGTATCTCCATTAAACTAGATTTTGATAGTCTGTAATGAAATGAGGTAAAGAAAATAAACAGTTGTATCTTAAAAACTTAGGCTGACCAAATTACAGTAGAAGCAGCAGGTATTATCATCATTATAATTTAGTTTATAAATCAAGAAGTTGAATCAGAGATGCTACATCACTTGCCAAAAGTTACAGTGCATTCAAGCAGCGCTGAAAATTGCAATCATTAGTTCTGAGTCTGGGTTACAGATCCCTGCAGCATAACTATCTCAAATTTATAACTGCTGCTAATTAGAGCAGTTAAGCTGCATCTCATGCAAAACACTAAATGAACAGGTTCATTATTAGACTCACCAATACCAGTCCAAAGCAATCCATCCCCTTGGCTCACAACATACTGATGAGTCCTTACAAGTCAAGGTATTTCCATACCTGACTCGAAGCACAAAGTGCTTTTCTGGCTTGCTCATTTCCATACCATAACTCACACTGTTGCAGCAGATCCCATCATCTCATCAGCAAGGGGAGTGCATGGCCTGAGCCAAAGCATGTGTTGCTTGTAAGCTCACAGAGATTTCTTCTGTTACCTTTACAAGACAGAACCGTGCCAGGCTCTCTCCTCTTTCAGCCTCCTTGCCTCAAATGTGGCAAGACCTAAAGTGGCCTTTATAACCAAGTTCAACTTGCCTCCACATTCTGACACGTTCCGGGCGCCTGGCACTCCCTGGCCATCGTTGCTGGGGCAAGGCTCACAGGTGAGCTGGCCTTCTGTGTCCTGGTAGGTTCCTGGCAAGCACGGCACGCACTGGTTGTGCTCTCCGCTATAGAAGGTGCCCGTGCTGCAGGTAACTGAGGAAACAAAAGGGGAGCCCGCGTAAGGATGTTCACTTTGGTCACATTATTCGCCCTGATATCGAACCTTTAGGGAAGGTGGATGTCTTTGGCGCCAGGATTATGATGGTACATGTTTGTATATGTTAGTCCAGGATCCTCGCCTGATGTAAACAGACCCATCTCCACTGGGGTTTAGGTCGATTTACATCAGGGTCCTGCTTCTATTGTTTAAACTATTAAATGGCTTTGTAATGCACTCAGGTGTTTATCACATGTGTGTTGTTAATAAAGCTGGGTGCAGTCTTAAAACAGTATCTTGCAGTTTATTGAAGCAGTGCTGCATAAAGTGTGGGAAGCGTGAGCTTTTAGTTTATACCAGCTGCAGTTTCAAGTTGGGTTTATGGCAGATGACTACAAAAAGTCTGTCCCCTGAGATGAGTTCTAGAGATTTCTCTATAATTTCTGTCTCTTGCCACTCAAATACCCCAACTGTACGGCATCTTAAATACAGATATGAACACACCTACTTTTTTTGCTTCAACAGGGCATGTAACTTCATTACACATTTTTCTCTGCTGGGTAGGGGTAGTTAAAATATCTGAGTTTCTAGATACTGATAGCAACAGCCTTTCAAATACAGTTTCTAAACCACTGTTCCCCTGTGATGACAATTCTGAACCCACTCACTGGAAGCACCTGTCAGATGTGACTTCTTTTGGCTTGTAAATCGCTTGGTATCTCAAAAGCTGGAAAAATAGGTGTGCTGATTTTGAAAAGATGTCTGTAAGTGATTAGAAAGTTTGCAGTGCTGAGAACTGCCATTAATAAATTTGCATTAGCTCACTGTCCCCAGCAAAGCACTAGAGCTTGGTAACATGGGAGAAGGCTTAAAGAAATTAGGTATTTTACATAAAATAGATTTCTATTTTTTTTTTTTAAACTTTTCTTTTTAACTGGACCTCTTGAGCATTAAATATACCCACGGTGGTGATGAGAGTGACACTGGTGATATAAAAGTAAATATATAGCAACTAGGCAAACATCATATTATTGCTTTACTGAATTGTAAATATATTTTGAAAAGATGGGAGCAACTGGGAACTAACTGCCAACATTGTCTTGTGGCAGGTTTTGATACCTACCATCTGACAGCATGGGAATGGATCCATATTTATACTTTTGTTTCCCTACACCAATCTAATGAATTCCCTTCAGAGTCTTATGGGCGATCCATAGTCCATGCATATATGCTGAGTAATACTGATCATTAAATTCCAAATCATTATCTCAGAGATTTCCTCCCTGGTTCACCATGGAAAATGTAATTTAGACTGCTTGATTTGTGGGATGTGATTGAATATTTGAGCTGTTTGGACTTACCACATTTTCCATCCTGCAGTACTTGCCCTGTACTGCACGCTTCATGCCCTTCAGTAGCTTTAGCTGGCTTCTGAGCCACTTCATATTCTGTCCCAGAAAACTGAATGTAAAATTGCTGTTTATTAATAGATTTCCTCAATGTTTTGATTGCAGTTTGCAGCTTCTGCTCCATCCTTTTCCGAACACAGTCAATGTTACAGGTGTCTAGATGGGAAATGATAACAAAACTAGAAGCAATTGAGATTTATGTTTAAAAGAGGTGCTTAACAAAAAGCTTAGCCTGCATTGCACTATGACACCTCTGCTTGTTTCACTGTCTTGTCCATATAAATTGAAGCAGCAGCTCACTGTATTCGAGATCAAGCCTTTCAAAGGGACAGGACATCCTTTTTGAGGTCCATGGAACAGTTCCATGGCCTGCAAGTGCACACTGAGTGCTCCAGAAAACATCAATCCCAATGTGTTCCCCTTTCAGGTCTATGTTCACCATTAATGTTCCTGAATTTTCTCTGCCCACACTTTTCTCAGTTGATTAGAAGCTCGTGCCACTTCCCTGACCAAAACACCTTTGTGCCAGTGACAAAAAGAAAGGTGTTTTCAGGCACAACTGCTGTTTGAATCACTTGGCTAATGAGGTGCCCCTTAAGGTTAGGAGATCTGCCTTTAAGCACTCACTTCTTTATAGGATTCAGTCCACATTTTCTTTGGCTGGAATTTATAGCATAATATTCCATCTCATTTATAACTTGAGACAATTAGTTTTATTCCGAAGTTTAGTAAGAAAATGTGAATTTTTCAACTGTGTGATAAAACTGTCTGATTTGCAGACTACGTATTCAGCAACTTACATTTTGGAGGATATTTTTATCATCGTTTTTGCAGAACTTCTACCTAATCTTTATGTTCCCCATACATCGATTAGCACTTCTGCTGTTTAAAGAAATCAGACTGGATTAAAGCACATGATTTAACTCAAGGCCCTGAAGGAATTTGATGCAGGTTCAATTTTTGTTCTTTAGCTTAATTTCACCCCTAGCTCCATTCAATTAAATCTCTGAAACTTTGAGTTTGGAGAGGCTGTTGAATGAGGTGTTGTGCTAGAAGGTGTTCATGGCAGCTTGATGAAACAGCATCAAAGAGGTTTTAACAACACACTGAGGAAATAAATTCTGATTTCTCTCCACAGACCAATCTTTCACAAACCTGAGACTTCTTCAGACTTCATCTCCACTTCAAACTCTGCAGTGATATGGGACACTTCTTTTGATGGTGACTTGCGGCCTCGGCGTTTTTTCTTGGAGGAATCGCACTTGAGATTCACAAAGGTCACCTGGCAGTTGTCTGTACAGGGGAACTGACCTCCTTTGCATGAGAGAAGCAACACAGGAAAGAAATCAAGAAGCAAAGTAGCAAGTGACAGGCTAACAAGTGATATCTCATGATTATCATGAATGCAGTGACAGACTTCATAACATTTCCTGTGTGTTGTGAGGCACCTCCTTATCCAAGCAGTGCTGGGTTTGCTCATTTTGCTAGTGAATGCAGAAGGCAAAAGCACAGTAAATACTATAAACCATATTTGATGGCTAAACAAAGCAAGAGAGTAGATTTCATAGATCTATGAGAATGTCAGGCCTGGGCCTCTAAAAACTATCAGTGGATATTCAATCTCTTTCAGAAGTGGAGATCATCAGATAGCAAAGGCTTTAAAAGGCTTTGATTGGGAGGTTATGAAAATGTATTGGAAGGTTTTATCTGAGCAGGAATTGTAGTTTGCCACAGGTGATGGACCTTCCATGTCAGGGAAGAGAGAGAAATCTGTAGCACTCAAGCCACCAGAAGGATTTCATTCCAAGGGTTTGGTTGTACGATGTAATCTTGTTGTTAGACTCAGAGGTTCAGATGGCATAACAAACAAAGCAAAGCAAGCAAAGGACAAGGAAGTGCATCCAAAAAACACATTCCCTTAGTGATTGCATGGACCAAAAAATTCAGATTCTATGACTTTAAAAATTAGTCTGACAATGACATCTTATTCACGGGGTAAGCATCTTGATGACTAAGATTTAAGTCAATACTTGTAAAATTAGAGATATAAATGTGTAGATTGCAGGGTGAAGATGAAATATGAGTCTAAATTTTAAAAATAAAATCTTTAAACCATTCAGTTTTTTTAAAAAGAGCTATTTTTACTCTTCTCTGTGCAGGGCTCATATAAGATTTCTCAGTAGTGAACGTGGTGGTAAGACAAATTCACAACAGAGAATACATCACCAGTACATGTTTGGTGTAAGATGCTAAACTGCTTTAAGCAGCAATCTAACTTTTTTAATACCACATTTTTGTTAATTTCACCTAAATCTTAGAAGTATTTTTTCTAACATCATAACTACTCACTCTTTCATAACAAAATATCTAAGTCTGTGTAACATCAGATTTTCATAATAACCTTCCCTCTTAGGGCTTGTCTTTGGTGCTACAATAGATTACTAATCCAGCATAAACCAAGCAAGTATTAGCTTTTGTTTTCTTTTAAAAACCTCATTTGGTAAAACCAAACCAAATCAAACTGACACTGTTTCACATAACTTTGCATTAGTCATAGCTTTTTGCCTCAGAGTATTTCTGCCATTATCAAGACCAGAAAAAGGATCAGCTTTATACCCAGCTTGTGTGCTTTTGAGCAAAGGTTTTTCAAAGCAACTGCTGAGATGTTCAGCACCCAGTATTCAAACCCAAGGCACTGTTCAGCCAACCTTGGCCTTAACTTCAGACCAAGTATGAAAATAATTGATTTTTTCCTGTCTGCAGTGTGAAAGGAAAGCATGCAAATGAACAAGCAAACAAACAAACAAATTAAAGTGCTGTTTACATGCTGGAAGAAATCACCTACCTGAAACAGCCTGCTTCCCAGAATCTTTTGTTTTTTCTTTGCTGCGAGGCCGTAAATGGCATTTTGCATCTTTGATTTTGAAACGAGCTTTCTGCTTGATTGGAGGAGCTAGGGAATCTGTTGAAATAAAGCAAAAAAGCTACCATTGGGACAGAAATGAAATGAGATCTGAAACTTATTTTTTAAAATAGACTCAAAAGCTTTCTTGTGACTTAGAAAAGAGGCAGCCCAAGAATTACGGGGGGTCCATTTCCACAAGTTAATTTTTTAAAGTGAGTTTAACCTACCCTTGGGCCCACACAGATCAATGAATGTGCTAGCACCATGCTTGCTCTGTACATCTTCTTAGATTCTGGGTGAATTTGTGTTTTACTATGAGAAAGATTAATTGCTACCTTTATTTTTTTGCTGGACTCTCTGTCTGTGAATTCACATGTTACTTGTAGTTCTGCTCCTGCTAGTGCCAGTAAGGTTAATTTAGTGGAGCTATGCTGTTGAAAACCATTCAAAGGAGCTGCCTCTACTGCAGTCTGTGGCTTGCAAGATTTATCCCTCAGCTTTAAACCCAAGGCAGGTTTCACAGTCTTTTTTTAAAGGCTGTTATGCAGTTGTGCAATGAGTAGAAAATGGAGCTGCTGGCCCTGCAGAAGGTGGAGGGTGGTCCCAGGTGATGTCACAGCGTGGGTCCCTCTCTCCTTGTTAGGGCTTTGCTGAAGCAGGACTTCAGAGGTGGCCTGATGCTGTGCCACAAGCAGACACATCTGCTGCCAGGCTGTGTCACTCCACAGCACTGTGCCTCCTAGCATGTCCCAAATGTGTAAGAAATACATGGCTGGAGAAATGGAAAGTGGGAGAGAAGCACAGCAGGTACGTGTAAGGTGGGCTGACTCTACTGCTGCATGTTGCTTCAGCTGTTTCTAATTTTGCCAGGATTCAAGTTTGGTGGTGTTTTTTGTTTGGTTTTTGTTTGTTTTTTTTTTAATGCTATCAGCTTTCATAAACATCTGAAATGTGTCTGCAAAAACAGTCCAGCCATTTTCAAGAAAAAGATGAATAAAATGCAGTATTTTCTCACAGAAGTCTCATAGCCTTTTTATGGGAGGATAACCTGTTATCCTTGCAGTCAGTGCTCCCATGGAAGGGCTTTGCAGGGGAGGGCTGGGACCCACCCTTGTGCTACTGCTGGGTCCCTCTGGCTCACTCCTGAGCCTGGGAAAAAGCCATGTTTTTATATGCTCACTACTGCCTTGCTAGACTATGGAAAGGAAATAATTCTAAATATTTGTCTTTATTGGACATATCTCAAACCTGCAGCACTCCCACACTGACCCACCGACACAACGCTGCAGCTCCACACACCCCACCCTCAAGGAGAGGCTGCAGAAAAGGAGTGTGTGCATAAGGGAACATTGGCTACCTTTGATGCCTAAAGATTTTTGCTTTTTGTACATTTTCAATATGTTTGTAGATTTGTAGATTGTTAATACATGGCTCCTGGTATTTTTCAACCCTTTCTCTTAGATTTTAGAATAATGAGCCAATCCTACTAATACACACTTGGAATTCTGTTTAGCTTTATCCTTAAGAAGAGAATTCCTGACAAGGACATCTTATTTTCTACCAGAACTTCAGAGACATAACAAGAGAAGAGGGCAAAGAAGCCCAAAGGGGGCTGACCCATGGGTGGGTTACTGGGGTAACTGATTGGATGTCCCACCCAGATACACTAATTAATTAAACTTAGAGAATTATAGAAATCCCATACCACACTTGCACAGAGCCATATTTTGCACAGCTGAAAGCTTTCATTGAAGAATTGTTTTTTTTCTCCTACCACTTTATTGCAAGGATCACTTTTTTATCTTACCGCGTCAACTCTGTCGCAAAGTTTTTCCTTTTCTTCTCAAGCAACACCTTAACCCTTGCTTTACCTAAGGAAGGAGCCTGATGTCCTGCAATCCACTGAGGTGCTGCAATCCCTCCCGGGCCCAGGAAAGGGGGAGCAAGCAGGGCAGACCCACCTGAGCAGCTGGGCAAGGTGGAGTTGCGCCGGGGCTGCGCCTTGCCGTGCTGCACGGGGACGCCGCAGCTCAGCGTGTAGCTGTTCTCCGAGTCTGGGGGACAGAACACAGTCAGCACACGGGCAACAGCCTCGAGCCTTCAGCTTCTCAGGGCTGCTTAGCAACCAGACATTTTAAGTGCTGAACTTGGATTTTTTAAGCGGCTGAAATACTTTGCCAAAAGCTTCAACACTTGACAGTGTTGACTACAAGGTTTGTTTCTTCCAGCACTGGAATGATACATTTCATAAGTGATTTGGCACAAGGTTAGCTGTGCACAAGTAAAAAATGTTTTGTGTTTGTCCATGGCAAAGTCCTTCTGCTCTGATCATGCCTGTAATTTAGAAAATAAACCATGTGCTTTCATAATAATTTTAGCTTCAGGCTCCAACAGAACTTATTAGCAGAAACAGAAATGGTGTACTTAGAACCATAACACTGTTTACATATTACAGAGACAAAACTGTGTCTTGGTGCTTACAAGTTAGCACAGTTCCAGTAATCTCTGCTAAACTGAAAATAAAATGTGAATAAAATGTTAGCTTGACTGTGTATAATGCCAAGGCTAAACGTAAGAAGTAGACACTCAAAAATAATCCTGTGCCAGAACATCTATGAAAAAGCAACAGCAATCCCCCCTTCTTCACTACAAAACTGTGAAGATGAAAACTACCAGTATCAAATGGTAAAAAAAAAAAGGAGAGAGGAGAACAAAATGACCAATTTTTTATAAATAATACTCAGCTGGACTGAGAGACATCCTTAAGCAGGATGGTGCAGAAAAAAGTTGTTATATATTGAATTGCTGTGACAAAAGGGAGGGCAAAAATGAACAGTTGATTTCAGTGAATTCCTGTTACTTTTTAATACAAGCTTTTTGTTAGAATTTTCCCACCCTTGCGACTGACATCTCAAATTAAACAATGAAGGACCAAACTTCTCATGTGGAGTTGACAATCAGCTCTTCTTGATTTAATTTATAATGAGGTTTTGCTCATTTACTGTCGCCCATAACAAAAAATGAATGCAAGAATCATGAATACAGTAACAGAGAAAAGTCAGCAAGTCACATCCTAGACATAAGAGGACAAATACTTTGCACAAACCTGGGACAAAAAGAGTATTGGATGGGCATGACAGGAAGCAGCTCTCTATGCCTCCTGCCTTACTGCACACTAGCTGAGCCTTGGGAGCTGGTTTGGCATTTGGGAGACATTTCACCATCTCTGAGGAGAAAAAAAATAAAGAAGTGTAAGACAATCAGACACTGCCCAACCCAGAACTGTGTGTGCACACTTGGATACAATGGTGAGAAAAGGCAGGAAGTGGCAAAAAATATGATGACAGATACAAGTATTTCTGAAATAAGCACATATTAAGGGAGAGCATCTGGATTGGGATGTTGAGCTTGTATTTGAAAATGAAACTCCCTTCATATTTTTAGACCTAACCTCTAGATCAGTCTTTCTCTCCTATCCTCCACTCTGGGATCTTTGTGCTCTGTGAGCACATTTCTGTGTGCACATCTTGATCTCAGAAGCAGCAGGTAACACCAACCACCTGAGATGTCCTTTCTGTGATCTGGAGGCACGGCTCTCTGATTTCACAGACCAACTACACTCTGTGCACAGCGGTCTGTTTACTTAGATGACCACCAAAATACTATTTTTTAATTCTCTAACTCCCACTGCCTTTTTAACTTTAGCTCCATGCTCTAGCTTCTGGAGCTAGAAAACTTCCCAGCCAGGCAGAGGTGAGGCAGGAGATGCTAGGATGGAGATGGACAGTCCTGCTGAATTCAGACACTGCTGAAATGCCCCAAACTATGCTAGAAGGGCCCCTGTGACACACACAGAGATCACAGAGCCATTTCTCATCAGTGCCTACAGCATGAGGCACACTGCAGCTCGTGTGAAGGAAAAATCCAGCTTTTCCTCTTGGCTTCATGGCAGGATGAAGACAGAGCACCCTGCAGGTTTCACAAGTGACTCTTCATACTTGGGTAAGGGAGTGCTTTTGTTTCAGCTGAAAACACATGAAGTTGTTGTTAGTTGTTGGAGCAGTCTCTGTGCTTCACCCTGAGAAGATTATTGCTATGACTCCATCATCATAAACTCCCATTTATTTTAATTTGCCACCCTTTTGGATTGAAGTGGTACTTAAGTACAACTTTTCCCCCACAAATGACAAGGTTTAGTCTTGGCTGCAGCTGGCACATGCTATCATTTCCTACAGGGAGGAAGGCTCTCTGCTTCCCTCCTTTCCCCAGAGGGTTCCCTCTGCCCTGACTGCTGACCAAGTGCAGCTGGGCACCTCTTCAAGCAGCTTTTCCACACTGCAGCAGTGACTTAAAGCTCAGCTAGGTGGCTGTAGGGCAGCTCTGGCTTCAGCCTCATAGAAATGCTGTTTCAGGTACACAATTTTTCTCCAGCTGTTTCTTGCTATTTCTTCCAAACCTGCTCACCTTACAAGACAGCTTTGGCTGATGTTTGTTTTTCTCAGTGCTGACTGTAGTACTGTAAATGTCATTTTCCCTACCTGTCAGCTCACCAGCAGATCACACTGAAGTAGGGGTTGCTTCTGGCACCAGAGCTGTAGCAGCTCTACTGGTTTGGGTCTACCAGAGCTTGGCAAAAGCCCAGTAAAGCCATCATGAACCCAGGCAGCTCCAAAGCAGTAGCTGGAATGAGTGTTGCCTGACTTGGCCTGAGTGTGGAGGAAGAGTCCCAACAGCCTCCAGCTGGTTTGTATTCCTGGCCTCACTGGTCATTAAATATAAATATATACAAGTCCCATAAACATGCCTGATGTTCACATCTCAGATATGGGAACAATCATCCTCCACTTATCTCCCTCCCAAGTCTTCCATGTTGCTCTGGTGATGTCTTTAAAGAAACTATTTCCTTGGACTGCGGAGGCAACAAGGCACAAAGTGCCATTGCTGAGCAAAAGAGGGCTTTGTTACTGCAAGTCTCCAAACCACATGGCATTCAGGATCACTAAATAAAACTCTTCCACTTTTTATTAGTGCTTTGGTAACAATTTATAATATAGTTTCCCCTCAAAAATGTTGGTAATAAAGGCAGGTGATCACAGGGAGATGATGCTCATTTTAAGCCTCACTGGAGTCACCAAATACTAGAGTGTGTATCAATAGACAAGGGTGTTTTATTTCCATCTTCCAGCTGAGCATTATAAATAATGAGCAGAAATTTACAGCAGGAAAATATTTGCAATACAGCCTCTTACCAACATTCTTAGTAGGCTGAGAGGGAATATAGCACAAGCAGTCTAACTTCTTACCAGACCTCCAAAAATGTTAGTCCCAGCTGCTAACTAACTTCTGGAAATCCTTTCCAGAGGAATAACTGGTATATGGCAAGGGAGACCAAGTAGATAACAAAAAACCACAGTGAGCTATTTCTTGCTGACACAATGCTTAGTTCCCTACATAGCAGGGAAAGTAACAGACAGATAAGCAGGAAAGTGAAGCACTTAATGGTGCTTAGGAAGAGCATAGAGGCAAAGGCTGGAATTCAGCTCCAGGTTCTCACCCCCCACCCCACCTTGGCTATAAAGTGCTTTCCATACTGCTGTATCCATGTAAAAAATGCCACAATTGCATGATCACACAAGGCCAGTGCAGTGCCCTCTACTCCAGATTAAGCAGTGCTTTCTCTCAGTATGTGCAGAGATTCCCTGAAGGGAGATCCCCCTATTTCTTGTTCTGTCTTGCTCCCAATTAGGTGTTAGGCATCATGCCCATGGTGCCTATGAGAAGTTATTTGTGGTTAAAAAATTCGGCCATGAAAAACCCCAGATATGCCATTCTCATTAAAAATGAAAAACCAGAATTAAAATCTCACAGGAAATACTTGGGCTATAGCCATGGTCAAGATTTGCTGTGTTTCAAATAAGACTCCAGAAAAATAAGTCATCTATTTAAAGGATACAGAAATTCAGGTCTGCCACAAAGTGGCACTAGCAGCCAAATTTTTCTAGTTCCAAATTTTTCTGGTCTCAGGATTTGTGCTCATTGTGATTAATACTTTTGACACAGCTACTGTCAGTACTTTATATGAAGCAGGACACCTTTAGAGATAACTTGAAAAATTGGGGTATGGTTCTGTGAATGTAGGTATTATGTCCTACCATGTCCTACTCGTAAAGATTTATGAATATTCTGAATTAGAGGTAAATAGAATTATAGCTGACATTACAGAGATGGGAAGAGGGCAAATTAAGGAAAAAAGTATAAAATACCTAAGATGATAATAATAATGATAATAATGATAATGATAATAATAATAATGATAATGATAATGATGATGATGATGATGATGATGATAATAATAATAATAATAATAATAATAATAATAATAATAATTAGATTTCTCTGAATGGACTCATAAACTTAAAAAAAAAACATTCCACACAAACAAAATCCAACATATTGCTCATTCACTAACCGACCTAGAGTTGTAATCTAGCCCATGGAGGTCCACAGGATCAGGTGTTATCTGAGTTTATAAAATGAATTTGGGGATCTGGATTGTGAAAATGCAGCCTGTCTCAAACAAAACCATTTTTCAGCCTCCTGGAGAGCAGGAGCCTCACCACAGTCTCCTCTGAGTCCCAATTCCATGCTTACCAACACAGTCCTTTTTATTCCAGTGCAGTTTCTTTCCAGGTGGGCAGACACACTCATAGCTCCCCATGGTATTAAGACACCCAAAGTCACAGCTACCATTGCTGATGCTGCATTCATCAATATCTGAAAACATATTTAAAGTTGTCAAGAGTCTTAACCATGTGTACAAACATCTACTGTGCATTAAGACATGACTTGCATAAGAAAACCTATTTTTACTATCTATATTACATTTGAGACCATATAAACATGTGTAAAGACAGACAGTGCCAAACAACTTGAGTGCATATTGCATGTATTTATCCTTAAACTGTACAGCTCCTGCTCTCCCAAGGATTTATACATTTGATACAGTTTATTTGCCAGGACCAGTTACACTGAGAAAAATGGCATAAACCTCTGTGAGATTACATCACTTCTGCAAAACAAGGAGATAAATTCTCCACAGTGATTCCCAGAGTTTCTTTTAGAAGTTCAGGTGAAGGAGGAAATGATGCTTTTAAAAGAAACTAAGCAGTTGATGTGTAGTTTAGATTTCTACTCCTCAAATAAAAATAAAAATAAAAGGTAAAGCTTGCAAGAAGGTGAAGAAATTATCATATATGTTATAATTGATATTCCACAGAAAATATTTCAACTTTTGATACGTTAGAAAAGTATTTAGCCAGTATGAAGTGTATCCTTTTTAGTCCACACATTTAACATTCATATACTTGTGCCAACAAAGTCAATCTCTCCTCTCCTCTCTTCCCACCACCAGAAAGGATGTTTATTTATTTAATGAGCTGAAATGACACCAAATTAACAGGAAATTGCTGATGTTCTGGCTCACTGGTAGACCTCAAAATTAAGCATGCAAGGACTAAAACTAATGACAGGCCTAAGTGGCAAAACTCAGGGCTTGGACAAGTCTGGATTCAGAGTTGTGATAGTTGTGATTTTGTATCTGCTCATAATGGAAAAAAGCAGGAGGTTTGGATCTGGTTGTTTTTGCTCAAAATTCAGCACTGAGTATTTCCAGTTAGAGTCTTGGTCCTTCTTCAGCCTTACTGAAAAGACTGAAGCTGAACTGAGGCTGCAGGTTATTTAAAGACTGAGGCAGAACCCCAAACTTTGAGGCTTTCCCTAAATTAGTGCATTAAGTCATTAAGGAATTACCAGTGAAACTGAAGATCAGTCTCTCCACATCTCATATAACACAGGTCCCAAAAACTTTCAGACTCTGAATTTGCTTTCACAACTGCTTTCAAGTGGGATCTGTTCCCAAACTGCTTCCTTAGATGGACTCCTATTTCTCTTCCTGCCTGCCTCCACTCTTACCATGAACTCATGTGATACTTCTCCACAAAAGAGAGACCAGCATACACCTCCTACACCTTTCTCCCAAAAAAGAAGCCATACAGAGATACCATTAGCAGGGTTGAATGTGGGCATTACAAAATCAGGTGAACTCAGCCCTCAGAAGTGAGGTGCCAGCATCTGTTTCTGCTACATCAGCTGAACCTCTAATTTGGTCATTGTGGTAATGCTGCGCTTCAAAAATATCCCCTCTGCCAGAAAATGAAACATTACAGCACCAATTCTTTCCAGTCATACTAAAAAGGCTGAAAGCAGGTCCCCAGAAGATGGGAGGAAGATCCAGCACAGCCTTCTGTTATGCATTTCACAGGCAGTTTATGTCACAGACTGCTAAGGACAAATGCCAACAGGGCCAAAATACATAAACTTTGCAAAACTGACATCTTTCCCCTATTCTCTTTGTTGCCCATCATATGATGCCTCCCTACAGCTGTGAGTAACCTCACTTCTGTGGAAATTCTGATCAAAAAATGGTGGGACATTGGTTTTCATTGGTGTTTTTCTCTTGGGAATGCTTCAGCAAATTTGAGATGCTGAAATTTTAGTCATGCTCAGCTCATGATATTTTAAGTTTATTTTAACGTTATGTCTATATCAACTTGAGTTATAAAACCTTAATCTAAAAGAATGTGTGGCTCTGTAAACAGTTCACAAAGCAAACAAACACACATGTAAGCAAAACTGAGTTTCCAAACCTCCACAGTGCGTCAGTCCGTACAAGGTGTAGCCTTTGTGGCAGAGACACTCAAAGCTTCCAGGGTAGTTGATACAGGTGTGGTCACAGGTCCGTTCAAAGGAGCACTCATCTATATCTGAATTAATAGAAAAAGCATTAAGAAATTAGATTTAATCAGGTTACACTGAATGACTGGATTTTCTCGCTGGGTTGCAACGTCTGGTTACTGAGAAAGTATCATTTACCATCCCATGTAAAATCTGAATAAAATATCACTCTCATTCCTCTAGTGCCTTGTGAAGAAAATACTTACAGGTACATGGAGAAGGACAAGAAGAGATAATTTGGTAAAACCCGCTGAAAATTGCATTATGTACCTTCCCCATTAGATGGCAACCTTTAACTTCTGATCATACTGAACCAGCAGGGCTGGGCCAGTATGGAGCTTTTGGGGAAGGTAGTGGCACAATGAGAAAAAGTTTTAGGTTGAATCAAACAATTCCCTCTTTCACTGACCAATGTGCTGACATCTTGCCCACCAGGACAGGGAGTTGCTCCCAGAATTCTGCTCTGCCTCACAAGACTGTACAGACTTGTAGAGGGGGTGAGCAAAACACTGCCAGAGAACAAACCTGCATAAGGAATGGACAGGCTGCACCTAGCACAGAAAATATTAGTGCAAAGCCCATATTCTACCACACTCAAGAAAATATGACCTCTTCTGCTTCAAAAAAGTCAGGCATCTCTAATTGTCACTGCTCAGCGACCCGAAACCCTGGCTTACACAGCCTCTTCCATCCAGCAGACCATGAAAAAAGCTACCAAGGGCATGTTGCTTCCAGGACAGTACAAAAGCTTTGCTGAGCAGGTGCTGTGGAGGTTGGTTTGACAGCAGTCCTGACAGAATGGACTTGCTGAAAATATTAAATGTACCTTAAACAGCAATCTGTGCAAAATACAAAATAGTACTTTTGAGTTAATTTTTTTTTTAAAATTCTCTTAAGTGATTAATTTTTCTGATTTTAGGTCAGAAAACTGAATACAATGACATTATTTGAGCGTGGTC
Source organism: Dicaeum eximium (assembly GCA_013396995.1). Taxonomy (NCBI): domain Eukaryota; kingdom Metazoa; phylum Chordata; class Aves; order Passeriformes; family Dicaeidae; genus Dicaeum; species Dicaeum eximium. The sequence goes on along the minus strand of VWZP01005877.1, from coordinate 558,399 downwards.
ATTTCAACAAATCTCATTCTTCCAATGTTCCTGAGTTACAAATGAATGGAATAGTATTCCTATGATAGTTTCCACACTTTCTAGAGCTACCTTTTAAGAACAAAATCTGAACAACACCATGACAAAATGTAACTTAGACTTTCATATTGTACATGCTTGGAAGGCTGTTGGTGTTTGAAAAAACTTGAAAACTCACCATACTTCAGGGTATTCTACCCAATTCCTATATCCAAGTATTACTGTAACAGTTTTGACATTTAATGCAACTTTCTAGGTCTCATTCTGTTATTATAAATGCAAATACTTACTTACCTTACAGAACTATAAAAATAAGATTTCCTGTCTGTGTACACAAATCAAAATCTGTGTGAGAGTTTATGCACAAATTTAGAATGACACATACAGCTATATTTTATATCACCTTCAACTTTAAATATTTCAAAACATCCACACAAAAGATATTTCTCAATGTGGGAAGGAACTGTTCAGGCAAATGCATAATATAAAATTAAATAAACATGATGAACAGAAGTCTGTGCTATCCAGTTTTATGTGTGCATCACAATCACTTTCTAGGATCAAGTCACAAAAAGATGACAAGTGAGATTTTTCTCTTTCTTACATCTCTAATTTTTAATGCATTTTTAAATCTATTTTAAAATATCATCATTTGAGTTCTGAAAGTAATTTCTTCTTAATGTTTCTTTTATAGTCTTGGAAATGTGCAGCTTTTCAATACACATAAATGGCAAACTATTTCAGCTTTCTCTAAATAAATACACAAAGTAAAATCATTTGGGAATGAACACTGCAGCTATAGTTTAAAGGACTTTTAATGCTTAAGAAGCAAAATCATACATCATGGTTTCATTCATGTGCAACCTTTTTTGCTGTGTGGAATTGCGGTTAATTTACAAAAGCAGTTTATTTTCTGGCCTCTGACTTACCTTGGGAGTCTCTTTTTCAAAACCAATTTCGTATTTCTCAACAGTTATCTTATCCTGCACTAGTTTAGTCCATAGTGTTTATGCACTGCTTTCACATGCAGCACTTTGTGTCCCTGCATGTGTTATTTATTTTTCTTCGCATTAAGGAGGATGCACTTCCCTCTGTGCCTGTGGAAGAACAGCCTGCCTGATGATGTGACCACTGCTTGCCAGCTAACAGGCACCCAGGATGGCCAAATGCATTTCTACTCCACAGCTTTTTCACTCTTTAAACCCCTCACTCCTTCTCCTGCTGCTGCTCTCAGAAATTCAGTCTGCAGAATTCAGCATCCTGCTGTGTCACAATAGAGCGTGACACGAACCACAGAGACACAGCAAACTCCAGGGGAAAAGGTGAAGAAGAGAGAACTTTATTTTGATTTTTGTATTACATAGAGTTTTGGGAACTGCCATGGATTGGAGAATGGGGTCACCACCTCTCCAACCACACTGGTCAATGAAAAGGTCCATCAAACCTTTCTCCTCCCAGGAGAAAGGAATGAAAAACAAAAAGACATCTTTTGTCTTTTTAGACAAAAAAAGTTTAAAAATTGTTTCTAACTAAAAGTTTCTTTTAGTTAGAAAAACATCTGCATGTTTACAGAAAAACCTCGTGAGAAACTTTATCACAAAAATTACAACATCAGAAGGCTGAAACTCAGGGTGACACTGCTGGAACAAGGGAAGCCCCCTGCAGATTCCCCTGGCTGAGCCTCAGCCCTGGCTGCTCCCAGCTGAGGAAGGCAGGGAGGGACCCAGCTTTCTGCAGAGCCCTGTCTGCACAATCACCAGCCCCCTGAGGAATTCAGCACTTGTCATAGAAAAGGCAAAAATATGCACCATGCACTCTTCATTACAAGAAACTGGTGGTGTGATACAGGATGTTGAAATCCTTTCTTCTTTTCTTTTTTTTTTTTTTTTTTAACTTTGAAATCTGTGCTCTGGATGCTGTTATTCCCAGGCTCCCAGGAACTTTGAAGCTGGCCCCCACACCTCTGTGTGCTTCACAATTCCTCTCCGTATTTAGCCTGAAAGGATGTGCTTATTTCCCACCAGCCTCATGACACAGGTGTATCTCACAAGACACCAGCTAGGAATTCACAGCCCTGGGTTTCAAATCCTGCTTTACCACAACAAGAGGGAACAAATGTGAGGATCTAAACCCTGTCTCCTTTTTACAACAACTCTAAAAAATCTGGTAGCCTCATCTACTGAAGAGAAGTCAAAAAATACAAAAGCAGAGATGTGGCAGGTTACAGTCCTGCCCCCAACCCCATGTACACACTCAAATATACAAACACTTTTGTATTGTGTTGCTCTGAATTTTCCCCCTCCCACACCCCAAAATAAATGCTTACAAATTAACTTCCAGGGTCTGAGGTGCCCTTAAAATGATTTAAAGTTATTTAAATTTATTTTTTAAAGTGTTTTAAGATGAAAAGTCAAAATGTTGTGGTTTTGAAGAACTGTGGTGGAAAACTTCAACTTAAGGTTGAAGTTTGTGTTGTGTTTTTGGTTGCATTTGACATAAATTCACAAGCAGTCCAAGCTGTCTCTGAACATTTCAGATTTGCTAATGCATTTATCTGACATCAAACACATTTTTAAAATTTCACTTAGCCAAAAATTCATGCCATATTTACCACTGCAATCAGCATAGGTGACTGTCATTTCAGCATATTAAGAGGTGTCTTCAGAGCTGAGCTGTTTGAGGCTTACAGGGACTACAGGGCTAAATTCACTGCTGGTTGGATAAAGTCCAGTATCTCTTCTAGCAATCCATGTTCTCACCTCCAAAGAGAATGCTGGAGGAAAGACTCCTTAATTTTCCCCCATAAGGGATTCAACTGGAAGAGATTGTCCAAAGGTTTAATAAAAGAGCAGGATTTCCCTGTGGTTTTGAGGGAAGCAATTTTTGGCAGTGGTGGCCATGCTTGATAATATTAGTTTGGCTAGGTTCCTATTATTTCAAGTCAGCATTTGGATTTTATTGTTGATTTTTTCAATCATATATAGCTGCTTTTTGTTTTAAGTTCAGGCTTTCCCATGTTAAATGATCCCATAATGATCTTTATTTTTCTTGAATGTAAAGTTTTTTAGTGGGTGTCAGACTGTCAGTACTGCAAAGTAAATTCTTCTATCTCCAGAAGGGAGCTACCAGAGATCGAATTTCCTCTCAGTTTCCTCAAACAGATGTGTCTCAAAGGTGACGTGAGGGAGCAGGGAATAAAGCAGCTCATTTTCCGTGCTCATTCAAGTCCCTGCCCTTTCCACTGGTGCTGCCACTGGACTCCCAATGACAGTAGCACCAATTGTTCTGTGGTTTGTGTGATGTGGACTCGGATTCATTTGTGGATGTGGAGTGCAGGGCACCCAGGAGCTGTCACACAGTGATGAGTTTTGCTATGCCTCAGCCTGAGCTGGGTTCTCCCAGCAGCTCTGAAGTGAAAGGCTCCTTCCTGCACTCTGTTTCCAGCCCTCAGACACAGTACCCTGTACTCCTGATTGTCACCGCTCTAAATAAATTTCAGAGTAATTAAAAGGAACCAGTGATCAGGAAATCGAAGTGTAAAGCAGGACATTTTCCAAAAAGCATCAGCATTATAAACAAGCAGCCCAGCACCAGACACACACAGGTGAGACTGGTAAATCCTGCTGGATTTAGAGATGTTTTAGAACTGCAAACTGATGCAGGAACTGCTGTGACTCCCTGACAGAAAGCACATGTGCAAAACTCACTTGTACAGAGGTGTGATTTGAGGGTTGTGGTTATAGAACTGAAGAATTTAATGCCCAGCTTCCCAATTTCACATTAAAAATCTACTTTAAAAATGGGGATTGTCCCATCTCTGTTTTCCTTAATGTAATTTTGTTACTATTAGGAACAAGTGAAGAAATAGTTTAGAGGAAACTAATGGTCATCTCAACAGCTTTTCTCTGAGACAGACACTAAGTAGCTAGGTCCGTTTATGAAACTGGGAGCCTCCTTCCAAAACAGGTCGTATATCATAACTGTGTAAGAGTTTAGTCTTGAGCCTGGAGTATTTTTCACCAGATCTGCAAATAAAAGTGGCAAGGAGAGATAATTTTTATTTGGTGGTGATATTTGTGCTACAGAGAACAAGACAGGAGTGGCTCAAAGACAACCAACAAAAGCTATAACAGGCATAGGGAACAGAGTGCAGACTGTAAAGATTCTGGATAATGTAAGCAAAAAACCCACCTTATATTTGATTTCTCTGTGTTCAGTGAGGGAAGACATGAAGTGTGTACTAGATATCTATTTTGCAAAATAGATAAATTAAATTTAAATATACTATTTCAAATAGAAGTAAAAAAGAAAAGAAATATTTTTTACTTAGAAATGGAATGTACAATGAAAATAAAAGGAAGTATCTACCTCTGCTATCAACTCCTTTATTGGTAGAAGTGACTGATGACACCCTGAATGCTGGTAGATCAGTCAAAAATGGTCATTTTTGATATTACAGCAATACTTAGTGCTATTATTATTACAGCAGTACAAAGTGCTATCACAGCTGTGAGTCCATACAGTCCCAATCCTCCCAGTTAGCTTAGATATGCCTTGATTATGGCAGCAAAGATTTTTTTCCTACCTCATACCTGCTGCCCAGGCTGCTATGGAGAATACCCACAGCAAGGAATCTGTGGGTTTCAGGTTCAGGAGTTGGTGGGGGCTGAGCCCCAGGCTGGGAGCAGTGGCCCAGGTGTCCCAGTGCAGTGGCCCAGCAAAGCCACTCTCAGGGCACTGGGGTTATCTCCTCACAAGGCCACATTCACTCCTGCAAAGGCCCACGAGATGTAGTTCTGTTCTGTCCTGTCCATCTCACTCAGCCCTGGCTTATTTTTAACCCCCAAGCCAAATGTGGACTCAGTGTGGAGCACCCCAGGCCACGCACACAAGCCAAGCTCAAGGTTAGTCAGAATGTTTTGTGTTCACCTTTCCCAGCTTCCAAGTTATCGGCTCCTCTGAGAAACAGAGCCTTTCCTTGTTCTCATTCATTAAGCACACATACATAGAAACTCTAAAGAAGTGTTACATGATGTTTTTAAAATAAACACTAATGCTTTTCTTGTATGTATTTTGGCTGAAAGTTCTATTCTGTCTTCTCCTGCCCCCACCTCCCTCCAGTTTCTGCGGGGAGCTGATACCACCCATGTAATGTTGTTCACCTCCCTGCCCAGCCAGCCCCGTTTCCAACAATATTTGACAGACATTAGGGAAACCACAAATCTTAATCTGAGTGGTTGCTGGACCACAGGGAGTCATGATTCAAGCTATGTTCCCCAACAAATGGTGGTTTAAATTCAGTGCTGGGAAGGCATTGTTTTGCTGCAGCAGCCATGTGATGGGGTTTCCACCACGTCTCAGGGTTTTTGATCCACAGTGACTTAGCCCTGTTCACAGTTAGTAAAAATGCATCCTCCATGTGAGAATGGAGCTCTCTAAAACACGGCAAACCCTGACCAGGAGGAGTGGCTTACAGCTGACTTCTTAAGTTTCAAAGCCTATGAAAATAAAACCAATGAAAAGGAAGCAGAGAAAGATGTAGCAATGTACAAATCTTCTACTTCATTACCTTCCCACTGAGTGCTTCTGGAGCAGGCTAACACAAAGGGGAAAAAAATAGCCATAACCCCAGGCCTTTAAAAGTAATTGAAAACCCACACCCATTTAGACTTCCCACTGCATTACTGAGCTGCAATCAAGTCATCTTGCTGCTGAGACTTAATTGTTAATAACATACCTAATGCCCTGCAAAAAAAAACCAGATCTGGCATGAGCTGCTGTACTTTTAGTGGCAAGCTAAGTGCCCAGGTAGCACAGTCTCATCTTGTAGTTCAGAAATTTGAGTGGGTAACTGTCCATTAGGACTCATGTTGACTTGGACCAAAGCATTTATTTGTTTAAGAACTTTATTGCTCACAGTTAAGTATGTGATTAGTGAAGACCAAATGTAACCCTCTAATCAGGGGCTGAAAGACTTCTGAAGGAAATTGATTCTGTTCACAAGGAAATGTGCTTTTTATTAGACATGATTTGTTAGAATGCAAAGTAGTAAAACAAATAAATGTATATAAACAGCAAAAGAAACCTGCAATATATGTTTGAGACAGAGGCAATAAATAATTAGAAACCTGTGACTTATTATGTAAGCATCCCACTGAGGAGATATTTCAAGGATTTAGCAGTACACAATGAAGTGACTGCTACTCAGCTTCAAGGGTAGGCACAGAGTATGTGGCTGTACTAAGGACAAAATATCATCTACCTCATTCCACCTCACAGCCTCAGGATCCTGCCTGTATGTTTTTATTCAGTATATGAGATCCTGGAAGCAGCTTGTTTTCATCTTCCTCCCTGCTTATCTGTACCCACAGTAAGTTCAATAACCCCTATCTCTGCTGCTGGGGCTGTCACTCTCAGGACAGGCCACGTCTTTCTGTGTCTCCAGACAGTACCAAATGCAGTATGAACATTCCATAGAGCTCTGGTGCAAGTGCACTTTAGGGAGCCACAGCTGCCTCTGTTGTTCATCATTTTGGTCTGATCATTTTAGATACTCTCGTTTTGCTCCAAGGAATATCTGGGCATCACTGACTTCTCCTGTTACTGTGTGTTCTCATACTTCTGCTACATGGCTGAAATTGAATAATGTCTTCCAAGACATAATCCAGAAACTGGATGTTTATTTTGATAAAATGAGGATATTTAATGCCAACATTAAATATTCATACTCATCTAGTCCAACCTCCTGTACTTAAGCAACCTCCAGCATTTTGCTTGGTAAACTCTAACAGCATCCCTGTCCCAGAAGGGACTGTCTAGGTGTTCTCCTGAACAGATCCCTTAATCTCTTCCACCAGTTTAACTTTCAGAGTTCAAATTGGTGTGATCCCTTTTAACTGCTAAATTTTGTAAAGACTGAATATCTTAAAAGTGCAATGCATACCTAATCCTTTCAGGAATAAGCAGGTACCTCCTTTTAGATTTCTCATATTATTTTCTTGGGCCTGAGGTTACACACAAGAAAGCAGGAATGATTCCAAATAAGCAGCTCCCTTGTGCTGGCTGGCTGCCTCTGCTAATTCCTGTGAATTCAGCTCAGTTCAAAAGACAGCAATCTTTCATTGGCCCCTTTAGTTTTAGAGCCAAGGGGACCACTCTTCACCCAGCAAAGCCATCACCCTCATTAACATCACAGCAACTGGTTTCCCACTATTTACCTAGACGTTAAAGCAAAGGGAACTGCTTTTAGGAAGAACAAGACAGTACATTTGGGAAGCTCTTTAGAGGCAAACGGCAGCTCGTTTCCTTTATCTCTGCTATCAGACCTTATCAAAAGAGACCAGTTGCACTTTCTGTGAACCACTGTGCTATCTCTGGGGTTTGAAAACAAAAGGAAAGCAGGTTAAAAAAACAGACTTGGCAATAAAATTGTAGGCCTAGATTCTTTGCTCCCTCTCCACAGTAAACACAATCTTTTCTTTAGGAACTCTTCAGAGGGAGCTTTATGTGATCTCACGTAGCAACAAATGAATTTTCTCTTCTCAGTTTCTTCAAAAATCCCATATTTAGTTTTCCTTCCACACAGAATCCACAAGCTCCTTCTCTTCCACAAGCTTTCCTCGGTACTTCCTCTGAGTCTGCAGAAAAGGGGCTGCAGAACAACATCTCACTGCGGTAAACGCCCGTTCCCTTCACACTTGTGTGTGTTCCCCTTCGCACTGTGCCAAGCCAAGGGACCACCACACATCCCTCACTGTCAGCACTGCAGGGCCAACTCTGCCCCCAGGCACCATGGCTTTGTTCTGCCTCATGCACCAGCCATGATTTGCTTGCTCCTGCATCACCCAGAGCTTTGCCCAAGGGGTGGGAAGGTTTATGCTTTTGGATGGAAACTGCACAGTCTGGCGGTTTCAGCCAGGCAAAAATTGGCAGCCAAGTCTGGGGTCTTTGGGGGTTTCTTTGACTGTAGGTGGTGGGATCTGGACCAAGGTTTTTCTATAATGAAATGCATCATCATTATCACCATCATTATTATTACATTATTATTTCTCTGCTGTTGGACAAAAAAAAGATTTCTGTTAAAAAATGTTTCCCTAAAGCAGCATGGAAGACCCCATCATCTGATATTTTTGAGGGCAGCACCAAACTTAAAAACAGAATAATGGTAGAGGATTACCTGAAAAATTCAGTTTTGGCAGATAATAATTTCTTCTAATATTTTAAATGTGGTTGAGCAAAACTACTTGCTAAATCTCAGTCCTGCAAACAGAATTGGGGAACAGCAGCGTCAACTTTTCACCATGTGACTGCTGAGGAGGAAAAGGTGCCTGGCCTCAAGTGCCAAGCCAAGTTTCCCTCTTCCTCTGATTCTTCATCTGAGCTCAACTCTGAATTTGGTCAGCTGTCCTAGCAGAGAGAAGAGTGAGAAAACCAATGCTGATCACCAGAGACAGCTCTGCAGATACATTCAAATATAGAAGTTAAAAAAAGAAAAAGATATTTTTCTTTTTTTTTTGCAGGTAATAAAGTTTGTCTGGTCTCTTATGGAACATGGAAAAAACCTACTAATAACTAGACACAATGGTATAAAATTAGTAAGTCTGTCCAAGGTTACAGGCACAAAATGAGCCAGGGAGATGTTCTATAAAGGCATTTAGAAGGGAAGATTTCAAATTGGTACTGGTTTTCTCTGTTGAGCACATCACACTTAACCTCACCATAAGCTCACAGCAGTTCCCTCATCCTGCTTTTCCTCCTTACTGCTATCTTTGTGAATAACAATTTTTAAGAGGATTTCTAAATGATTTTTAAAACATACAAAAATGCACTATAGGGATATGAACCTGAGTAAAGCACCATTATCTTCTAACATCCAAAGCTAATAGTATAAAAAATACCTAAGTACACTTAACAGTATTATTCATTTTTATAACCTATTACTTTTAAAATTAATAGGAAATGAGTTAAGCTAAGCATTTTGTCAGATCACAGGAGCTACAAAATCCTCCCATGATTGCATCAAGAATGGATGGAAGTGCTTGGTGGAAGGCCAAAGAAAGCCCAAATACATTTTCAACTTTTCAGCAATGGTAAATCAGAGAAATGTCAAGAAAGCTGTGATAAACGAGCCTGATTTAAACCTGTACCCCCTGAATGCTTGGCCTGGAGAATGCCAAGTGCAGCAACAGCCAGTGGCATTTTTGATAAAGTCAAAGCTGTTATGAATGTTAGCACCAATGAAGTTGTAGCACTGTGGGCACCAAGGGTGTGTAGCCCTTGGATAACTCTTTTCAATGTAGGAACATTTCAGGGACCAATCTGTGCAACCACATCTGCACTGCTCTGTGAAAGGTGCACTTGTGCTAACAAATGCATTGCTTGGCAGAAGTGGGGGCCACCATCCTCAACACATCCCTGACGCTGAATTTATTTGCTTTATAGCTTCCTCACTTTAGGTACAGGTTGTCTTTGACACAAGGTTTTGAAACAGAAGTATTTATAGTACGAAACTAAAGATCCTCTTGAGCCAACTTGTATTTCTCTGTGTGGCAGCTGGACACAACCCCTTCCCAGCAACAGGAGCTCCTCCAGGCTTTGAGGGCTGAATCTGCTGGGACATGAAGTGAAAGAGAGATTGTGACAGAAAGGCAAAAGCCTAATTTTCTGTGTGAAGAACGTCTCAAAACTGGAGACAGAAGTTGTGCCAATGGTTGGTCTGCCCAGACTTTACCCTTGCTCTTGGGCCTAGGCTTACCTGTCCCAGCTCCTCCCCACCCCTCTCCATTACCTGAGGGCTTTGTTGTGCTCAGGTTCCTCTGTTAATCTCAGGAACCCAGCAGGAGGCAATTGGCTTTGGCTCCCATTATGTTTATCCTCTTACCATTGTTTTGCTAGGACAATCTAAAATGCAATTAAGGTCAATATTTTTCCAGTGTTTTTTTTTAAGAAAAGAAGTACTTTTATCAAGACCTTGCCAGGATTTTATAAGCAAAAGTATAATTTTCCAGTATCAAGCATTTCCCAAGGCAAAGGCAAGCTGAGTTATATACTGCTGTTATAGGAATAAACTGTGCTACTATGTCAAGAGCTAGCTGGGGGTAGGAGAAGCCATATATCAAGAGAAGTGCATTAAAAGAAACTTCAAGCAGGTTTATTTGTTTTCCTAAAAACTCAAATATGTTTACTAGTCTGCACTCTGCTCAAGCCACTATTTACAGAGCAACTGTCTAAGAGCAGCTTAACAGCCTGAGGAGAACATAATAAAGGCTTCACCCTTTCTGTATCAAGGAAGGAATATTCCCTCTATCCCACAATACATTTGATTTTTAGCCATACTTTTGAAAAGAGAAAACTGTTCAGGTTGCTAAGGTGTTGTCTGTATTACCCTTTAGTAGGAGCTGCCAGTGAGACTTCTTGAAGGAACAAGGGACTAGTCTGGGTGAAAACATGCCTGGTGTTATTTGATGGTGCTGAAAGAGCAGGTACAATAACACAGTTTCAGTTTTCAGCTGAGAACTCAAATGCAGCACTTTCCTTCACTTCCCGTGGACCTGTGCATTCCCAGCTTGCTTCAAACTCTTGCTGAAGTCAAGGGACCACAGAATATACAGAAGAATTGCTGTTCTCTGTCTCTGCCTCAAAGGCTTGCTTAAAAACCCTGCCCAGAAAGGCTGGCCTCTGCAGAATCCCGACAGGTATCCCTCTGAAAACACCAACACCATGATTTGCAAGCATGCCTCAAAAATCCTCTGCCCAGCTAAACCCCAGAAGACACTCCTCCATTCCACTGACTCAATATTTGAGCTTAGATTTTTGGTTTTATTTCACCTGTCCTAAATAAGGCCTCATCTCCAAGCTACCAAAACAAAGAGTAGTGGTTTGTAACATGGCTAATGTAAGAAAAATCACTCTCCTTTTTTTTCAACAGGTTAGGCTTTTATTCTCATTAGAAGAAAATAATCAAACCAGGGCACTTTTGAAAGGCCCAGGAGCGTATATGCAAGCACAGAAAATGAAACTCTTTAATATTTGGGATAGGGCTGTCATTTTATTGCAATTCTGTTTAGCTCTCAGGGTAAAGGCTATCTGACCATAATCAGTGTGACTGAATGCTTGAGCACAGTAATATGGCATTAATGTGCCATAGAGGAGAATAGATATACACATATAGTCTTTCTCTGATTCTCTTTAAAAACAATTCCTATTGAATTACAGCTTTCAGCACAATTTATCAACAGATTATTGTTTGTGGAAGAATGCTACCTTCCTGCTCAAACTATTCCAAGGCTGACTCATATCCTGGTAATTCATTAATACATAACATGATTCCAGTCCAGTAAAGTAATTTCTGCACTATGCAAGTCATAAATCCTACAACATCAACTGAAAAATATATCTCAAATTCTCCTTCTAAACACTAATGGAACGTTTTGCTTGGCTTCCCACACACATCATCAAGAGGAGGGGGCCAGACAGAGCTGTAAAAAGCAATTTGATAGCAGTGTACTTTATAGAGTTTAACAGTATAAGAGCTACCATACTGAATGAGACCTGAGGTCAAACTAATCTACTATCTAACTTACAACAGTAGCCTGTGTCAGAAGCTTCATGGGAAAATAGAAGTGAAATAATCTGTCCCATCTGCCCCCTCCACATTAGGTCCCATTCTATTAGAAAGTGATTTAAAGCCTAGATTGTGAGGTTTAATATGTCTTCCAAGAAGCAGCAACCAAAGAACATTCCCCTTTAACTTATGAAAACACTGCTGCAGAGGGGAGAACTGGAGGTGGTGGAGGGATCTGTTTGTTTTCATGTTTCAGCAGACTTAATTGCTACAACCAACACTGCAGATACTATCACTTGGCAAACAAACTCGTACTGGCTAGAGCTGTTTTTACTTCATACCTGGGGTATTTATTGTTTCTGGGTCTGATCTTGCAACCCTTTTTTCTCACAGAGGCAGGCTGTACGGATATTCACAGTCTCACTGACACCCAGTGCAACAGAAAGGACTGAAGAAGTATTCCTTTCCTTGACAGTGTAACATGTTGCTTACCCAGTGGAGTATTTTTTAATCTTGATGCGAGAAGCAATATGGTGCTTGTCATAAGCGAGATATTTTTGTAAGGCTCAGCGGTGCAGAATGCCAGAGAGAAAATCTGCATAGGGAGTGAACATCATCAGTGACAGGGAAATCATCCTGAGTTTTCTTTCTCTGAGCTACTCTGATTTCCACAAGCAGCTCCCAGTGTCTCCTCCAGAGCATCAATGCCTGGTTCTTGAGCTGCACTGCCCTGGCAGCTGGACCAGCACTGCTGCCTATGTATGAAGAGCTCCCACCATTAAAACACACTTGGGCCCAACTCAGCTGGACTGGATGAAAATCAGCCTGAAACAAGCCAATTTATTTTATGTTAGGGCACATCTGTGTGGTGGGGATGGGTATATGAGTCCATTTGCTTTTCCATGTATTTAACAGGGGAAGAAAAGGAAAGAGAGGGGGTAGATCAACAACGAAACTTTCCACCCCTTTTCACTGGAAAGTTGGCCAAACCATGTTGATAAACTGAATTTGAGGGGCCAGATGCTCCAGCCCTGACTTCTATGCTCTGATATGTTTTGTTATCTCAGATGAGTGATTGTGTCCTGCAGAAATCAATGCAAGGGGTGCATCCTAATCCTGGGACCTTCATCAGGTTGTGTGATTAGGACAAGGCCTGTTGCTTTGCTGGGTTATATGATCAAATGTGAGTGACAGTCACTGTCAGGTAACCCAAGGGTGCAAACCTCTCTGGCTATTTTTTATTTTCTAATTTGGTTACTCTGTGTCAAAGATGGCTGGAGATTCAGTGCTGCTGGTGTGGATGCATTGATTTATTTGGGATTAAACTGGTCCTGTACATCCACATTTATCATCAATGGTTCCATAGAGAAGAGCATAATAAGATCTTTGTAGCTAATCTTTAGGGGCTTCTTTAGGCCAAAAATAATTCCCACAAAATACCTCCTATATGTCCTTACCTGTATGATTAATCCCTCATTTCATACTCATTTTCAAAATAGAGATACAGTGCTGAGAGATCCAAATCTTACCCTGGGAAGGCAAATAGTGTATATTTTGTACAATAAGTTAGAAGATGGACATTATGAGAGGTGATTACCTACCCAGTCAATAGGGCAATGTTTCAAGACTAGGCCTGCAGGATCCTTGGATCACAGACAGCTACTGTGTTTTTCGAGGTGCTATTTTTCTTTCTCTCATTCTGGAATGAAAGAAGGCTTCTCCTGACACTAGGCACTGGAAGCCCTATGTAAATCCCATACTTCTACAGATATGTAGATACTACCATCCCTCTACTAACAGATATGTAGAGATATAAAACAAAAACCAAACCAAAAAAACCCAGGAAACAAAAAAATCCAGAGCTGGGCAAGTGTATTGCAGGACAGCACTGCAAAATGCTGCCAGAGTTACTAAGGATGTTGCTTCAGTATCTGCTCACTGCTCTAGACCATTACTTCCAATTGCTCCACTCTATGAGCATCAAGTCTTGAGGAACACTTGTCTGGAAGTGAGGCTGAGGAGAGAGGAAGGGGGTACAGTGGAGCATAAGAAGCACATTTGTTTTAAATGAAAGAAAAGTACAAATATCAAATATGATGGTGTAAATGCTCCTGTCTTGTAGTGAGAGGGAAAACCACCTCAAATCAGCTGTACTTGGGCCTCTACTGGAGAGCTCTGTAGCTCTCCAAATATAGCAAAAAGTGCCCATCACTAGAAAATCACGAGAGGAAAAATTCAGTTATTCATGAAGCAATGAGGCAAATTCTGTTTGGGATTTCCTGTTGTAAAAACATGCATCATTGAATCTCCTTTGGCCAGACACCAGCAATGTCAACAGCAGCCTGTGAGACCCTGTGTTCCAGTGCCTGGCTACAAAAGGGTCAACTAAATCTGGTAGGAAGGTAGTAAAGAATAACCAACAGTCAAACAGGCAATACGTCAAAGCAAATAAAAAATGCTGTCATCCATGGCTGTAAAGAAGGCCCAGAAAAGCCAGGTGGCCCATGCAGGTATTCCACATGCCCTGGAGGTACTGTTCCCTGGTGGACAGTCATCTCCTTTTATACAGTGGCTGTATCAATTCAAATGGTTGGTGAGAAAGCACCTTTAGTAGGCTTTATTGTCTGTGATATCATCAAACCCTACTTAAAGCCTGCTCTGGAGGCTGTAAGTGGACCAGGATGATGCAAATGCCTTGAGCTTTTGCCCCCTGCAAAAGTTTAAATTCCTCAGCGTAGGAGGGTCTGTCTCTATTTTGAACTGAGGTGGTGAGGGGCAGAGGGTGATGTGGATTTAGCAGCCCAAAATATTACATGTTGATCACTGGATGTTCCCACTAAAAGCAATTTTTTTTTAAACTCAAGGTAACGCATCTTTCTGTCTCTACCACTCCCTGGAGAGATTGTAACAAATGTGTCTGCTGTCTCTCGCTGTCTTGCTTTGCAAAATGCAATGCCTAGAGCAGGAAAAGAAAATTATTTACGATAGAATTTCGCACATTTTTCTGGGTGCTTAATGAAGCTTGAACTTGAGTGGAGCAGAGAGACTGCTTATTGTTGATTTTTTTTCTGAGATCACTGCACAACAAACAGAAACTGAATAAGCAATTAAGTCAACTGGCTCTAAAACTCAAACTGGCTGAGGATTAAGGTAATTATGTCTGAGCTTACACACATTCATTGCAGCTTTATTTAATTACAGCAAGTCTTGCCTGGTTGCTTGTTGCTGATGTCATTCTAGAACTGATCTGAGTTGTTGTCCTTCTATTAATTACCAAAAAGGTTACAAACACAAGCTCTCCTTGCTACAAATACAGCTATGTTATTTTTACCACATATTCAAAGGAGATGCAGACCTCTTTTTGCTAGGTTTATACAAACAGATCCAACTGTTTCTTCCTGCACCGTAGTATTTACAAGACCTTAGACTTAAGGGATCAATTAAAGTGATACACAGTAGATGGGTTTGGTATTGTCATACACTGATTTCCCTGTCAAAGGTGGGGAAAAAAATCTATTTTTAAGTCTGAGCAAAAAAAGAGACTCTGGGAAAACAGTATGAGTCTCCACAACCTTACTGGCAGGGCAGTATGGATTCTTCACCTTCTGGGTTACAAATCAAGTTACAAAAAGTTTCCTTTTAAATGGCTGGAATGCAGCAGAGGGGAAAGGAAGGGAACCCCCCACATTCTCCTTGTCTAACAAGGAGCCACAGCGTGAGAACCACTCCCTAGCAGAAGTAATCTGTGATTGACAATGGTTTTCTTTGCAGATAAAAATGGGCTAAAAATGGTTTAGCTGTAAACAGACAAATGCAGAACATTTTAAGGCCCTTTCCAAAGGCTAGGGCTGTGTGTACAGGCACTCAACATGCAGGGTGGCACCAAGAGAGCATCAAGCTTCAGAGTTCCTGAAAAAATCAAGGAATTCTCGTATCAGGATATGAGCACAAACACAAGAGAAAAAGAATACTTTGATATGGGCAAATGAGCAGGGGCAGATTTACAAAAATTGGAGATTTATTCTCTGGGCAGTCCAGGCATGTATATGTGTGATCTTAGGCAAGCTGCTATATTTGGCTTCACCCTTCGTGCCTAAAAAGTGCAAAAGAAATACTTTCCTCTTCACAGAGAGCATGAATGTGGGGAAGGCACTCGGTATGACCGGGGTGGGAGCTCTGCAAACAAAGAACAAAGTCTGCAACTGATACAATTTCCCTGTAATCTCAAAGTCAGCTCTGAGGTCTACAATGAAAGGACATGAAGGAAATTAGGTGAGGTGGGACAACTTCAGAATTTCACTGGGAATATGAAGGAACATTTTCTATTGAAATGTGTAGAATTGCTTTGTGCTGATATTAATGATGAACGTTTTTGGAGATGAATGCTCTATACACTGGGGAGGCCACCTGAACTAAATAGCACCCAGTCCCAAACAAGGCAGACTTCTAAGGTCCTAAATGAGTGTTTTGAAAACATGTTGATTAGTAACTGAAAGAAATCTTTATTTAAAAAAATGAAAACCAGGAGAGAAGGGCAATGTTGACAGAAAGATCATAAATCATGGAAACTCTATTATGAATCAAAACAACACATGTAACATGAACAACAGCATCTTTTATAAACAGAAATTCAACTGTTCTGTTTCACTCATTGGAAAGGCTAATATGCCTAAAATAAATTTCCCTGAATCTCTTCCTTAATGTTTTACAGTCAGTGTTGACCGGCTGTTACAAAAAAACAAAATGTGGATGATTTATATCCCAGAAGAGTCACTAACCCCAAACCACATTTTCCTGAGGGACCTGACATTAAGAACCATAACCACTTCCCCTGACTATATTCTTCTTGCAGGGGAAGAAGCAAAGTGCAGGTGATTCATACATCAGTGATTTCTTGCTCTACATTCACTTTGCTTCTCTCTTTATTAGCAGGCTAATACTGACTGCATGAGTCACCAATTATCACCTTAAGCACCAGACAGGAACTAAATTATCACAGTGATCTCCCCACAAAGCAGGCATCACACCATGTCTGCTGGGGCCCAAATACCTCAGACTTTAAACAGGAAATTACTTTGTCCTCCCCATTTCATGGTATGAAGAACCAGAGTTTCTGGGATGGAGGAACTTGTCCAGCCCAAAAACTCTGGGTTTGCACTAATCTATCTTTTACAGCAACAAATAAGCTACAGTTTATCAATGTATTGTGTAGAGGCAAGACGGAGTGCCTGCCCTTCCTCCCTGACAATGGGAAAAGCAGGATGCCAGATCATGGTTATATTTCCATGTCTGATCACATGAGGGGATGAAGATCAGCTCCTGCTTTGGTCCTTGCATGATGTGTATTGCTGCTGGCAACTCTCTCACTCTGGAGCTCTGGCACGTGAAGAACCAAGACTTACCTGAACAGCATTTACAGAGCTGCTTCTAGATTCTCACTATCATCACAGAGACCTGATTATTTACAGGGAGCTTTTACAGACTACTATTAATCCTCTGCATAATGAACAAATAAATTCTGCACCAGCTCTTGCCTAACTTTTTTCTATTTTTTTCCCTGGTGTAATAACAATTAGTTCAATGGTGAAACCTCTGACTGATACCACAGTGAGAGCATGTCATCACATATGAAATTCATGAACAAGATCTTCCCAACCATCTCTAAATACAGCACGAGGGGAATGTTTCTTTTTAATATTCTGTCCCTGTTTTAGCAAGTAAATCAAAACCTGGCAACTTCCCCATGTCTGACATGATCCTACAGTGTTATTTCTGCTGAATCACGTGGCAGGAGCTCTGCTAATCTCAGCTCTTCCCATCCTGTCCAGCTTGAAACCAACCTTTCACTAACTCCTTTGTGCCTAATCACACAGTCAGGGTGGAGGTGGCTTCTTAAATAATGGATGGAAGTACCAGCAAGAAGGAATGGAAAAATTCTGAATGACACATACATCTTCAGATTGTGGTTTCTCTTTCGTAGATAAACAAAAGAGATCTAAAATACTAATGCTGTTTTGAACTTCATAACTTTTACTTATTCAAAACCCATGCAAATAATCATGTATTAATAAAATGGCATTTTCTGCCTAAAATTTTAATTGAATATATCATCCTTCCCTTTCTCTCTCTGTTGATGCATGCTCATCTTTCTAGCCTTTTCTATGAGTTTTTTAAAAAGTAAAGCTGCAGAGTTTAAATGTCTTTTCTCCAAAGGTACATGGTCAGTACTTGGAAATGGTTAGGCACTTAATTAGTCACAGAATACATAACATCAGATGACTTAGGTAACAAATTATGACACACACAGCAAACAATATAAAACATGCTTCATTTGAATTCCCACAAAATGCCACCATTACCCCCTCATAAACAGTTTCTCTCAGGCAAAGGTGAGCTCACAAATTAAACCCCTTCTTTTCAGTTCAAATCTTGCAAATGCTGTATTACAGTCTGTTACTCTAAATGACTGGGGTCTAAATAAGATAAGCCTCTCTCACATTCAGATCATAGCAAATGAGAGGATTTGAACATAAGACTCTTTGCCTGAGGCTATTCCACTACACCACTTGGATTTTTTACACTTCAACAGGACACTGGCATTCCTAGTACTAAAAACATTGAAACAAGACATTTCCAATAATCTTCTAATCCCATCTCAGAAAGCAAAAATCTCACAGGTGTTTTCTAACCTTACTTCCTATGACAGTACAATTAAAACCTGCAGTACAAATGACTTAAGTATAAAAACAACAAAAAGATTTCCACTGGAAATAACATTGTCATTGTATGAAGAGTAAGGTTAATGAGGTATTACCTTGGCAGGTCCTTTCATCTGTGAGCAGTTTATAGCCCTTCTGGCAGCTGCACTCAAAGCTGCCAACCGTGTTTCGGCAGAAATGGTCACAGCCACCATTGTTTACCAAACACTCATCAATATCTGCAAAGAAGGAACAGCAAAGATTTAGTTCATGACAGCAAAAATTTAATTTGTGACAGCAACTCAGTCCTTCAGGGCAGGAATAGAGGAATATACTCAGATCCCCAGGGAGGCTGCTGTCCCTGTCAGGAGCCAGGCTGGTCAGATGTGTCCCTTCCCAGACCTATCTCACAAGGCTTACAAGGAGAGCTATGGGCTGAGCTGTTCAGGAGATAGAGGTGTTTCTCTCAGAACTGGAACCAGCAGATGACCCAAGCTGAGGTACTTTGGTGCTAGGGAGCATTCAGGGAAGCTTCTTTGTAGATGGAGTGCTCTGCCTGACAGCAGACTTCAACCTGTGAAGCACGTGAATCGTTCTACCCTGTATAGGAACTATCAAAACATGAGAACACACCAAACGTTGAAGTAATAACAAACATGAAGTAAAAGATACATGAATTCTGAAGAAATACTTCCATCATCCTTACACAAACAAATGCAAGAATCCATTTTTTTCAGAATGAGTGTTATATGTTATTTTGCTCATTATTCAGTGACAGTGACACAGAGTGTCACCTGTTTTCATGTGTCAAACTTTTTTTGGTTGGTGTAGCAGGAAAGGAACTAGCTGTGAGTGCATGTGAAATTTTGCTTCTTCAGTTATTCTGAAGACAGAGCACATATTGCCTTTATTTGAAAACCATATATATATATATATATATATATATGTATATTTGTATGTATGAAGGACAAGATCAATGGCTCTTACTTCAAACAGTGATTATGAAGTGGACTGATGAACTTGATAAGACCTCTGTTCTGAATTTCATACTGATGATTCTACTTCCCGCTCCTTTTAACTTCTCCCAAAGGTGTTGAAGAACTGGAATGATCAGTCCCTTTTCCAATCCATAAAAGGTTGTGAAGTAAGTATATAACAGGCCACAAAACCTCATTTGAAATACATGGTATCTTTCCATCCTCCCCCAGTTATGAAACCATGGGTCCATGTTATTTGAAAAAGGAAAAAAAGAGCAATTTTATTATTTTTGAGGAGAAGAACAGTGCCAAAAAATAGCTCTTTTTATAAATGCATGCAGTGAAGAAGCAATGACATTGATCCTTGTCTGCCCACTTCTGGAATTGAAAACAAGATCTTTCAGGGAACTAAACAGAGAGCAATGTTTCCTTCTGAAAAACTTCTTACTATAAGATCTTTGAAACTTTGAGGTAACAGCTGGCCATTTAAAGAGCAAATCCTGCAAAATGCAAATCTAGATGCCAAAAGGTCTACTATATGAAGATGGAAATTTATCAAAACCAGAAAGATGATGGTGAATGAAGGGCATGCTTTAAAAAATATTTCAATTTAGGAGGATTCTTAGTGAAAGTCATTTAATTTTGGAAACTTATAATTCCAACACGGTAATGTGGCACGGCGCTTATGACATTTCTGCATGTAAAATAGAAACAGCAGCAAGAGGAAGGAGGTGGTAAATCCAAAAATTTGAACAGCTGAGAGGCAAATTCAGCCATCATTTCCAAAGAGCACTTTGTTGCACACACACTGACAGAAATATGTTGAGGGCTCAAATAAGTAAGAAAAATGTATGTTGTTATAAAAGTTTTCTTATGAGTTGCACTTATGGCAACGAGGTGGGAAATTTGTTCTCAGACCCTCTAAACTAATACTGCTGCTTCTTACTTTTGTGTCTGTGGCTTTTGCATTCAATCCAATTAAAAGGATGAGGGTAGATTGTAGGCAGCAGCTGTGGAACACCCTGAGTGCTTTGTGCAAAGCCAGCTCAAATCTTTGTGTCTCGGGTAACAAAGTTCTCAAAGCGCCCCCACATCAGGAGTCTGTTTGTTGTCTGTGGTGCTCCAGTTCTGGTCAACAACAGATAACCCTGAGCTCCCAACCTGATAGATCTGGTGAAGAACACACTGAGGGTTCCTCTTTGTAACACCATGAGACTGGAGGCAGCAACTCCTTTGGTTTCAGCTGTGATCATCTGCACAGGTCCAGCCTGGCAGTGAAAAGACAAGAATTTTTGGCTCGATTCCTGCAGCCTGGCATTTCCTTTTGTAGAAGTGATTCCTCCCAGCTATCTAATGTGCAACTGGGACTGTGGTGTGGGTGTTAGGATGGGTTACCAGAGAAGGTCCCATCCTTTTGCAGAGCACAAGTGTATCTAAGTACAAGTTTAGCTTGCCCTGACAAAACTGTGGGACAAATGGAATTTTGAATTAAAATTACTAATACGTTATGCATCGTAAACACACAGAACAGTCATCCATCATGAAGAAAGTGTCTTTTACCAGTGATAAGAACAACATGACCTTTGGGCTACTCTGCTGCCTGAGACTGCTTGAAGTAGAAATTACTTGCAGCCTGTCAAACACCATTCTGGAGTAACGATTGATGTTTTAAATGATGGCCCCTGGATTTCACATGTTAAATTCCAAATTCCAGCCTCTTTTTTTGTGTCTCTCATGACCATAAGGGGCAAAAATGAAACCCTGCTGGCATCAGAGTGTAGATTTCAGGCTGTTAATAACTGTCATTCTACTGACAATGCAGCATATTAGCTTTACACCAGCAATTCTTCGGAATAATTCTGAACCAGGAGCTGGGTAAAACCTGGGAGAGTCCACAGGAAAAGAAAGTATTTATTCATTTCTTCTAACTGGAAAACATGACATGACCTTTTGAAACAGGGACCATCAAAACAGAATAGAGGTCAAAATTGTTAGCTGCAAAAACATTCTAAATAATATAAACAGTGCCAATGTCTCTGCTTTCACTGTATTTCTTTCCATGGCCATAGCGAGACTGACAAGGCATGTAAAAATTATTTCACTCTGTGGAGAGCAGCACATTGCTGCATTTCACTTGGAAGAGAGCAGTATCCAACTGTATGTAAGGTGTCTAACTGGTTCAGAGAAATTACAAAAAGTCTGTATCCCCACTATTTTTCTTTCCTTGGCTATAAATAATTTGTGTTATGAGCCATGTGAAAATAAATTATTCCACTGTGTGAGAAGGTGAGGCCCCATTTATATTTAAACTCACTGGTACCCAACTTTGTCAAGTGCCTCTTTGAACTTCACAGAAGGTAAGTGTGTCTGCCTCTCATGTCAGGCAAAAACACACAGTGGAAACCCATTGTGGTGTCTCTACCAGCTTTGACATTATTTAGCCAAATTAGTCAAATATTCCCCTACTATTATTGGGACTGTCTGTGGAGCAGCCATAAACTGGCTGTCTTTAAACATAGTTCTCAAGTGGCTCCTTTAAGATGCAAGTTGCAGAAAAATAGCTCCAACTTCCCACAGGCTCTGCTCCCCTTTGTCCTTGGAAATGCAAAAGGTTGTAAAGAGCTGTATTTCCTCCGTGGGGGTTGTACATAAAATGCCCTGATGATACTGTGAGAGTAATTTCAGACTGGGAGATCTGATGGGCTTTCAGTGCATTGGGAATAAAAGCCCAAGGCATTTCTCCCAATGCCGTAAGTCAATATTATTAAATGATACCTTGCTCATACAAGCTGATGATCTGCTAAAAAATACCAAAATGGAACACATGCAGATATGAAAACACAGGCCAGCGAGAGGCCACAGAAGCACTGAAAATCATGGCCAAAACTGTCAGGTGAAGGTATGGTGTAACAAGCAACTCAGCACTCAAGCCTCCTGTTTGCTCTGAAAATGGTTCATTCAGTTCTCAATCAATTAAATACAACCAAAAGCAAAGCAAAGATTTGCAACAAGGAAGCTAACACCTTCTTTAGAGTTGTAATATTTGAAGGAAAAAACCCCAATTGCAAATATTTGTCTGGAGATGGAGCTCAGCAACACTATCACAAAAGCTGTGTGTCCATGTGAACTCAGAAACAAACCCTGGGTTTGTAAATAGAATAGAATAGAATAATAATACAATAAATATAACATACCACAATATGTTACTATAATAATTATATTAATCTATAATGATAGATTATCCTATTTTTTCTCAGGATCTCAAAATGTGAGGGAGGCAGTGGAATCAGCTTTAAATAAAAATATAGAAACTCAGATGCTTTGTGCTAAGTTGCATAGCTACAATTTGACTCAGTTAAGCAGGCAGACTTATTTTTATTTTCATGATTTTGTGAAGATTAATGGGAATGCCTGCTCCTGTTCCACCTGCACCTTTTCTAAGCTCTGCTCAGTGCAATTCACGTTTGGAAGGAGCTGGTTCTGATCAGGGTGCATGTATGCACTTGTGTGTGCACAGACAAACACACAGAGGTTTGCCTCGCTGCAGACAAGCCAGGGAACAAATTAAAAAGCAGGGATTTTAGGTAACTTAGAACTTAACATTTCACTGTAGATGCTGAAAGGCAACTGCTGAACGGGTAATGAACCTGCAATCTTCACTTAGCTGCTGAACAATGATGGAGATGGAGATTTGCAAACCCCCATCACCGGCGGAAGTGAGGAGCCTCCTTTCAATGGCTGGACAAATATTTGAACTTACTGTGTCTGTCTAATCCTTTGCAGATTTAAAATGCTACCAGATCAACCTAAAATAATTACTGAAACTTCATAAGCTTCTTGTTCTTAGTAATGAAAGCCAGCATGTTGGAATTAGTAATGCTATTACCAGTATACAGTGGACATCAATATAAATATAGTTTCTGCAAGGTGGGCTGGTTTGCTAATTCTTTTTGTTCCTGATTTCCTAATTTTTCCTTGCTGTTCTTCCCTTGCTCTTTGTCATGGTTTTACAAATCACCACTGTTCCCCAAAAATTGGAACTAGTGTTGCCTTGTTGCCACAGATATTGGTTCCCTGATGCCCACAGACCACAAAGTATAAAGCAGCCACAAAACTTTTTAACCCCATGCTGGAGGTGGGGAAATAGAGGAACAGAAAAAATAACTAACTCACCCACACTTGAATCCAAGCTCAGTGTACAGCTCAGCAGGTCACCCTGGGGTGCCAATCAGCCCAGGCTTGCACAAACCAGCTTGTACTGAACACTCTTCTACGCTACAAATATTACAGAGCCACCAATGCTCAGACTGAAATTATTTGGATGTTTGCCTGCCACTTCTCAATAAAACTTGTAAACTCAGGGTTAACATAAGCAGAAGCTACCAGGCTCCACTTGAAAGACTCTAAATGTAATATTGCATAGCATCTTAAATAACCCATGCCAGGGATATCTCATTAAGGTAGAAAGATAATTTCATATCCCCAGATTCATTGGTTCAGTGCCACTATGAAAAAATCTAAATCAAAGTAGAACACAGGCTCTGCTGTTCCATCCAGAAGCATCCAGCCAGCTGTTGTGGGGTTAGTTTCCAGGGAGTTCTAAGTCCTAGTTCCAGTTTTGCAATGGATTTATCCAACATTTGGGCGAGGTGTAATAATTCCCTGCTTTACTTCGTCTGTAAAATTGGGGATTGATAATTATCACTTGGTATTTTCAGGACCAGTACTTTAAAATGCACTATTGTGGAACAAGGTGTTATGAATCCAAGTCACTTGCTATCAAAAATTTTAAGTCAAATTACAGCTGTTTTAAATTTCTGGTCTGGGCTTCAGAATGTTTTGACCCAGCAGCAGGTTCCACGGTGGGAGTGCTTTGCACTGGAAGATTTTGTGGATGTCTGCAGGACTGTTAGGGCCATGTTTACTTTAGGAGGTCCAATTGCTGTTCCACCACTCCACCTGAAAATGCACAGTTCATTGCCTCTTGCATGTGTCAGGAAGGAATAATTCTATTTATGCAGTACCTTCTACCTGAGCATTTCAAAGAACAGCAGCTTATCCTCATTACATTTAACCTACACAACACTTCTGCAGGAGAGGTACCTTTAATTAATTCTTCTTTAACAAATGTGAAACTGAGGCAGGTAGGATAGTGTGCAACTTGCCTGCATCAGAAAGATACAAAATGAAATAAAGCATATATTATAGCACCTCTAATTTGAGTTCTGTGCTTCAACAACATCCTCATTTTCCCTCCCACAGTGCTAATTAACTGCAAAGTATGATAGTCATTACTGAACTGAAGTTCCACTAAGTAGCAAATGAAGATTCTCTGTTTAATTAGCTTTATAGCTAGGTTGTGGGACAAGGCATTTTCCTAATTAACAGGATTAAATCTAGACTGGGCAGACAGGAATGAATGTAATTAAAATTTAATCTCCCTCATCCTGAAAACAGGCTGCCCACAAAATAGGGAGCTTTGTGTAAATGCTCTTAGAGCATGGAAAGGTTGAGGCAGGTTTCAACACATTTCCCTCATGTCACTTTCTCAATTTTCACCTGTTATCTTCACAATTTCACGAAGAAACCTGTCTTCCAACACAGATGGTAATCTGTCACATATGGATTTAGGTGTCAGCTATTCTCCTCCAGGACATATCCACTCTGACATTATCCACCAACCAATCAATAGAAGAGTCTGCCAGGCTGCCAAGAGATCAATCACCTTGTAAAACAAACATTATGTCCTATTATTTTCTTATTACAGTTAATTAGATTTATAAAACACAAAAACCTTTGCAGGTGAAAAACTCAGAAATGCTGTCATAATAGTTTAGGCCCAGATTTCTCATTTGTTAAAGGGAAGGGATTTACTAAATCTAATGTGAAAAGAAAGGATTTTCATTTAAATTTTTTGCTGAACACTGAATTCTTTTCTAACCTTAAAAACATGTTAGTGCAATGCTACAAACCCAAACAGTGCAAGCTGAGGCTGTGACACCAGAATGTGAAGAGGACTGGAGACATAAAGATACAGACTGATAGTCTTTTCACTGTCTAGGCTGAGCTAAATGCTGAAACTACCACTCCTCTCCACCACCCCTCTCCCAGAAGCAAAGATAAACCTCACAGGAACCCCAGGAAATAAAACCAGTTTTCCTCCTCCTGTAACATTTTATCAATCAAAATGCTTTTGTCAATCAAAATGCTTTTAATAAAACACTGAGGAGGGAGAAACAAGGGGGCTGTTCAATCTCCCATGTGTACTTGGGGACACCAAAGAATGTGTCTCTATTTTTTTACAGAGCATGTAGAAAGTACAGGACACCAGATTCTGGGAAACTCAGCTGCACCTGTGGCCATGTGAGCTCAGGCAGATCTGGAGGCTGTGGGTAAAACACTGGGAGAGAACTGTGCAAATCCATTGGGCTGACTGCTTACCTACCTTAATTATTCACACAGCCACTACCACCAGAATAATTCCACGTGCAGTGTAATTATTACACAGCCACTGCCACCAGAATCACTCTGGGTGTAATGTTTATGCAGCAGGAGCCGAGGCAGAAGAACTAAATGGGTTGCTGCAGGTTAATAACAAGAATAAAAGAGTTAATCCAGTGTTCCTTAAGGAGTAAATCAGACAGAACGGTGGGGCTGACATCCCTGGGCATTTTCTCTGTGCTAGGTGTCACTAAAAAACAAGGCCTGGCTCTTACTGGATTTAATTTTTCCATATAGTCTGAATGAAGAGCAAAGGGCAAGTGAGCTAAGTGCACTACTGGACCAAGATACAAGAATCCCTAGATTTAGTGTATGAACTCAATTTGCATTTACTCATGGTTGTTTTCATTTACCCCCTTGGAATTATTAACTGCTCAGGAAAGCTCTGTGCTTATTTCCAAGAATCTCAATTTGCTTATAGAAAAGTGTTTGTTTAATTAAATAAAATTGGTATTAAGGGCAGTTAAAGGTACTGATGTTCCCTCTAAAATCCCAGTGAAACTGTGCTAGCTTTCCTGGGATAAAGCTACTCCTTCTGAAAGGGGCACTTGAATACAATTAGCCCATGATAATTTAAATAGCTCTTAATGAATCAAAGAAATTTGGAGGCTGACCAAAAATTAACCCTCCAAAAGTTTTTGAAGACACTACTTCGACCAGCTGAGGATCTGCTCTGTACCAGGGAAGACAGAGGCATCACTGAGAGCAGGATGTAGTCATATTAAAAAAAAGAAAAGCTTTTTAATGTATTTTATAATGAAAAAAAATCAATGATAAAAGAATGAAAAAAGTACTTTAAGTTTTGGATGTTGGAAGTTACGATTATGTGAGTAGTCAACTCCCAAGTAACAGAAAGCACAGGGTCCTTTTCAATAATATACCATGGTTATTGATCCTCAGGGGGCTTTATATTGTTGAATAAATGCAAGGTCTTTTCAACAACTGAAATGCAAAATATGACCCTCTGAAGCATTAATTTAAAGGATTTGGCATTTTCAAAGGGGAGGTTCACGAAGACAAATAACAACTGCAAGTTTCTAGGGAACAGGGATATTGCCTAGTCATGAAAAAACCCCTAACTTAGTACACATGAATTTATTTTGTGGGGATAGATGGAACCCTTGGGAGGGAATGAAGCAGAATGAGTTACATGGCAGCTGACCCAAGTCTGCCATTTTTTAATGGAAGATAATTTGTTATATTGTATTTGTCTGTCATGAACAAGTCTACAGCAGACAAATGAATTGTATCTCTTTAAGCCAAAAAAACCCCAAGCCCAAGGCCTAACTGAAAACCTAAAAGGTGATTCCCTTAAAAATAGGGAAGGGGCAGTGAAAATTTCACACATATTCTGGATTAGATAAATTTGCAGCAGCAGTTAGAAGGATTCTGCTCTCCACTCTTTTTTTTTTCATTTAATTTTCTTCTTTGTGACAAATTTCGACTGTGTTATCTAAAATTTGCATTCCCTTTCATTTTTTTAAAATAAAAAAATCATGGGTTTATCATTTGATTTTTTCATCACTGAGGTCTGAAATTTCAACTGTCTCTTCAAAAGTCTGAATCAATTATGTCTCTAAATCAAACAGTGACATAAATACTCCTCAGTGAGTGTCCAATTGCTCATTTTTCTGATCACCACACTGGCTTCTGACCACTGTCACCACTGTCACCACCAAGAGTTTTCCATCTTTTCCTCCCTCAAATCCTACTCATTCACTCATTTTCTGCTGGTAACCAGCAGCTTTTTCCCTTCTCCAACATCTCTTCCACCATTTATGGTTTTACCATGAACTCTTCTGAGCCTTCTCCTCAGTCAGATGCTCTATCACCTCTCTCATCACACACTCTGTCAACTCCCTGTTTGCTCTAAAACAGTGGGGGAAAAACCAGAAACAATTTTGAGTCACTTTTCAGCCTTAGGAAGTCTTGAAGCAGCTGTTTCCAGGGCAGCAGTGCTGGCCCACGTGGCTGTGGTTCTCTCTGGACATGACACAGAGCTTTCTAATGAGCTGCTACAGCTGCCTGCTGGATGCTGCTCTGTTTTCCTTACCCTGGGTTGATCTTGTATGTTCTTTGTCTTGAGACCTGGACAACATCGATGGAATAGCATAAAATCCTTCCTCACCAAGAAGGCATTAATGTTTGCTTCTTTAATCCACATTTAGGTAGTTATTTTGAAAATGCTTTTTCCATTTCACTGGGAACTCGAGCTCTCATCCAAGACCAATGTGAGTCTTATCCACCTCTTCTAAAACAAGCATCTCTTCTGATAAGCTGAACTTGATTCTTGTTCTCACATTGGTTACTCAGTTTTCCCTCTCTCAGTCCTGATCTTTATGATGGTTTATTTTGGACACATTCGGTCCTGCATCTCACCTAGAGTCCTATCAAACAAAAAATAACCTCAAAACTGCCTCTGTAATTTTTTATTCCCTTTTGGATTTAGTCTTTCATTTGTCATTCCTAGCAAATAAGTTCCCTTTGTGTTTTCTTCTTTCACCAACTACAAGCCTACCTGTTTTCTCTGCAGCATGCATGTGGTTGATTCATGTGCCAAAAACTTCTCTGTAGAGGCATTTAGTGGGTCCAACTGTGAAAGTCTTCTTGGGGCTTCCCCAAAGTGTGTGTTCTGAAAATCTTCCCAGTACTCAAGCCCTGAACAGGACCACTGTTTTCATTATAAAATTCCTAATTTTCCTCACATTTAATGTTGATTTTTGTTACTTTTTCTTTGGTTGAGCAGACACATCTATTGTTTGACAGCATGAAATCACCCCCTGGCTGCCTTTGGTTACTTGTTTGTCACAAATGCCTCTACTTTTTTAATCATATGGTTCTGGGAGAAAAGGAGGAGTATTGAGAAGGGATAGAGACAGGGTGATCTAGCTGCTGCAACATTTTTCAAAAATATTAGCTGGTTTCTGTAAATCAGTTGGGCAGTCTGGGATTCACACAAGTCTGCCTTTACCAAGAAGGCTTCCTGCTTGCTACCTGAAAATGGCATGTGGCCTCAAAACCCTTTAACAGTGCAGAAGTACTGGATAATGGTCAGAACTGGTTTGTCAGAAGGTAATTTTAAGGAAGTCAGCCTATTTTAATGGAACATTTAATTGCACATTTAATCTGTGCACCACGCATATATAGAAAATTATTATTTTAAATTAATGTTTTTGTTCCTCCTGAAAGCACTAATCCAATTACTGCAGAACCCACATTTTCACTACTATCATCCTTGACATCAGCCTCACATTCATGAATTAATTTTGGTGCCAACTTCTCATGCAAGGCAAAGATGGCCCTTTGTCCATGCAAAGACATAAGAGGTTTTTGTATTTATTTTTTTCCTTCTTTTTAGGATAAAAGACAGACCTCAGGCAGAAGATTTGTATTTGCCTTATGATCAGCATGGAAAGGGAAAACCTATTTTTTGTTTTGATACGTGGCTGTAGTGGCTTGTGATTACATCTGATCTATTTTCTGATAGCTCTTTGCTTGCAGGTACAGAGAAAACTCAAATGGTGCTTATTTTTGAACACACTTATTTCTAGCAGCAAACACTGGCAGGGTAAATTGCTGTTGCTTGAAAGCAGAGTTGTGTATGGAATCTGATATAGAGTTGCTTATAATGAATTATGGAAGCTAGACCTTGATTTGATTATTGGGAAGTTTATTCTTGGCTTAAGTTGATGAGAAGTAGGGAGAAAGCCATCTGGGGGGGAAGAATGGCTCAGAAAGAACCACTTCAGTAAACACTTAAGGGTTGCTAAAAGACAGCACACACTTTAATAGATAACTTCTAAAACTCTACCTCCTGACTTCAGACAGCCTGTGGACTGGCTTTGACAAAATAATTTGATAAAATCATTTGGCTTTAGCCTGCCACTGAAAAAAAATCAAGGCACTCTGATTCCCCTGGAGAAGGATGTTTTTCAGAGGGATGAACACTGAAGAAAACCAGAGAGGGACTGAGAATTTATCCTGCACTGACTTCCACATCTGAATGGACAACACAGGCCTCTTTGTACCACTACATTAACACTTTTTTAATATTTTGTTTCTATTATTGAGTGCAAGGAGAGGCACTGCTAGACCTTGTTAGACTCTAAGGGGAAGTGGAAAGGCTAACCCAGTTCAGGGATATTGTCAAGGCAAGTAAAGTGGGTTCCCTACAGGTTGGGATTAAACTCTTCCCATTTCCCTAGGAGCATGTTATTGCAATAAGATATGAGTTCAGAGGGTGCCAGCTGTTCCATGTTATTTCCCAATGCACATCTCTTTAAGCTTGTACAAATAGGAGGTAGCTGAACCATATGATGCAAGACCTCTAATCCCATCAGGAATTACCAAAGGCTGATGTGCTTATTTTCCCTTGGGGTCACCTGTTCTTCTGATTATATTACAGAACACAGTTCACTGAGGGATTTTTGAGAGAAGTCAAAGGCATGAGGTGCAAAATCAAATTTTATGTCCCCTGAGGGCCAATGCATAGGGGAAAGGATAGAGATTCTACTTGGGTATCCACGGTGGGGACTGCAGTGGCCTTGGGCATCAAGCGAAGAGTCACACCAAGTGGAGTCCACACAAAGGCCTGAGGATGACAACCTCTGTTTTAAAAATGAAACAGCAATTTTCAGTGCCTTTTCTACTGAGGTTCTTGACTTGAAATCCCATGAGCATTCAGTTTTCTGAAATGTCTGAGAATTTTTCCCCTAAAAAGTCAGAAGTGTATCTGATTTATTACCTTGATACATCTGTACTACTTGCCACTCCCAAGGATCTTGGTCAAAGTGGTTTATGTGCTCAGGTCAGCTTCTTCATAGAGAGTCTAAGCACTAAGTGTATCACAATCTCATTCCACTTGCAAAGTTGGGCATTTTTTTTTCCACACACAGAATCACAGAATCACTAGGTTGGAAGAGACCTTCAAGATCATGGAATCCAACCAGCCCTAACACCTCAGCTAGAGGCAGAGTAAGTTAAAGGATGCTGAGAGTAATCCTGTCTTTCCCTTAGGTACTTTTGACAGACTCTAAGCAAGATGCACACTACAGCTCTGGGATATCCCAGAGTGATCCAGCCCAGACACTTTCATTTATGTGCAGCAAGCAAAAGAGATGCTACTCACCAGCTTAAAGGAAAAGTTGCCCTCACTCCTTGTCACTGTACCTTAGACTAAGGTAAGGCTAAGGGACCATTTCCCATATGCTCCTTTCCAAAGCAAACCATGAATCCAAGGCACTATTTCAGCAGAATGTTACAAAACTGAATGTGCCATACACCAGATTTCTCTGGCATGAAGCACTGACATTATGAACCAGAATCAAAAGTAAAAGTACAATCCCTCATTAACTACCTAAATTCTCTCAAAGATAAGACATGTAAGTAGATGGCCATGGTGCAATGATCAAGGAAAATGTAATCAGAAGAAAAGGGAATAAGGCAAGCAGGTCTCTGCCCTTTCTGGCTTTGCCAGACATCCTCTTCAAAAACCCACTGCTGCTTGTAATTCTGAAGCTGACATTTATGCTGACATTTGCTGGTACCACAGCACTCTGACTGCAGAGGAGGTGATGACTGTGAGCAACTTCTTTCATTTGAGTTTATTCTTTCACAACATTTGCATGTATGTTTTTCCCAGATTTTTTTTTTTTTTTTTTTTTGAGAAAGCACTGGAAAATGGTAATGGCTTGTTATGGCTGATGGCTCGTAATGCTTACATTCCTCAAAACCCCTATGTGTCTGAGTGGAGGGAGCTGAACTGGCCTCTTCACATGTGTTGAAAAAAAAATTCATGTTGCTAGAGAAAGGTGAGCTGGGAAAAGCTGTCTTGGTAAGCCCCAGGACCTGCTCTAAGGCCACTGATACTCCTTTCACTGTTTGGAGCACCACAGGTACTGCACACACTGCTCATGGCAGGTGCACAGAAAGAAGCTGTGGATTCAAAGCAGCAGTAGTCAGACAGCTATGAACAGATTTGCCTCTAAATGTTAAAGTTTAAACTCTTCAGGAGATAGTTTGAATTCCTTTCCATTTAAAATGCTGATGTATGTAAGGAATTCAACCAAGGAAAGCTTTGTATTTGGGTGACTACTTTCAATGAAATCACTTTACAACTAAGAAAAGAAAAAGTTCATTCATATGAAATCATTTGGGTCTGTCTTATATTTTTGTCCTAGGTCAGATCCATTTTAGTTCAGAAGGCCTGTTCCAAACTTAGTCTTGACTCTAAAGGCACTGAGACCCTTATTGCTGTGAGAAGTGTGGTCATATAAGCCAGTTTTATCAGCCTTAGTTTAAACTTGACTGATGCATACATTTTAGAAGTTTTCCTGCACTAGAGTATATTTTACTGTCTAATTTTTATTAACATGTAAAAAACCCCAGTCAAATTGATCAGGGATATTAATCAAACAAAATCTGAGTTTATCAAAGGTACTCTGACAGCAAAAACATTGCATTTAGGCAACAAATGAAAAAAACCCCATACTACTCTGAAGTTTACCTAATCAATCACAGTGAAACAAAGGTATTATCATAATTAAGGCAAGCTAATAGTGGATGTACGAGATTAACACCTATATCTTACCAATAATAAACAATAAAAATAACCTGTGCTCTGTCTGGTGTACTTTTTTTAAAAAAGAGGAAACATTTTCAGTTTCGTATGAATTGATTGGGACTGACAAGGTGCAATTCTAAGTGCTTTAGTCAGTTTAATCCAATTTAGAGAAAAAAAAACTGAAACAAATTTTAAGTAATTTTGATTAATGGAAGTATGGAGGAAATCATAACTGTTCACAGATACTCTGTAGCCAGAAAATAAAGCCAAATTGGCCAGCTAAACTATTCACTGTGAGCTTTTCACTTAGTGTTAGTGTGTTCTGAATGAAAAGAGAGGAAAGCCTTCAGCATCTGAGTCATAATCTTATACCAAACTGATGTCAAGCATTAATTTAAAGCATTTAATTTAATAAAACCTTTCAGTTCATATTTAACAAAACATGACATACTTTGTTTAATTGAAACTCATTCTGTAAAAAACTCTTTTCTCACGGAAACAATTCCATTTTCAAATTTAATTAACTTTCAGGGTTGATTTTTTTTGTGTGCTCAAAACTGATTTAAAACACATTTTCCTGCTGTAGTAGGCTGCAATTAAGCAAGATAAAAAAATGTAATTACTATATCAAGCTAGCACAGCCAATGAAACATTTCCCTTTTATTTCAAATAAACTTTGAAGCAGTTCCTTGAAACTTTTCATTAGTCTCTACGCTCTTGTTTTGTTTTTTTTTTCTTTTTCCTAGATTGCTTAATGATAAAGGAGGCTTCAGAGCTGAGTTAGTGGACAGATCATTCACCACTCAGACATTTCTGATACTCCCACTGCAGTGCAGTCGAGTATTTAAGCGCGCGAGCGCCGCATTTCTTTGCTGGCTCTGAATGCTGAAGGATGGGGGCCTGTTCCGAGGAAGTGCAGAGCCCACCCCATTGCTGGGTCACCATGACAATGAGACAGCAGGAAGGAGAAATGTTTGCCATGCAGGCACATAACCCCAGCGTAACACCGCTCTGGTTAAATATGCCAGCGCGCTGAGAAGGGCTGAGCGAGCGTCACGCGGCGAAGAAAACGCAGCGTCCCGAGGTGGGGATGTGGACGGCACTTTCTGTCCCCTAAACACACGGCTCTGAGGTCACCTGGGCTTGGCACAGACCTATTCCTGCACAGGAATTGATCCTGTTGCGTTTAGTCACAGCTGGTGGCACATTTTGAACGTGTAATGCCACAGTGCTACTAAACGCCCTGACATTCCAGCCCAGCTGGCTATCCCAAAATCCTGCTGTCAGGTTCCTTCCCCTTAAGGGTGGATTGTCACAAGGTGCAATTCAAATGATGAAATGTGGTGAAATGATGCAAAACAGGAAATCAACTGAACAAAATAATCCTCATCTTGCTATTACAAACCATCTATCTTTGCAAAACATTGCAAAGTTAGGTAGTACTTTATGGAGGTTTGTGGAAAAGTCATAGCTGAGGTGTTGCTTTTGCTCAATGAACCTTAGAAATCCAGTTTCTCCTGCTTAAAATTTTCATTTGCTGTGCCATTTGACTCTAGGAGCTCAGCAAGGGCTGCAGCCTGCAGGGTTCCTCTATGTCTAGGTGCAGAGTGCTGGGAAGTTGCTTTATTCAGGCACAAGAGTCCCTGGGGGCACAGTTTCTGTGTTTAGTACCCGGGCAGAAATGGAGCATTTACATCATACACATACATTTTACACCATGCTAGAAGCTTGTGGCCCTTCCTCTTGCTCTGATTCACTTCTTAGAGAAGCCACAAAGGAAAGTCCCTGTCTCTCTCAGACATCATCTTTTGCCATCCTTCTCAGTCCTTCTCTAAGTGCTGGCAGAAGAATTCTCCTTGGCTCAGTTTGCTCCTGTAGCTGCCCTCAGGAAGGTGAGCTCTTTATTGTTTGATCCAGTTTGGCAGATGGATTTAAACCATCTTCAGAAATCAGTGCTAAGTCTGATCTAGTCTGACTTCGCTTCTCTTGAACCCTAAAAGTCTTTTCCAAATAAGCCTCCTGCATTACCAGTTACCCAAGCTGTATTTAGTATAATTAAAATGCTGAACTGATGAATCTTCTCACTGAGGGCAGAATGGAGCTGGATCCATGAAAAGGTCACTCAGCAGGAAGGAGGCACAGAAACCAGCAAACAAGAGGGCTGAGGGCCACAGAGCCCCTGATATGCACAACACAGAGGATATTAAAAAGTGGGTAGGAGGTAATGAGCAATAAGCATCATGGGCCTCTACATCTTTTAATCTTCAGTCTCCCTTTCTGTCTGAATTGGCTGAATTCTGTGGGATAACTTGGTAGGCATTCAAGGAAGTGACCTACACTGTTCCCTCATGTGTAGCACAATAATCAACAGCATCAAATGAACTGAGCATCAAGCTGGCATCTCCCACTTACAATGGCAGTAGAAATTAAATAGCATTAATTAGAGGGAGAATATGGAACTCTTTCTGCCTGGAATGTCTCTTCTCTTAGCTGTCAAAAGCCTCCATGGTTTGACTTATTAAGAGCCAAGTTGACAGGAAAGCTGAAGGGAATAAAGGAGCATTCTCCATTGTGTGCCAAGCCAACCGAGGGAAGACTTGAATTCAAGACTGACTTTTAAAAGACAGCAAAAGGTTAATGAACTTTTATCCAAGCACCACTAATACATCTGAAGATCATTCTAACCAGGCCACAGATAACACTTTTGCTCTTATTTCACTGCAAGACCAGGTAAGTATGTAACGGAGAAATCAGAGATTTTAAATCAGAGATTAAAAAGGTTTTTCCAGTTTCCAGAAAGCGAAGCAATCCTCCACGACAGTGGACAGTCTTCCTACATGCTCTGCTGATTCCTGTACATATTCCATGTTAAAATTATCTCCACAACAATTTTCCCCATAATTTTATTGACATTTGCTATGAACCAGACTGTACTTTGCATTAAAAAAGAGCCTGATTCTTTGAGGTACAATGACCTCTCATTCCTCACTATGGAAGAGGTCAACCTCCTGCAAAACCACTGAAGGTAGGTTCCTTTTATTACTTGGAAGTTGCTCTCCCACACCTTCCATTCCCTGATACACTGGGAAGAGCCAGGAGAAATTTTTAGTCAGGACTCAGTTCTGTACTCTGTGATTTAAATCTGTGCCAGCTTCTATGGTAGAATGGGAAACTGTGATATTGCAAACAAAGCATAGAACAATCAGTTACCTTTAAAAGGGTTTTGGCAATCAAGCATGTTTGCATATACTCTTTTTTAAGCACTTGTCTTTCCTTTTGTATGTATACTTGCCTTTTTTCTATACTAAACAATTAATGTAATTCCCAACTACTAAACAGAAACCCATGGACATTTTGGACTGTAAATCTTTATTCCTATTACATGTCTACACAATGCCTATAATTGACTAGAGTCCTGATTGTTGAACAGAACCATCTAAGAATTTTTGTTATTTAGAAAAATAGTATTTTCATATAACGATTTAAAAAAAAAAATTAACTCATTCACTTGTAAAAAAATGAGGAAGAAATGTGTCAGCAGATTTCCATAAACTACCAGTATAGCAAAAGCATGTTATTGAGGAAATCACCTACAAGTGAACTAGAATTACACATTATTAAATTACCCTATGTCCACTTTGCAATACCCGAAAATTCAGATGTTTCTTTGAGTCTTATTAAGGCCTCTTGAATACAGGCATCTACATAATTTCATGTAGTAGCTGCACTATGTAAAATGGCTTATAGAGGAAGGTGCCAAAATGGACTAAAAAAAATCACAGACTTTCCAATAAAAACATTATTTTTGGTCGACATTATTTGCTAAATGAAACCTAAATATATTAATCATTTTACTCAACCCACAATTGTATTTTTCAGTTAACATATTAATTCTCCTTCCAATTCCTCTCAGCTTTTCTTACATGCCCTACATCTCTACTTTCCCTTAACAGACAATGGCATATCTTTCTTCTATATTTAGAAACATAACCTCCCTTAAAATGATGTCCTATGAGAAACCTCACTTGGACATGTTGTGACACTCGATGGACTTGAAAACTGTGCCCAAGAAAGACAGGATGTGACAGCTCCATGATCCCTGAAGAGGCTTTAAAGGGCATCCAAGAGATAATCCCTTGCTCTTACCACACAGATGTAAAATTACAGCTGGAGGAAACAGGGGACTGGATATATGAGAAACTGGGGGCCAGGCAAATCCAAGAGAGTAAAGATGAAAAAAATGCAGGGAGAAAACTTGTGCTGATCACTCTCTTCTTTTCTTTTCTAGAGAATGCAGAGGAAGGCATATGCTCACACTGACTCTCTCCTGCCTGGTCTTTTCCAGGCTTTTCCTACCAGCAAGAGGAGCCAAGAGGACATCAATGTCAGTCCACCAGAAATTTCACAGTGCAATACATAAGATAAATTTTGTTAACTAAATGAAATTAAAAATGTATATTCTACCATTTTTTGATAAAGAGTATTTCCTAAATTGTCAATAAAGAAAAAAAAGGCTTGTTGCTTTATTAAACCATCTGTGTTAATTTCCAGTGGCTGCTTATTTTAAGAAAGTAAGAAAGAATCAGCAGCATCATAAAAATACAGATTCTGTTTCTTATATTTTCTACTTATAAAAAAGGGGAAAAGCAAAATGTGAAAGAGCTTAGAGCTAAGGTATTTGGTTTGAGGATCAGTAGAATATTTCATTTTGTCTGTAGGAATAATTATAGCCTTGATTATTATATAAATATCATTTCATGTTAGTTCTCTGGCCAAATGTCTAAATTTAGAATTACTTTTTTTTTTCATTACAGTTTCAATAATAAACATTATGATCAAGCCTAGGTGTATGTAACATTATTAAAATGCCTCTTTTTTAAACACTTGGTGGAATCACTGTTACTGTTCTGCTATGGCTTAGCTAGTCTGCTGGTAAAAGTGAAGATTTATTTTTATGTGGCTTGAACTAAGATGACTGAGTTTTGATGTGTGCTCACCCTTAACTATTAACATTGTGTGCGATGGCAGCTTAAAAGTTTTATTTTCAAATAAACACGCAAATGGACTGTTATTTCTATAAATACTAACAGGATCATGCCCAAGCACTGGGATTTTTCAGCCTGGAGCAAGAGGAAACCACACATTTTCTGTTTATTTTTGTGGGTTTTACTATTTTAAGTAACATCAAGCCCTGGACTGAAGATATTCTGACATTTCTGGTTAATTTGATGGCAAAAAAAGTCACAATAATTTCTTAGCAAGTTAGGTCAACTTAAGCTAAGTCGCTGAGTGATGAAAAATATTCTCTATGACAAGAATATATGCCATGTCCTCCTGGATCTCCATCTCCAAGTCTTTTGCAAAGAAGCTCAAAAGGAATACACAGGAAAATGGGAAAATGGTTGATGGCTGGCCTGGTCCCAAAAACATGTACCCAAATCTCCCCATGTGCCATTAAAGTGTGACTGTATAGGGACATTTGAGAGCTGTCCCTGTCTCCTTAACTGAGAGCACATGCTGACAGTGCTATCAGATGCTCTCTTCTGCTCTCTTTTCCCCTCACCTCAGCTTTAACACACACATGAAAGACAGAACAGCAAGGTTCTCGTGCTGCCTTTGGAGCAGTAAAACCTGAGCATCAGCTCTGTGGTTTAGACTCCTGCATTTGCCAATGTTATTTCAGTTTTCCTTTGCAGCTGGCTATTTGTCTTTTGAAGGTGCAGAAATGAGCAAGTGTCTGGGTTTTTTTCTGAGCAATACCTGGCTTCACTCAGTAATAAGCAGTTGATTATCCAGGTAATAAAGTATTGCTTGATAATTGTAACTCTCTTTCTGAATAGACAAATGCAGACACCATTAGAGGACTGATGCTTTACAAAGGTATCAAAATATCCTTTGAAATTAAAGGCTTTTTGCAGCCCTGAGTTGTTCCTCTAAATCTCTGCTCAGACTGAAACAGTTTGACCTCTGCATCTCATTTCTTTGCAGTAATAAAACCCTCTAATAAATAAAAACAACAGAACCAGGTAAATACATAAAAATTAAGGAAGGAGAACGCTGATGAAATTAATTGCCATCACTTTTACCAGTGTTGCCTCAACTGAAGAAGTATTGATGAAATAACTGAATATTTGCATCTTGTACTGGACCCGCTGAAGGCAAATGATGCATTGCAAAGCAAACAGAGGCTGACCTTTGCACGTTTTCCCATCAGGCTGCAGGGTAAATCCAACTGGGCAACTGCACCGTACCCCTGTCGCGGTATCCTTGCAAGTCCGATCACAGCCTCCGTTATTGACAGCACATGTTTCTGCAGAATGAAAGAGAGAGAGAGAGGGAGAGAGAGGGAGAAAGGGAGTGTAATGAAATGCTCTGGGGGAGGGGAAGGGCACTGCCTCTTTGGGGCAATATCACGACATATTAAAAGCAATATAAATTTTAAGTAAGCCGACTGAAGCAAGCTCAAGGTCATCAGGGTCCATGTACTGGTTTTGATGGTAATGCAACATCATTTCTACAAGTCATGATTTCTTTTTCCTCCCAAACTGGAGATTTTACTTAGTGTATTTAGTTAGTGTTTTTCAACTCTCTTAGACAATAGGATGGGTTATTACACATGAAACAAGTTAAAAAAAAAAAAAGTTATTGCCTTTAAAAGCAGAATAAAACATCCTGTTTTATATCAGTCAATGTCTAGCTGAGGTATTTCAAGGTTCACTTTTAAATGATGTTGTAGGCATAATGAACTTTAAAAAGTAGAAAGCAAAGCAGAGTGCTAGACTTGGAACTGAGAATTTAAAACCCTTAGTTAAGAAAGAGTTAATGGAAAATGAACTACATATATCACTTTGACAAGAATCTACATGCCCAATCTGTTCTTACTGAACTACAAGCAAAAGGCATCTGGGTTTTGTCCACTTAAAGCTTTTTGCAAATTGAAAGGAGTTTGGAGTGGGTGGGAGGGCATAATTGAGGTCACTGAACCCATTCCAAGCTGTGTCATTGAAATTTCCCAGTGCTTGTAGTATGTAGAAGGGTGGCTGGGCAAACACAGGCAAGAGAAAGTTGCAATAGTTCTGAGCTTTTACTACAGTGGGCAGTGACTATTAGGTACCACTAGATTTAAAAAAAAAAATAAAATCTCCATCTTCATGACAGAAAAAGCAAGAACCCCTCCCTCACTGCCACAGTTTTGTGTTACTCATGTATGCACATGCACACACCGGACACATGCATATGCACACATACTCACAAACACATCCATAAAGGAGATAAAGGAGATAAAAGGCAAGGGAAATGATTAACTTTGCTTTGATCCACAGAATGGAGTGGATGTAAGGACGCCAATTTAGCACGTCAGTTTGAACTGTACATTTTTCTGAAAAGTATTTACTTCACAGAATAAGTCCTTTTAATTGTATCTTTTTCAGTTGCTCTGGATTTGATTAAATTAAAATACCCCACTGCCCTCCAAGATTGCCATTATTCTACTCAGCTCACCTCTTTCCCTAAAGAGGCTTTGTCATTACTTACTCAGATTTACAGACTCCTATTGCTGAATATTCACAGCCTGTGTCACAATTGTACCCTGTGGACAGGGTCTGACAATCAGCTATAGGATATGCTAATTGGGAATTGCCTTAGAACAGTACATTGATCAAAAATTATTTACACAGAACAGAACAGGCTTTATTTTTCTCTTAACTAGTACTAAAAGATTTTTATTTTAAAGTAGCCTGTGCTTTGCCCTCAAGGTGAACTTAGACTGGCCATTTGGAGGAACTTCACTGCTTTAAAAAAAAAAAAAAAGTGTAACTGTTTTTTTTTTAACTTTTGCACTGGCACAGGCCTCTCCACCAGTTGTGAAATAAGCTCCTAGCACTTAAAAACGATCTGAAACACAGATTTGGGGCACACATGCATCAACAGCATGGGGCAGATCTCTGAGCCCATATGCATTCACACATGGTCCTTAAAATAAATTTTAAATTTTTATGTCTGTTTGCTATGTAATAACATAGTGTAGAAAGAGCTACCAGTATAGAAATGGATTTACATGTAACTGCTAGGAAACACAGCTAGCAAATCGACTGACATTTTTTCTGGAAAGTCTGTCTGAAAATGGAGCTGAATCTGCAGCTCCTGATTTTCCAGCAGTTCTTGCTCACCTTGCAGGACCTCAGCCTAACTGTTTAAGCAATATAATTATGATTTTCATTTACTTCTCTGGTAAGCACTATTTTATAGACTTACAGGCTGAAATTTCTGCTTGAAGAGTTCTGCAAATGACAACCCTGGCATTTCCATTTGTATGTGAAACGTGTGTGTGTCCTCATAGACCAACACATCAAATAACAATTTTACGTTTCAGGGAAGGAAAAATGTTTCAAGTCATCTAAAATTTTTTAACTTGGGCACAGTTTAAGGGCAGGAGGATTTGCCAGGAGTAAAGAGTTAAGGTTAAAACTGAGGAAAAAGCGCTGAAGGTTACGTTTGGCATGGCACTGCAAAGAGCAGTAAATCTTCTGTTAGCAGATGAACTCCGGCATATGAAGACTCCTTTATTGCAGTGCGTCAACACAAGATGAACATAAGCAGTAATATTTCTGCTTTCTGGATGACATCCAGTGAAAATGAATAGACACAACAATTTTTTTTCCCATGGCATGGATGACTGGATCTATAGGGTAAGGGTCATTGGATGAACAAGAGTTATTTTTACGTATAAATAGAAGGAATCAAGCCAGCTTTTCTTATTTTCACACAGATTTAGTAAAACAAACCGAAAAGGGTAAATACCCTGCAACCTTCCTAGCAACTCTGACTTTCATACATGATGAACTCTTAACAGAATGAAGATCCAAGTGAGCAAGAGGACATGTGACAGTACCTCTCACACTTTGGATAATTGGAGAGATGTACTGATGAAATTCCTTAAACTCAAGGTCGTGAGAAAACATCGGTAAAAGAAAGCAAACATGAATAGCAGAATGTGGGAAAGAGGCTACATCAAAGAGAGGAGCTGAAGGCTACACACAGCACAAACAGAATGCATGACCACCTGTGTGTCTGAGAGGGGTGACACCAACTCATCCCTCACCTCACCACTACCAAACCTCAGGATATATTTGAAACACAAATACAACTTTTAGGCCTCAAGCCAAGAGCAGAAGCAAATACTTATTTTCATTCTATCACAGTGGAGGAGCTATGGAAGGGAAAGAACAGATGTTAAAAAGTGGATCAGGTCTTCATGGTGATATTGATCCTACAGACCATTTTTTGCTGTTTTCTTTTCTCTGTGAAAGACAATCTCAATATTTTAGCCTTTTTTCTTGTTTGCTTTAAACTTTTTTGGCACATTTTGTTTTTTTTTTTTTTTTTCCCCTGACAAAGTAGCAGAAAAAATAACTGGAAGACAAAACTAAAGCAATGTCATATTACTGACATTTAGATTCCTTCTGAATTATGACAAAACTCATAATCAGAAACAATTAGACTGTTAATTTAAAGTGATGTTTGTAGCCCCACCTGCATCCTTACTGAATTTGTACTAGAAAACTCAAGCAGAAACAGGGATCTAAAGAAAAGGACATCTATTTACATAAGGCGGGCTGGGAGACATTACATTGTATTTTTCCAGTGTAAGCTCCTAATTCTGGAACAATCTCTTGTGTACCTGCTCAGTGGATTCACAGACAAGAAATACCTAAAATCATTACCAATATGCTATGGTTCAACCCAGAGGAACTCTTGCTTTAACACTGCACTATGGGATATGCACTGCTTCTGCATATTAAAAT
Source organism: Dicaeum eximium (assembly GCA_013396995.1). Lineage (NCBI taxonomy): Eukaryota > Metazoa > Chordata > Aves > Passeriformes > Dicaeidae > Dicaeum > Dicaeum eximium. The sequence continues at coordinate 516,277 of VWZP01005877.1, read as the reverse complement.
ATCCAATTAAAAAACACAAACTTGAGCTGTGAGTCCTTCAGCATGGATCAGGAACACTGACTTAGTTACCAGGTGAAGTTACTCCAGTGCCTGCAGTGGTTTAGCAGGGAAGGAACTGCTCTTCAGGTTCTACTTCTGAAGCTTTTGAACTAAAGCAGAATCTCTACCAGGTGGCAACAGGTCACTTTCTTAAAGAGTCACACGAGACAGGATTTATTTGGCTTTGAATACTATTAAATGCCTGAAACCCTGAACACATCTCATGGTTTGAGAATATTTCTGAAAGCCTGATTTTCAGCTTCTTCTAGGAAATAGGTAAATATAACCATTTAAAATATAAGCTTCTAATAAAAATCTGGGGTTATGTTTTGGTGTTTTTTTTTCTTTCAGTAGCCAATTATTTTATAAAGCAAATTTTTGTGACTTCAATCTATCTCATGAACGAAAGAACATGACATGATTTTAAGGATACTGGTCAAAATCAGGCAAATCTTGGAATCTTTATTGTTCATTGTTGGTTCAATCTGGACTAAGATCCAAACCAGTTTTATAGGAGCTGAGATATATAGTGCAAAGCAGAACAAAATTGCACAGGTCCTTGAGATTAGCAGGGTTACATCTGAGGATCATGCAGTAATCTATGTCTTAACTAGGTAATTTTCTATAATCTTTGGTAAATCATGAGGACAGGTATTAAAACTGGAAAAGGTAAACACCAATAAAGGCAAGAGGAGGGGGATCTAGCACCAAGGTGCTTTATTTAGAGATACAGAGAAGTGATTCTTTGATCTTTTCTGTTACCCATCATGGCAGTCTGAAGTCAACAGGATCCAGAAAAACCCTATTTGTATCCAGACTCCTGATCATAACACAGTGACTGGAAAGAGTGGATAACAGCTGTAAATAGAAGAGTGACAAAACCCCAGCTGTAGTGAAAACAAGAGAACTATTTAACCTAAGTGAAAATGGAAGGGGGAAGCCACTGAAGTCAGCACCTACATTCAAGGCAGCCTTGCAGCATTTGTCTCTTTGGAAAAGCATGAGAGAGACACTGAATGGCACCTTCTTGCTCAGAAAAAGTTGTTCTTGGGCTAAATTAAATTACTGTTCTGTAGGGCTTGTGTTTGCCATTTCCTCTGAATCAGAGAGGAAGGCTGGACTAACCCCTGTCTTAAGGCCTTGTGCAGAGGAAAAGCATTTTTTGCAGCAGCTGGTAGGCTGCAGATATAAGACATAGCAGTCCCTCAAAACAAAGAGTATTCTCTAAGTTTTCCAGATTTCTATAAACTGTTCAGGTTGACAAGGTAAGCAGCAAGTACAGCTGAAAGGAAGACTTCAAAGTGGAAAAATGCTTTTTTCCACCACCCAGTTCCTATGATTGCCCAAATGATAACACTAACCAAAGGGCAAGTTAAAGAAAACTAGCAATTCAAACTGCCTTTATTTGGAATTCATTTGCAGTGGACTAAAGCTCATTGGGGCCAGCAGAAACAGGATGACTGGGCTCAAAATCTGTGCCATATTATTTTAAGCTTATTCTGAGCCAACATTTATGCTAGGCAAGAGCAATTCTTGATGGAGTAGCCTGGAGCTCAGAATTTAGAGAAGGCATCACGTCCTATCAAGTAAATCATAGTCCAAGGAAAGTTATGAGTAACTATACTCAGACTGTAATCGTATCTCCTTCTACACCTGGTCTGAATTTTGTACAAGATATGAACATGGCATCTTATGCTCAGAATAACTTTCTTAAATTCAGGGGTCAGACACATGAACAAGCCAATCTTCAAGCAGCTAAAGCTAAATGGTGCAAGCAGGATGGCAGCTTCAGTGCACTCACAGTTTTAGCCAGTGCAACAAGGAGGTATGTGGATTAATTAGACCATTTTTTCCTAAAATAGTGCCTCTGAAGTAATAACTCCTGGCAACTGGAGTGGCAAAAAGGGTAAACTACTCCCAATATGTGTTTCTCAGCAGATGTGCTGTCATTAAAGCTGTTGTAAATAGCTACTGTTTCTAATTTAAAAGATAACCTGTTTACCTATCCTAAGCACATAAAAATGAGTTTATTTCTCTGTATTAAATTCACAGTGAAACACCAAATCGGAACAACTGTAAAAAGATTAAGGATGTCTGTTAAAGATAGCCAAATATATGGCTTTGAGAATTTTGAGAAGGTCTAATCTGAAACCACTGCCTTTGTCTGTTATGATTTCTTGCATCACTGTAGTGTTTTGTGACCAACACCAGGACTCCATTGTGCAAACTACGTTGCAGTTTTGAAAAAGTGATGATGGTGAGGTATTAGAGCAGTTCTATGAGAGGGCAAGATCTTGCTCAGCTGAATGGTACTGGCTCCCTCCCCTTAAAGAATGTTGAATTCATTTAGTTTAATACACAGAGTGTTTGGAGTCAAATTAGTCCTTAATTTGTCCCTCCCCTCCTCTCACACCTAAAAAAGCACTTTGCTCCATCTGGCTCAAAGGCTGCCTGTGCAGACATCTCTGTTTCCTTCACATTGGTGCTACAGCACAACCTCCACCAAAGAGAGCTCTTCCTGAATTCCAGACACACTGGGGTTCTGAACTGGGGCTCTTTCTCCTTCTCCTAACTTTTATCTAGAGAATCCAGAAATCATTCTAACCACTAGTGGTAGGTGAAGTGCATGATTGTGCCTAAGAACAAAGACTACCTAACAGAATAAAAAAACCACACTGAAGATCCCCCACAAATTCTGACCAAAAATGCACAAATCCTGAAACTTGGAAGAGCTTCAAACTTAACTCAGGAAAGGCCATTAAAAAAAAATTTCTGTGGATTATAAAATGAGCTTGCCTTTACATAAGAGGGAATATGCAGTATGAGTAAGAAAGCCATGAGAAAGAGAAGAGATGATAAGAGTGCTGTTGCCATCCATAAAAAGAATTTTACTGAAAGTAGCAGCACATGAGGTACATGTGCTATGTGGCAGCAGATCAGGGTACACTGAGAGACCCAAAGGACAACAAGCACAAGAAGAAACTAAACACACAAGATATTTCAATTTTCATTTAAGGGAGAACGATGCTATTCTCATGCAAATTATGCTCTGTGATGCTGAAAGGATAGAGAAAGAGCATTCACAAGAGTATAATGAAAGAAACAAATAGCTGTGAACAGATGAAGGAGAAACTGAAAGAGCTTCATATTCAGCGAATGAAAAAGGTAAGACAGAAAGGGTAACTTGCAGGATGTGGAATTCTTCACTTCGTTATGCTTGTCTCCTCATTTCCTTGCAATTTCATGATTGGTAGAATTTTATTTGCATGAAAATAGGATGAGAATTCTGCCCTGCCACATAGGGGATGTGTGAAGAAACAACTAGGTGAATCTTACACTGAATCATGAACCCTACAGCTCCCAGTTCAGAAAAACTTCGATTCCTCTTCAGGGAACACAACATATTTAGGGAATGTCACTTGACAGATTGGATCAGGTGTTTTTTATAAGCATCCTATGAGTCCAGTGGGGTTCTTAAAATTAACACTTGTAGCTGTGGTTCTCTCTCTAAATAGATAAGTTGCATTTAAGAAAAACTTAAATTCTCTGAACATCACGAAGGAGCATTATCTCCCGACCTTGGATAAATCCTTTCATTTAAAATGGGAAAGCAAAACAATGGAAGGTATTGCCAGGAATTCTGGATAAGGTCAGAGTCTTTATCATCAGCAAAGAAATGAAGAGAAGGGATTTTTACAGGAAATAGCACACCATTCACAAACTCAATGAATAAAAGTGACGGTAACTCAAGATGAAAAGATCTGCCCTTGGGAGACAGAGAATGCATGAATGAGCTCAGGGATTCCTTCCCCCTGTTTGCTATGATTTCATACAGCAAAGTAGAACTGACAGAAGGAGTTAAAGCGAGGTCTTGGTTTCACAGTCAGTAACTGAATTATAGAACCTCCTAGTAATATGCCTGCTAATGAAATGTTTGCAATTCTTTATTGATTAAAGCACAAAAGGATTATGGTGCATACAGAGCCATACGCTTGGTTTTCTGACAGTGAGCATTTGTAAGTCAGGTAAAAGCCATTCAGAAAAATAAAGACATGTTTTAAGTAACTGGAAAAAGTCCTAGCAGGCAGTACAACAAAGCTAGGTACTGAAGTACACACTGGAAAGGTGCTCTTGGCTTGAAGTGACCCTTGGTAGGCTGTAACTGTGATGGAAGTTAACTGCTTTGAAAGAACACTTGAAAACAAACACTAGCTTGTCCATGATCCTGCTATTTGAGACAGAAACCTGGGACTAGTATCACCCTCATTCTGTTTTGAAAGAAGACAAAAAGAAAGTCTGCAGAATCCATTTTTAATTCACATTCGAATGAAACAATGTAAGACTTTTGGAAATTTTCTGATGGCAAACCAGAGCTCGTACACTCTTTACTCCAGTGTTTGGTAGTTTAGGCATTAAATTGCATGTTAGAAACCCAGGTCACATTTCCTATGCTTTTATGTTTACTGAAACTGAAAAATCCTTAGCCCTTATGAGGCTATTGATTACCAATAGTGGTCCCAAGGGTGGAACATATGCATGAGGCAATAACGAGTTAGTCTGACTTTACAGACCAACATTTTCCTTGAATAATGCACTGTGTTCACAATGCACTGTGAAAGGGTCTTTGGAATAATTTCCTCACATTTCAAATGAATATTCTAACAAGTAGTTCTGTCTGTGTACATTCTGTCTCCCTGTTTCTGAAGATTGTTACAGGCAAAAGCACTGTGAAAACCCAGAGTTTCCCCACAAAACCTACTTTCAAGAAAAAAGGCTTTTGACAGAAAACTCTCATCAGATGACAAGATTCTTTTAGGTTAAGAATGCATGGTTCTACTGTTCTATAGCTCCTTTTCCTGATCTGCAAAGAAGCTAAATATGGCTCTACCACAGAGTCCTGAAAGCCAGAAAATGATGAGATTTCTGTATGATCTACACTGTCACTGTGTGGTTTGTACAGTATTTCAAGCTAGATTCTATAGTATTTCAAGATGTTTGATTTTGGATAAGTTACTCACACTGACTCACCAGCAGAGAGATCTTTGGATGCCAAAAGACTATAGAAGGAAAATTTCCATATTGATAAGCTATCATTTTAAACATGGCAGGAGAAAATAAATTATGACACTCTGATAACTGTAGTTAACTTTGTGGATTCTATTTTCCTATAATCAAAAAAAGCTGAATGTCTCTACTGAAGAGAAAATAGTGATTCAAAGAGAGTCCTGTGTGCCATGCAGAAAGGTGGAGGTAAAAAGAAGCCCATTAGAGAAATTAGAAGGTTTTTTATTTGTCAGGTGCTCCAGACAAGTCAGTCAAAGCACACTTGATGTTCAGGATGAATAGGGCAGTCTAATCCTTAGATAACTGGGGGTTAAGAAAAGATGCCATATGGCTGACTACTAAACTCAGATGACTCAAAGCATATGATGTTGAGTACCACTTTTGGTTCAAATGGGTAAACCCAAGTTATAAATTTGTAAATCTCTCTGCCTTTTTTGATGTGACAGATATTTAAATGCTTGCCTTTGCTATAAATCCTGTAAGTCACGGTACAAGCACAAGTTGTGGGTTTTGTATTTAATATGACATGAGCAGCTCATTAAAATCCCTTGTAGGTACTGGGCTAAAGATATGAAACCTGAACAGGTTTGTCCAGGACAGGATAAACACGATTACCTTGGCTGATGTTTCCAGGTACCTTCAGGAGGCACAAGTTTGGATGAAAGAGCTGACCAGCACACAGAGAAGGGAGTACTGGCATGTCATTAAAGTGGCCAGAGCAGGACTTTTACTTGTGATCTATTACTCTGAGCTGGCCTTGGATGTTCACTGCAATGTTTAGGATCCTTGGAGTTGAGCTGATGGGGAAGTACAATTCCCACAGCAAGCAAAGGCAAACAAAGACATGATTCTGCCCCACATAACATGCAGGGAGGATATTCTTTGTCATATACTAATCCATGGCAGAAATGCCCAAATTGCAATTTCCAGAGCTCACATCTCTAATTATTGCTGTGCAGAGGGAATGGTCTTAGCTGACTGCACACTCACCTCTCCAGGCAGTTAGCTGGGTGCTCACTGTAAATGGCTGGAAAGCCACTGATAAGATAATGGAAGTGGAGACATCTGCAGAAGTCAAATGATTCTTGCCACAACGAGGGAAAACACACAACTAGTGAAAACACTACCTTATTTGCAGGTTATGTGCCAGGAATACAGCCAGACCACAGCCCTGCCTGTGAACAACTCCTAGGAAACCAGGGATGAAATGGAATAGAGGTGCACATATATCCCAGCCTGGCAAAGCTAGTCCTTGTTGGTTTCCAAATGGCACCACAGAAGCAATCAAGGCAGAAGTAAAATTGAGAAGTAACAAACACCAGCACAGTTCTGATGTACTTCACAGCTTATATCAGCATTTCAGCTGACAGTAGAATACTTTGGAGGGTTCTTAGGAAGTAGAACTTTGGAGGGTGCTTAGGAGCCAGCTTCCAGGGAAGAGAACTGCATCACTCCCTTTGAGGTGGGTTGCCAATAACCTTACTGATGAGCCAAGAAGTCCATGTCCAATGGCAAAATGCTCAGCTGTCCTGGCACAAAATTAGTTGAATATGTCTTGCACAGGAGTGAATTTCTGTGCAGAGTTTGGATTTCTAAAGACACTCTAGCAATGGTGTTCATTTTGCTTCACTTAAGCATGCAAGGGAAATTACTACAACTCCTCAACTTCAGGATGGGCTCATTGTCCTGTTGTTCTTTGCTATACTCAAAAGTACTTGGTACACCCCTCTTCTTGTGACAAGAAAGAACCAATTTTTTATCTTCTAGGGCCAGAGCAAGAACATTTTATGGCCAAAGTGAGCTCTTACAACAGTGATCTTGGGGAAGAATAGAAAAGGGATGGAAGGTAAGGAAGATGCACAGTGTTGGCAGCTGTTCTGAAGTCACCTCATGGCAAGCCCAAATGAACCTGATCCATTGACTGCTAAAGAACAGAGGAAGGAAAATGAAACACAGTGAGAAATTAGTCAGGTCTGCCACTTCAGGAAGAGCTGACCAGAGGACAGGATTGAACAAATAGCCTGCACAAAACATCATGGTTGTGTTGCTAAAACATTTTACAGATTCATGCAGTCTAACAAGGCCTGGGATGATGGCAATGTAGCAAGCGACTGCATTTTTAAAGACAGTATAAAAAATACTTAATAAAATTACTTGGTTCAAAGAGTTGATGTAAAGAGCAGCCAAAGAGCAAAGCATTATCTCTGACTGGGAGAGGAGGACTCCTTGAGTCTAAATTTCAGACAGTTCTACAATTCTGGTTCCTCAAAGAGGCAGTTTCCAGCTGCTTGTCACCTCTTTGTAAGCACTTGACTTTTTTGTAATGAGGGAGCCCAATGGCATAACTGATGCTATGAATTCTATTTCTGTGACTAGAATATCAAGTTCTAAAAGAACCTTTCTAAAAGGTTTCTAAGAGAAGTCTTCAGGGTATCAACAGCCAATTGCTCTATAAAAACCTTGCAGCCTTTTTGAGCGAAAGACAGTGGCCAAGGAGAATGTTAAGCCTGTAAGACTTAATTATTTACAATTTATTTAATGATAAAGTGCTAGGCTGCTGCATGATTTATTTTTACAGTTGTAGACTGTGATGAGGCTGTTTGACTTATGAATTCTATCCAGGGCTGTAACAGCAAAAAGAGATATGGAAACATGAATAAAAGCAACTTCCTTTGATGAAGATGTGACACTGGACAAAAAAATTTGAAGGGAAGTGTATTAGTAGGGTTAACAGGAAATTTGGTGCTCCTAAAGTTGTGTGCCCATATTAGAATGGCTCTCATACAGGTAGGCAGGGCAGATATACTGTGATTCACACTCCTTCTGAGTTTAGACTGAAAAACATGTGAAATGCACCAGTCCACTCCTCTAACCAGGTAGGGAAGACTCATGCTATGAGGCTATGACAGAAAAAACAGTTGTGGCAAATGGGTTCCCAAGGAGAAGAAGGTAAAGGAAAATGGAGAAGGTCTCTGTGATGCTCCTAAGAAACACAGAAAATATCTTCAGAAAAAAATCTGCTATACCATACAAAACAGAGATTTGAACATAATTTTAAGAGCTGAAGGCTGTGCTCGACTGCAAGACGAACCATGCCAGATGCTTAAGAAGACCTGAAGACATCGATTGTGCCCTTCTGCTTTGTAGCAAGTGCAAGGTGTCCTGCAACAAAGGGAATGTAAATGTGCCTTAGAGATGATGGCACAGCTCTTGACCCTGAATCCAAGTGCTTTTTTTTTCTGATCCAGGGAAATAAGTGACAGCTGAAAGCCCTCAGGGTCTGTCCAAACATTATGAAAAAAATGGATAAAAATTCCTAGGCATCTTTGGATAGTTCTAAAGGGAAGTTTCTTTTAGATCATCAGAGAAGACCAGTTTCTCATCTGCCTCACAAGATCTAGATAAGAGTGCATCCAACAGGAAGGAAAATTGTGTATTTATCTAATTTTCTCTGCATAAGATTTAGTCACAAGTCACAGGACTACAGCATGACTTAGACACAGCCAGTTTGGGGTGGCCAGTCTTGGTGTAGCAAAGTGACTGCTTTAGGCAGCCTTGTCTGACAGCAACACTGTTCTAAAGCAATCTTGTCAGGCTTGTTCTGAGCCTTGGCTGACATCTAGGGTTATACAGATCATGGTAATTTTTGATAGCATGCAGCAAATGACAGGGGACTTGCAATTATCATCTCAGGATATGCAACTGAAGCCACTTTCATCAGATTACTAAAATTACATAAGGTCATCTACTTTTCCTACTCTCCCAAGACTGCCTGCAGGAGGGTTAAAAATCACAGTCTATTTAGAAAAACTGGGAAAAAAGTTTCCTGAGGAACCTTCCAGTACTTCCTAAAACAGCTGTTCAGAAAACATCTGAAGACATATGGAATTTCATGGAAATGCCACTTTGAAAATTACTAAGACTGCATTAAAAACAAATTCTGAGTATCAGCAATCAGCAGAAAAAAACAAGTAGTAAAGTCCCTAAATATTAAGCCACCCACTCAGATCTCCCTCACTAATTAAATTTCTTTTCCTCTCTAGTTAATGTTTTTCTAAGGAATCAGTGGTTTAAACACAGCATGTCCAGAAACTCTCAGCTGTCAGCTGATACCTGCTAATACAGAAGGTACTGGAGCGTTCCACAATGTATTTTGCAAACTGGATTTTAAACTATTTCCCTAAGCCTATTTCTAGGGTCTATATTCAGTTTGGAACTTGCAGACCTGGTGTAATTAAGAAGCCTGTTACTAATATTTTTAATGCTAAACTTTTTAATGCAATTTGCCTGGACTCTTGGAAGCAGTGGGAGCTTATTTTCAGGTTGGATATTTATTTTTTTCAGAGGATGAGGCATCAACACAGTGCACTATGTTGCTCAGTTCCTCTAGAGAGTACTGCACATACCATTTGTGGCTGGGCAAACTCACCATTGAGACCCAGAAAGTTGCATTTTTCAGTGATCTAGAGGCCTTTTGGCACATTTATTTCCCTGACTTCTTCTGGGAATAGTGTCTTATTGAAATTATACCTATAAGTGCTAACAGCACATTTATAAAGCAAGATGAGCTGTCTCATAGCTTTTGTTAGGTTAAATTATTTGAAATTGTGTATCATTAAAAAATAAAACTATATGGGTCACTTGCTAGGTCTGCAAACAAACTGGAAATTTACAAATCATGGATAATCTAAAAATAAAGGAACATATGCTCAGGTTTTCACATGAAGGAAGATATTTTACCTCAGTCTTGTCATCTAAAACCATTACAGAGTCATAACACTCTGCCATTTCCTCCCCAGTGGCTGTATGCTGGGTAAATGGATTATTTGTCATGGATGACAAGATACAAATGATATGGAAACTTTATAAATATTTCCACCTACTGCAACTATTAGCCCAGCAACCAAGTAAATATTCAAAGTGAGGCTTTGGTCTCCTCGAGGTGGTCACTCCAGAGAGGTATGGATGCTCACAGGCAGAGCTCAGCTTTCCAAAGGCTAGCAGGACAGTCAGCAAAGGACTCAGGGGGTTTAAGAAGAGGAATAGTAACCCTGAAGGACGGGAGCAGAATTTTGTCCTGCCAGGATCTCTTCTGTGGTGATGAATCCCTGTCTTGTAAGTGGGTCCATCTCACCAATGGTCACTATGTTCAAAACCTAGTGGAAATAATTTTATGAGGTGGGTAGGGCACCAGAGCGGGAAATACAGAGAAATAAACCACCTGAAAACCTCTAAGCATCATTCAGGAGTCTGTGCCACTCTGTGCTCTTTGTCTCATGCAAAGCCTGGCAGAGACCCAGCCACTTGACCCTTTCTATTCCCAAAGGCCCTTCTCACCAACAGCCAGAAATGTAAGTGAAGGAGGCAAGCACAAGGGTGTGCAATGGGTTAACTGAGAGCAGAAGCTAAAGAATTATCTTCACTGTTCAGTGCACTTCCTACTCCTTTCCACTCTCAGGCTCCAACAACACAGAGAAACAAGCCATGCCTCAGAAAGGAGAACGTACAGGAGCTCACTAGTCGCTCAGGAAAGATCTTTCAGTGGTTACTAAAATAGCTGCACAAAGGAAATCAATGAATTTCCAGTCATAACATTTGCATTTCAATCAAAAGAACAGGAAATTTTAATAGGCAAATACACTTGTTCATTTAACACTACAGATGTAATAGAACATTGGTTTATATCATCATCATCATCATCCACTTCTAAGTCAATAGGCAGGTCTGCAACAGGAGATTTTTCAGGTATTCTACAGCAACACACACACACAAACACATAAATCACATGTAAAAAGTAGCTTGCATAAGCTGAGTAAGGTTAATGGCAAAAGCTTCTTTCTATGCAGAGAAAACTGAACATTAAAGCTGCAGCATTAGGAAAAAAAAAGTTTAAAAACAAGGAATGAAGTTGTACAACAGACGAGAACTTAACAAAATTGGTGAGCTTTCCACACAGATGAAGTCAGGTTAAAAAAAAAACAAAGCAGGCCAAACCAAAACCAAAGGAGACCAAAACCAAATGAGACCAAAAGAGAACCTCCCCCCTCACATACATACAGACAAAAGTGAGAGCACAACAAAGGAAGTGGAAGAAAAGTGTTACCCATAAGTAGCCGCCGTTTCACCCGCTTGTCCACATCAGCTACTGACGTGGCATTGTACTCAGAACTCTCAATTGCAGCCTCATCCTTCTCTAAAACACAAGTAAGGGACAAACATGGAGCAGTTGGTTAATCACAAGCCCAATTTTCCGCTGCCTAAGACAGTTTCTTGGCATGGCACAGCCAAAGCCAAGAAGCAAGGCATGAAAGCACTAAATCCCCGTTAGAGAGTTAATTCCCTTTGAGAACCCAGGAAAAAATTAAAAGGGTGTTTAGGGAAAGGAGGAAGAAAGAGGGCGAGAAGGAAGAATGGTCAACTCAGAAGTAATTAACCACACACAGGAAGCTGGATTTCTACTGAAGAACAAGACAGGTAACATAGGTGCCCCAGAGAGGTGTTAATGACGAAAATTACAATTCAGGAAGGCTAGTTAAACAAACTACCAAAGACAACCTAGGCTAATGGGGGCACCAGGATCTGAAGGTGGCAGGCAGAAGACTGAGACAGACAGAGAGAGCGGGAAGAATCCGGTGATGGATGGGCACGGATGCGCCATAGGACACATCGACACACTGAGAAACGAAACAACAGCATGCAAATTAAACAACAACAACAACAACAACAAAAATAAACAAACAACAAACCAAACAAACACAAAAAAGATCAATTTGGGCAGTGCTGGTTGCCTGCTTGTCTATGAAACACTACTAGCTAAACATTCAACGCTAGGAAAGATGTTGCAAGAACAGGGTTTAGTAATTTTATCAGCATGCAGTGAGCAGGATGATGTCATCAGAGGTCACTTTACAAGGTAGTCTCTGACATCCTACATGTAAGAGTTTCGTACAGTATAATGAGGATTTGGTTATGCTTTGTTAGAAATATACAGAAACAGTCACAAGTGTGGGAAGAGATGATCAGCAGGTGAGATAAAATTAAAGAGTTCTGATACAGGAGAGCAATGGAAGAGTAGCAGCTGGGTAAATAAAATGATTTGTAGGAAAAGGGAAATGCTCATTAGGAAAACAAAAAACAAAAATGCAAGTGGGGACTTTCACATGCAGCAAACATAAAAAATAATAAAAGGTTAAGACAAGCAAACAAAGACAAAATATGTTAGACAAAGGGTCAACAAGTATTTATCTGGCATTGCAGAAGTTTGCATTCTTGCAGTGATGCCTGGAATATATACACCACTGAAGACAGCAAACACTGGAATCACTGAAGTGAGGAGGAGGAGGAGGAGGAGGCTGGCAGGTTTTGTTTGTGGCAACTCTACATGGTTGAGTGGTAACAAGAAGTTGTTTTGTTTTGTTTTTAACAAGTTCTAGATGGGATCAGGCTGCAATAGAGGCTTTTGTTTGAGTTTGTTTGTTTTTTTTTTTTTTCTCTGTAAATAATTAATAAACGTCAGTTATCAGACAAGACAGGCAATCAGGAACCATCACCAGAAAGCAGGAATAAATAAATGTAAAAAATAAATAAAAAATTTAGAAGTATTCTAAGAGAAAGAACTATTTTAGAGGGAAGAAAATCAGCACAGGCAGTAATATGTGACTTACATCACAAGACCAAGGAATGTAACATGGAGTTGTATGTATTACATTACAAAAATGGGAAAAAAAAGTTAAAAAAAATAGATGCAATGTACACAGCTTTTAAAATATTTTTTTTCATGCTGGACAAATAAAACATCAATCCAAGGATATTAGTGAACAATATTAAATAGAAGATCAATTATCCATTCAATAAAACCTGCCCTCAAGGCTCTCACTCTTGCAAGTTCTCCCCATCTGGAACTGCCAGAGGACAGGGATTGCAGGATGGAGCCCTCCTGTTATCAGAGGCACTCACTGAGAGATCCCCTGCACACAGACACACCTTGTGCTGACAAAAAGGCAGAGCCCAGATCTGAGCCCATTCAGCTTTACCCCTTCCAGCATAAACCTCGCCCTACCCGGCAATTTGTGCAATTAAACCCCTCAGAAGTGAGCAAGGCTCTGGGCAGCCATGGAGCTTTATGCCATGGATCTGACCAAGACAGACTGGCTCAAGGTAACTGAGACTTCCATGGGTTTCAAATGCTCTGTCTTGCAGTATAGGAGAGAAAATATGATAAATATGTGTCTGTGTTTTTTTAACCTCAGGAAATGACTAACAATTTGTAAGAACTTGAAATTCTACAAACAAAGTCAACATGTCCGCAATGCCAATGAAAACCGTTATGGATTTCAGGTTCAGATCTGTGAGTAAGAATTTTCAAATGTTAACTTGCACTATGCAAAAATGCACTTTAAAATTTATTTTTTAAAGTGAAGTAGAAAGAAATGGTGTTAAGCAAATTATACATTTTAGAATTATAAATGTTTGCAAAAAATGTTTGCATAAATGTTTGCAAAGCATCTGCCAAGATGCTCCATCTCTTGACTGGCTTTCTCCTACTGATATTCTGAATGAAAGCTTAGTCACTACAACTGTTGCAGTTTTTAGAATCATGAAACATATACCAGGGAAGAAAGCACATAACGATGACTCCTTTTCCCTGGTAACAGCTCAGAAAGGGAGGTAACTTTTCTAACCTTGCTCAAGCAAGGAAGTCTGGACTGATGAAAGTGAACTGAAGAGCTGCACTTTCATTCAAAATGATGAACGTCCTACACCTTTTTACTTCAAAAATAGTTAGGAACAGAAACAAAAGTTACAAGTGGGTAACAAAGGGATTCTTCATTAACAAACATTTTGACAGAACACGCACAAACGCTTCTCTGTGTGCCTGGCTGGGCCAGAAGCTGCTGGAGCACCCTTCTGTCACACACACACACACACACCCACACCCACACCCACACCCACACATGGCACAGAGGTTCTGAACAACCCAAAATCAAACGTGCTGCAGAGAAGTACTCACCAATGCAGGTTCGGCCATCTGAGTGCAGGGCATACTTCTGGTGACAACCACACACAGGGCCAGTATCTGTGTCATCACAGGTGTGTTGGCAGCCTCCATTCCCATAGTTACAGGTTACTAGTTAAGCCCCAAATGAATGTGTATATATGTATATATAAATAAAATGACAATGAAACCAATTAGTCTTGAGAGCCTTTCAGAACACAGAAGAGCAGTAACATACCAAGACATAAGGCAACATAACATTTGTGCTTGCAATTATTTCTATTTCTTCCTTCTGCCCCCTCCCTTCTGCCTGTCTCATGCCCTAGCCTCAATCCATACAGTGAAGAAAAAAAAAAAAGAGAAAGAAAAATAAAAGCATTTTCCCCACTCTATTTGTATTAATAATTTTTGTGTGACTCTTAGACAATTCCATGTCTTCCTAAAAGCTACATGCTTCATATCCATGAGGAAATTAACAGTCTACCAACACAAATGTATAGCTTCAGGTCTATAGACAGCATCTCTCCTTTGCTGCCCCTTCATTATCTCAGTAGAGGAAGCAGAGACCAAGCAGCAAGAACAGAACCACAAAACTCTTGAAATCTACTGTATCAAGTGCTGTCCCCCTAAAGCAGCAAGTTTAAAAATAAAATGCCTTTTTTTTTTCCTTCTCTGTAACAAAAAATACACAGTTGTTATGGCTCTGCCATGTGCTGGCCTCAGCCAGGAAGGAAGCACTGGAGATGCCACTTTCACTTCCAGGATAGAATAACAGCTTGTAGTAATTCAAATGTCCTCTGGTGAAAAAGTACTAAACATACATTAAAGCAAATATTTTTCATGAGAATAGGTAGAAGTTTGAAGGTTACACGAATTAATAGATCAGATTAAATTAATTTCCTTTGTCACATGATGGATTCAATTTCTGTCAGCTAAGACAAACCAGATTTAAAATATTAAGCTGGCTAGCACCATTTAATAAAGCCTTGCCCCTTTGTCATTTCATCCTTTGCAGTTGCACACCTTGATGCTGAATAACAGTTCTGATCTGACTGATTTCTGAATTCAGTTTACTGTCTTTATTTGGACTAGGTTCTTTACTGGTAAAAATATACAGGCAAATATGGGGGAAATCCAATATGCCATTATTTAGTTACATACTCATAATTTCAGAGGACTTAAATGTTTTGAAATGTTATGGTAATTTAAATGCAGACTACATTTATTTAAATAATGACT
Organism: Dicaeum eximium; assembly: GCA_013396995.1. NCBI lineage: Eukaryota > Metazoa > Chordata > Aves > Passeriformes > Dicaeidae > Dicaeum > Dicaeum eximium. Next base: position 500,940 of record VWZP01005877.1, on the reverse strand, counting down.
CCCAGTAATCAGAAGGAACTTCCTCACATTTGTCTTAGCAGAATTTCCCTTCTAGATAAGAATTTATAAAAGAAGCAGGGTACCAAGTTGCAATATACAGTAAAACCAAGATAATGATTAACAGGATTTGAAAATCATGTATGTAACTAAAACCTGAGGTTGTATCTAATGCAAAATGGCTAAGTTAATATATTTTCCCACTGAACTCAGTGACCCTGCTTTAATTCTAGCTCCTGAAAATGGAGTAGACCGGAATTTTCCATCACAGTAACTAGAAATGAAATATCCCACCTCTGGTGTGAGTGCCTCAGTGCTGAGCAGCCATGTCACTCTCAGTAATCACTGCAGTATTTAGCTTAAAATGGAACAGTTCTATAAAAAGCAACTGAGGGAGACCCACCGCAGCATACCCAACAGAATTCCCATTAAAAGCTCCTGCCAGTATGGGAACCACAAGTTTACAATTTCAGCTCCTGAATTCTGGCAAAGATCACAGTAGGAATTGTCCACCTCTCAAGCCTCAGACCTGAGGCCACTACAGGTGCAAGCATCCTTGCTGTATCCCACTCTACGCTTGGAATAAAAACCCTTGTGCTGTTCAGACATAGAGATGGAATAGGCATTTGGTAGCTGTTGGCAAGAATAATCTCTGAGAAGAGAGATTGCCTGGATCCCCACCTCACTTTCCAGGAATATCACTGTTCTATCCAACTGGAAAGAATGGCAGTGAGAAGGATGGGGAGACCTGCCTGGTCCATGTTCCCTTTTTGGAGCTTGACAGTTTGTGCACTAGACTGGAAAATGGAACTTGTGGGTTCAGTCCAACCAGACAGAGGAGGGAATATACCCCAAATCATAGGAATCCTAAACTTGCAAGGAATTACATTACAAACCCCCCCAAGCAACAGCCACCCTTGGGCATTCTTTCTCCTTCTCCACATTATAGCTTACCTAATAATTTATTTTTGTGAAAAAATAGCTGAAGCATATCAGTCAGCTTTGCATCCAAAGGAAGCAACATTTAATTCCCTTTAATACACAGTACCATTTTGGGTTTTATTTTTGATGCAAAACAAACAAAATCCTATGTCAATACTCTATTCCTAAAGTTTCCATCTTTCCAATGAAGACGTGCTTATTACTTGACCCCATATGCCTCTAGGACTATGTGGAGCTTCTATCCTTGTTGGACTGCAGTGCCATCACAAATTAACTTAAAGGTGTTGTTTATGCCAGATGTTTAAATACATTTCTAGCCAACGGTATTTTTATGGAGGATTTTAAAGTGCAATCAGCAACAAAGTGTGTATTTAAAAAATGTGACTGCAGTAGTTATTTTTGGCATTCCTTGCTGAAAGCCTCTGCTGGCAGACATGAAAATATCTTAACATGCTTGCTCTGACCCACGTAATACGAGGAACTTTTCCTTACTATATTTGTCTATGAAAAAAATTGCACTAGACTGATGGCATTTATAGCAAATCCTGCAGAATCACACACTTTTACAGCTTCCCTGCATATTAAAGTTACTGGTTCCCATTCTACCCAGTCCATGAATGCTCGTGTAGGTCAGTTCCTTTTCCTGTCTCCTAGAAACATTAGCAAATCGTGTTTTTGAAGGATTTGAATTTCTGTCTAGACTACAATTTATTTATTTATTTATTTTAGGTAACTTGAGTCAACATTTTGAAGTTTGACAGCTCTACAGGTGAAATTGGTACAAAATCCAGCTGTAAAATATGTCACTTCAATTTTCTTCAAGCCCTCATTCTGTGGAAGTGACACTGAGGGAAGTTTCTCTTGCTTACAGGAAGAAAATCATAATTATTTAAAAGCAAATGGACATCCAGATCTACTCCATTTTTGTCAGAAAGAATTAAAGCAATATTAATGAGAATTCACAAAGTGTTATTTTAAAAACTATTTCTGATCAATGTGGACTCTGCAGCTATGCAAACAACTGTGTGCTCATTCAGAGTCTGATATTAAAGAGGCAAACAGAGGCAAAATGGTAAATTCCAACAGACACAGGTCACCTTAAAATATCATAAATTATGTTAAAATGAAAGAGATGGAAAACAGTGAGGTTTGTTTTTTTTTAACCAAAGGAGAATATTTACATATCTGTTAGAACTCAGACATACTTATCCCCACGTGGCAGATTTAAAACCGGAGTAACACCATATCTTGACAGTGCTTCAGCATTTGCATGTGTCTTAAGTGCAGTCAAAATGCTGGGCTCTTTCCCTTAGTGTGGGAAATGCCCTGTACAACAGCAGAGAATCCCTACAATGACACACACCCTCTGTGGGACATGTCCAGTGCTGGCAGCCAAATCACCAGTCTGCTCTCCCAACACTCCTCCATATGGATAGAGAGCTTTAGGGCTGACAATGGGGCTTCAAAGTGCCTTCAAACCAGATTAGTTCGTTTCACTGACTACAATGCTCAGGGTCCTGGGCTGGCCAAATACCTTTCAGGCCCTGGCAGCCAGAATAATGGCCCTACCTGTCCACCTGCCCACAGTGGAACCAGCAGCATCTGTTCAGTTTGAGTGGGCTGAGCCAAACAGTCCTGAGACACAGCTTGGTATGTGGGCCAGTGCTTACACCCAGAGAAATGTATGGACTAGTCTAGAAATGACATTTTGATCACAAAAAATGAGAAATAACTGTCTGAAAGAGAAATGACATCTTAAAGAAAAAGAAGGATTTTAAGCATATATTCTACCAAGTCTTGATATTAATATTCCATGCTAAACTCCCCAGAAGACAGAATATACCAGAATTCAGCCTCATTCTACAGCCAAAATCGTGTTTTCCGTGCTTCTCTGAAGTTTCACAGAATCCATCTTACATGGCCATGACAAGAAGTACTTGAAAACATATGGCCAATTATTTAATCTAGCATTTATTACTTGGTACCTAAAAAATTGCCCAAGACAACACTGTTCTGATCCTGTCCACATGTGGACTGGAATATATACCATGGCTCAGATGTCACAGACAGATATTTTGTTTTTGTAGAATGGACTTCTCAAATGAGCATATTGTCATTGCAGATAACTTGAAAACTGCACTGTTTCTTAACTAAACTGGCCATTAAATACATAATTTACATGAATATATGGGCACCTCTATGTGATAAAGCTGTGCATGCAACATTGCCTGCATGATTTATTCTAGTATGGCTTAACATTTTTAACATTCTGGGGATCCTGGATTCTGGGATAGCAAACAGTTGCATGAGGACACTGTCAGCAGGAGCTGAAAAGCTGCTACTTGGCATAGGGAGGTTGGCATTTTATTGTAAAAGTACTAGACAGGCTTTTTAGAATCACTTTGCACTAGCCTCCCTGCTTACTTAAATCATTATTATCCAAGGAGGCAGACAGAAACAGCTGTAAAAAAGGTTACCCAGCATTTTTCATCAAAAAATTCAGCTTTTACTTTTTACAAAGAGTTTATAACTCTTTGAGGTTGCAACTTGCAGGTACGTGAATCTGCTTTAGATTTCCTCTTACTTTCAAGACTCCAGAAAAGAAAGAGAGGAACATAAAATGTCTTGGTTTGTTCGTATTTGGCCAAAAAAAATCTTCAATTTATCAAAAACTTCTAATGCAATCGTGCTCAAGAGCAGGATCTTAGTATCTATCATAGATACAGATGTAGAAAGAAAAGGTAAATTCCCATGGATTTTTCAACATAATCTGGAGCCAAACTGACTGCTCTGAAATATCTTCTTTCTGCTGCCAGCAAGTATCTATGAAAATTACTGACAAAGCATAATCTTCTTCTGGGCTTGTGTACACCAGAGGACATTAAAGTAGTTTACAGGAGCAGCAGCAAACTCCCAGAAGCCGAAGTTTACTGATGCTTTGGATCTGAGGGATCATGTACGGATCTGTGTGATTCTGCTTGGAGTGTTTCTAGATGGCCTCTTGAGGTCCCTTTCAGCCTCAACACTTCAGTGTTTTCCTAACATGTTGGGCAACTAGAAATTGCATACTTAAAATTTACACTAAGAAACCATTAAGGCTGCAATCTTAAGCACTCAAAAGCTACAAAATTCCAGACTTATACATAGACCTATTGTGTCATGGTAACTGTCCTTAATGACAAAGGCAGAAAACTCTCCTGTCTCATTTAGTGCCTAGGGAAGCTGGGGAAAGTCAGGGCTGTGGAAAAAGCTGGGAATCTTTCCTCATCTGCTGCAGAGTGAGGAGCAAACCAGAAATGGACTGTCAAGAAAGAACAGTCTCATTCAGACAATGAAAAGAGCCCTAAAAACTCTAACCTATTTCTGCCTTCCCTTTGGAATTCCTACTTAGAGCTTGGAAAGTCACTTGAATCTACTCTATCTATAGTCCTTTCTCTATGGCATTTGCAGCTACAGCTGGAGCCATCAGGAGTTTGGCTTGGATCATATTAATGTGCTGTAAATGCTTAGCTGGGTTCTGTGTGGCTCTTGTTAATCACCTATCACTACGAAATGACTTTGATATTAATATCTTTATATTCATTTCTCTTTTGGAAGATGGGCAGAGCAGTACTTTTTAACTTGAGTATTTTGAAAATACATTACAAATGTCTACAAAGCACTTGGATATTACAGTAATGAGAACCATGGGAAAATCCAAGAGAGAATGAAAAGTTTTATGTTCACAATAGGGTTTAAATACTACGCAGCAGGAAAGGCATGACACTAAATTATGGAGAGGAAGCTACTGAACACAAGCCTGTTTAATGAGCACTGACCATCATGGACACTGAATGAAGCAAGAGTGACTGCCTTATCAGCATGTGAAGGTAAATGATAAGATGAGATGTGATTATGTAACTAGCATGTAATGATAATCGTGATGCAGAAAAAGCATGGAGCCTTCCTCCAAGTGTTTCTGCTTTCTAACTTATTTTAACATCTTCCCTTGAGCGAAAACTTGAATCTTACTAAAGGCCTTGGGCCAATACGTTTGAAAAACTCTCCCAGTGGTCTAACTGAATTTCAAACTGGCTGATAAAAATACACCCAGAGAGGTACAAGGTGTACTAAGAGGTACTATGTTCTCACTTGTTCACATGAAAAAAAAAAGAGCAGCAAGCTCTGACAAACCCTGAAAGGCATGGACTCCTGGAGGACCATGATAAACCAGCAGAACTGAGAGGGATACAGAATTTTACAAGGGTGTATCAGCCCCCACCAGCCCCTTTTATACAGGGCTACAGACCCAGTCCAGGCTGGCAAATGGAAAGTGTCTAGCTCTTCAACACAGCTGCACTGAAATGTTTAGCTGTGAAAAAGTTTTTTTTTTCCTAAAAGTTGAGATTTGGTTTCAGAATTAGGCTTCTATAAATAGCCTGCTGTAATCTCACAATTACTGTCTCAGGTTATCTGGCTACACCTCTATACTTCTGTGCATTTGGAAGGACTAGAAGTAATTATTTTAAATAAGAACTCTGGATCATACTTGCAGAATGTGCTGTGGGTTTACAGGTTGGTGTGCTTCAATGTAAGATCTGCAGCCTTGGAAAACTCAGTGTCCCTACTTAAAAGTCTGTCACCAAAAGTTCATTATACTTACAACTACAATTCGAACACCAGAGGGCACAGAATAAATTGAAGTTTTTACTCTATTAAACCCTGAGACATTTAGAAATGATGTTCCAGAAAAGGCTCTAATCCTCCTGCCACCATCTATTACTGAAACTTCCAAAGAATATAAGAATTTGAGGAAACAAATAATAACAACATAAGTAAACATCCTCCCACACTTCACCAATGTAGCTGATGTTGCACTCCAATTAACAGCACACAATATTCACTTCTAATAAACATTGAGAATGAAAATTACCATAAAGGCATTTTTCTCTGTGCTTTTGCCTTTGGCCCTGTGTAGCCTCTTAAAATTGAGCAGAAATCAGCCTGTACCATACTCTGTGGCTTTTCTTTATGACATTCAAAAGTGATTCTTTTGACTTTGTACTTGGGAACTAATGTCATCTACGTGTGTTTACACAGTGGAGATGTCAGGAAGGAAAAAACTGGAGAGTAAGAAAGACTGTCTCAAAAATACTGGCCCTGTGCACAGCAGCAAACGTTGTATGTTGTTTTACTGCACTTTTTTGTCTCTCTCAAAGCTACCAAGTAGGAATGCAAGCTATTGAACTCAGATTTGAGACTCACTAAAGCCAGCAGAAACACTCAGTTCTGAAGCTTTCAGATGATGATGCTGAGGTCAATTATTTGAACCTGTACAGAACAATTTCTAATTTTGTGGGCTAACGAGTATCTTCATCTTTAGCATCCTGGCTTCAAGAATACACCACTCTGGGCTTCTCTCTGAAGAACAGTATATTGATGCAGCTGCATGTTTTCCAAGCAGTAAGTCTATATTGTGAGCTGTCAAATCAAGACTATAGCAATCATTTCTGTCTTTTTAAAAAATTGGAACTGACACTTTTAATTTGATAGCTCTAGTGGGTTTATCATTAAATTCATTGATGCATCCACCTTTGTGGACCTTCAAAATATTGCAAGCCAGAATCCATTATGCTTTATTTGTTTTGCTTTACAAGGAAAATCTGGATTGAACTGATCCTTCACTTTTCTGCATTCATAGGAAAGTAGAAAAGTTATTGTTTTGGTAACTGAGCCACTGCCAACATTCTATTATTCAGTCCCTCTTATCCATCCCCAAATGCATCTTCTACAGCAAAAAAAACCCTCATTACTAAAATTGCAAATCACCTTTGGCCAAAACAAAGTTAACTTCTTCTAGATCATAACAGCAAAGAAGAAAACAAGACATTTTGGGGCATTTGAAATTTAATCTTCATCTACCTACATTTGCAGTCCTTCTGGTTTTTGGCAAGTTCAAAGCCAGGTCTACATTCACAGGCAACCCCACCTTTGGGTGTCTCCCGGCAGATGTGTGCACACCCATGATCTTTGTTCATACAGTTCATACCCTCTGTGGGAAAGGAAAGAAAAATAGAAAATATTAGTATTAAAATAAAATTATAAAATAATTATGCATATCCAGTCCTCCAAAAATTTTATCTGTAACTTTTATTTTTCATCTGGACCATGTTCTACAAGACAAAAGAATAGAGCTGAAAGGAGATATATAGTCAACAAAACAGTGTAATAAAAGACAAACATGCTCTGGGGCAAATATGAGCACTACTATATGTCTCTGTTTCATGCAGAAACTTGGGATTTCTCTATTCTGTATCTATATTCTAATCTTTCCTGAAAATATCAGGGATTTAAAGGATAGTCCAGGAAGTTGTCTGTCCCGCAGAGCTGAATAAGTGATCTCACTGTTATTTTTTTCCTTGGATAAATTCAGTGGCTGTTACTGTCTGGTGCTTTATATTTTCAAAGACACAAAATCTGCCCAGTATTATAACCAGGCATTTTTGCTTGGATTAGTTTCTTTGCTATTTGTTTTACATCTCAATTGTCTGTCATTCACCATAAACACAGCACATCTCCAACAAACCTAGTACCACTTTTGTCTTTGACTCTATTAAACAAAACACACCAGCTGTTCAACAAGCATCCAAGTGCCATGGGTGGATTCCTGCTAATGTTTATGCCAAGGAATAGTATCAACCAGCTTTCTTTTAATCATCACACAGACAAATTTAGCTTTCTAAACCATGTCAGTGATTTAGATACTGAATGCACCTTATACTCCTAGAGCCTTTCATTACCGTGTTAATTCAAATCCCACATATTCACAGAAATCTTGAACTCAGTTCTTGTGGGTCAGCATCTAACATTCCTTGTGTGAATGAAGGCTAGCTAGATTTGCATTACAAAGCCTTCCCAGACTTCCCCTTGGATATCTGACCTGTAAAGGAGAGACAAATTCTCTCAGAATACACTGGCAGAGAATTCACATTGTAACTCAACTCGCTACGCTGAAAACTGCCCAAAACACTGCTGTAAGCAACATCAGGGTGGATTCTGCAACTCATTTGGCACTTTGCAGTGTGCCTGCTCCTACATATTCTAGGCTAATTTCTCAAAACTACTCCAGTGCAAAATGTTCAACTTAAACCTACAGTTCCAGTGTATGCAAGTAAATGTTTTTTGTGTCTAGAATTTCGAGGAGGGAACACAGCAGAAAGTCAGTCAGAGATTGCCTCAGGGTGACAGAAGTTAACAGCTTCAAGAAGTTGTTCACACTGCTCAGTTTTACCTCTGAGAGGTTTGTATTAGCAGAGTAATGAAAAACACACATCCACCAGTCTGATTGGGTATTTTTGTTCACCTCTCCTACAAAACACACCAGGGTCTTAAATCTCACCACCTATGAAAACCAATATTATAGACAACAGATGTGAGTTTATCTTCTAAATTGCCCTCTGTGCTGTCCTTGAGCCTACAAACTCGCCAAAACACAAAAAGTTACTCTAACCAAGTAAGTTATTCTTTGTAAACTGCAGGCTGGCCAGCAGATGCTGCCCTGAGATACAATACACACTATATGTGTAATACACCATCCTACACATCAAAGCGAGGTACGAACGCTTTGTTGGGCTGAACAGATACCAGAAACCTGGGAATGGCCTTATTGAAGGGTTTGAGGCATTTTATAATCTCTTTCTCTCCACTTCTCCCAACAAAGGATTTCAGACACAATGTGTTTGACAAACTGCATTCCTGTGCACTGCGCTATGCTCCGAAAGGGATCTGGGAAAGATAACACATGGCTGATTGAGTCCCACTGCCCAGGCTCTCAGAAGAGAGGAATTATAGAGATGAAAGCAGATATTTAATGGCCCACAAGTGTAATCAAGCAAGTGATTTTTCAGTGTTTACTTGCAGATACTGAATATCTGCTTTTATGGGAAGACAGAAACTGTGCACGGTTAAAAATAGTGGGAGAAATTGAAGATCAAAATCATTACATTTAGGGAAAAAAGTGATCCTGGTATTTGTGTGTAAGACCACAATATTATAGTTACTGTATTAATTATTCCAGCTATTGTATTAATCAGAGTTGTCTAAAAACTATTTCAGTTGCATGTTTAGCTGGAGAACACCATAGAAGTCCCCTGAGCCTGAAAATCATTCTTTTAGAAACTATAATGGTGAAATGAAAGACCATTATTTTTCAGTCAAGAGCAGGAGCTCATGCACAACAAAAATTCTCATTTCAGTATTTTTCAAAATCCTTACAAATTAAATTACAAAAAAAATTCCTAAACAAAACCTTTTTAGCCTGAAAAAGTTAGTGAAATAAGAATGCAGCAAATTAATATTTTACCCTGCTAAAAATGCAATCTAACCCAAAATTATGTTAATTTGCAAATAATTTTAATCATTCAAAATTTTAATTTTTCAGCAAATACAGTATTTGTCCAGATGTCTTCTGTATCAATCTACATACACAAATAATTTATGAATCACCATTGATAAAGTTTACTTTTTTGCAAGTTGACTCTTGAGGCAATACTGAATCTTTAATGATATGCCACGGAAGTCACACTAAAAATACAAAAATATGCCAAGTATCTTCCTAGTACTAATCTTAGTTTCTATACAAATGCATAAAAATAGGAGAGAAAAATACTCCTAAAATGGCTTTGTTCAGTGTTCTCTTGAGCAGGATGTAGTCCAAACTTTAAAAGCAACTAGAAACACATAAACCACCTGCAGTATTTTCCTATAAGAAGGTGCACTGCTGGTAGTGAAGAACTGCTCTGATGAGCTCACAGTGCTGCCACAGGAGCAGTGAGATGTTTGAGTTATCACTTCTCCTCTCGTGCCCCCTGAGGAAGAAAGCTTTGCAATATTTTAGGTAATGTTTAGCAGCCACCTAATGCACACATGCTTTTTCCATGAGGGGCACAGAGTGTGAATAACAGCACAGGAAAACCTTCCCTAATGTTAAAGGGGGATTTAAGCTTCTCAGTGCCTGCCTTGCTGCTCCCAAGGGGGAGGTGGGCAGTGTGCTCCAGCCCCACTGTCACAATCAAGGCCAAACTTTCTTTATTTGCAGAAAGGGGTGGAAAACTACTCATTCAAATTAAAAAAAAAAACAAAACAAAAAAAACAAAACAACAAAAAACAAACAACCACATTATCATGGGAAAATTGCATGGGATTCTGCTGCTCCTTTATGTGTTTGAAATCTTTATCACCATCAGCCTCAGCTCAGCAGATGGGTCCTGGCACCAAGAGGTGCCCAGTGCTGCTCATGGTGCCCCTTCCTTGAGCTGACTAATGCAGTGCATGAGCAGGACAGAGAGGAGAACACCCATGGAGCTATTGGAGGCCTCTCCCAAGTCAGTACAGAGTTATGCCCACCTCAGTTTTACCTCAGTGGGTTGCACAGCTGGGGCAGAGTATCAGACACTGGATCTTCCATCCAAGCCCTAACCAGAAGGTATTTCCAGAACTATTTACAGAACTTGTGACCCCCTGTCTCTCCCATTGTGTGCACATCTGCCTCACTCTGGTTCAGAACACAAGGAGCTGTTCCCAGCTTGTCTTGACTTTTGCAGTGTTTGGTGTGTCCTAGCTTCTAGAACTGATGGGACTATGGACCAAGTGAAAAAACATGGTTCCCAAATGAAGGGAAAGACTAAGTGTTGATAAGAGAAAGGTTTGTACACACACACACACAAAATCCTTCCTTTATCAGCATGACACTAAAATGTCCAGTGTTGAAATGTTCTAGGTTTTACACATTAACTGTTAATAAAAGCAGTGCCTTTATCCCAAATGCTGCTGCTCAAGGTAATCTCTAAAGCCAGCACAAGAATGGGTGCATGTCTCTTCTGCAGTGCTGACAGACAGTCAAATAAACTTCTGAAACACAGACATTCTCAGCAAATTCACCTTACAGACAGCAAAACAAAATCTAATGGAAAATATAAACAGGAAGGGAAATGTCACTTAAGAAAGGAAAACACTGATCTAATTAAACTAAATCCTCTCTCAGCATTTTAGACATGACTTGAGAAACTCTCTTCTATTGCCTTCCTGGATTTTTTCCTGACTCTAAGTTACAAAAGATTGTTCATGGGAGAGTGACAGCCACTGTTATGTATACCCACAATCCACACTTATTTTTGTTCCTGGCCTAGGAGAGATTTGGTTGTGAGTCTACTACATTAATCCAGTCTGCCACCTAGTTATCACAAATCTCTTAATAGTGCTGTTCTGCAAAATGTTCAGTCTGATATAATGGCCTCTCCATTGTATTATGCTCTAAAAATGTTTTCAGCTCAATGGCCCTGAAAGTGCTTAAATCAGTCTGACTGTGACAACTAAAGCATGGATCAGCCTTTATTTCTCATTAACACTGTCTGTTCTCATCTTAATTAAGACTTTTAGCAATTATTTTACCGTGTGGCTCATCATATATGCTTAGATTATCCTCTGTGTTGCCATGATTCACTTACTCTCTATTTATATTGCTGCTGTTTTTATAACTTTCAAATAAACATGCTGATTCCAAACACAATCTGAAAAAGACCACTTTAAATTGCATCAATAACTTTCAGAATAATGTCAGACTACATGTGCTTGAATGTGCTAAGATGGTACAGGAAATCTTGAACTTAACCCATGCATACACATCGACATGCCCAGCAGCATCTGCATCATTTACACTCAATCTTGAAAACTACATAATCACATTATCCTTTTCTGTTGGTAAGTTAATTTTAACACAAGGTACACAGTGAGATTTCTTATTAAGTTGCACCATATATAAGATACACGATATATCTTCAGCAGCAGAGAGAGGAAAGAATACAAGAGGAAAGAAGCATTCTCCTTTTACTTGTTTTGTGAACTATTAACATGGTAGAAATTTCTTTTTTGTTCTCTTTTTAAAAAGTGTGTAAGAAACTACAGTGCTACAATAAAACCCACTGGTCAATGACCAAGCAGTTTAGAGAACTGACAAAGACAACTCCTCTCACAGAGTTCTTACTGCATGAGGAATGAAAGCCAACCAAAAGACATCAAGTTTCTGATGGAGACAGGAACTTGGTGAAAATGTGAGATGGCTGTTCTAAGCCAAATGGTAAATTACACCGGCACATTTTTGTCATCTAGAAACAGACTGTTAACTCTTTGTCTGCCTTGTGGAAAGCAGCTCCCCATCTACACCTGGCAGTGTCCCTGCCTTTGCCTTCTAACTTCAGGATCTCGTGTGTCTCAAGGGTGAGGGAAATCAGCATTTGGCTGAACAACCCAACAAGAGCCAACAAATACTTACGGTCAGATCTTAGGGCCATTAAAGCCAAAGGACTGTTTTCCAACAGACTGGATGTGAACTTTATGCTGCACAGTTGCATCAGATCTTCTGGACACTTCTGGCTCTCTAATAAGAATCTGATTCTGGGATGTGAGGAATGTCTGGGTGACCTCTGCTCCCCAGTGAGAGAAGTAAGATGTTTTCATCTCAAAGCAGAATGTCCTCTCTTGAGGATCAAAACCCCCACTGAGATTTGCTCTCTTCAGCAAGAAAATGGAGGGTGAAACGAATTGACTGAAGCAGGTGCCCTTTCTCAGATGATCACAACACCACAGGTACAAAGCATCCCTCTAGGAACAGACCTTCAGAGCTAAGTGAGAAACCCCACATTGGGTATGCTGGAAATGTAATCATCTATATGAACATCTAATGTTTTTCATATTTTAAACTGAATGAACACAACATTTTCTTTCCATCCTCATTCCTGAAATAAGTTATTTGATTCTGCCTAAAGTTTTAGGAAAAAATAGTTGTTTCAGTGTCTACAACTCACCCCAACAGAGGCTGAAAAGAAAACAAATAAAGCAGGCAAACTGACCCAAGGAAACAACATTTTACACTATTAAGTAGGTTGTCTGGAGAAATCTTGGACATAGTACAAGAAAACAGCTGCTGGTATATTATAAAATAAACAAATTCAAGTTTGTTTAGCAATTACATGTCTTTCAGTTTGGATTGAAATGTGCTTAGGGCCAGCATCTTCAGAAGGCAGACTTGCAGTCTGATCTCTGGCAAGATGTTAGTGCTCTGAGTGGCAACCAGGAAACCACATGGAGAGAGTTTCTGTCTTGACATTTAGAAAGGGACTTGTACCAGAAATATAACTTCATTCTTTCAGCAGTAAGAGCACAGATTTGCAGTTCTGCAAAAGTGCTGTGGTTTCAGGAGCATGATGAGAGAAACCACAGAAGTAAAAAGAAAACAGATTCCAAAATTGCCAGAAAATGTCATCAATTCCCATAGGACCAAGAAGAGAATAAAGAAGACTGTCTGAAATCCACCCCATGCTGGTTGAGACCAGCTTGTGACTGTATGATGGCTTTTTGGTGAACACATGAAAGAAGGTCTGCAATCTCCATCTGCTTTCCACCTTGCAGAGCTACCAAGAGAAGCTGAGGCTCGCTGAAACTTTTTCGTCTAGTCTCTGTTACTTTCTCACACATAGATATGGATTATCTAAAAAAAACCAAAAACAACAAACTCTCCAAGATAGCCCAGAACATGTGTGCCACTGCTGCTCTGGCAGAATCAACTGTGAGTCTCTGCCAGTATAGACTTGGCACCTATGGTAAAGGGGAATAAATGCTAAGAGAAGAAAAAGGTAAGGACAAGAAAGGAAAGAGAAACAAAACACAGTCAGAACTACAACCTGCTTTTAACTTTGCTTCATCTTTAAATAGCAATTCCTTAAAGAGTAAAGCAAAGCAAAGGAAAAGGGAGGTTGTCAGAGTGTCGCTGCTACACGATATCCCTTGGCAGATGGAGGTGACCCTGAGGGGAGACAAGGCCATGCAGGAAGCAGAGGAGAGAAATGCACTTTCTGCATCTGAGTCTTCACCACCACTCTCCTATTTCTTGGTGCCTTGATGGGAGCAAATAAACCTTGAGTAGTTAGGCAGTCCTGAGCACCAGGGTTGTGCCAGCAGAGCCAGTAAAGAACACCACCACCACAAGCTCCAACACCTTCAGCTGGGCTGGGGTGGTGGAACAATCACCCTGCCACATCTCAGCCCACACTGGGATCTCAAACACTCCCTCACAACAGCAGGACTGAGAAAACACAAAGAAATCCAGAGCTGGTACAGGAATAAGAAACTTGCAGGTTTTTTTTTTTTTAATATTCATATGAGGGCTTTGGGCCTCTTAGCATACTAGAGCTAGGAAAACTCGTCTCACTCTTTTCTAGACTCCCTCTCTTAGTACCTGTTTATAACATGGGAAAATTGTAAAGCAGAAGATCAGACAATGGCAAGAAAATGGTTTTTCCCTTCCCGGTCACAGGAAAATTCAGTATTTAATCAATCATACAACAAACATTTCATCACCTCTACCAAGCAAATCTTCTCACAAAGGTGTAGCAAAGCTTTTTAATCTCCAATAAAAAGACAATCTCAGAGAGCAGACGCTTTTCACAAACATAAATTTTAAAAAATCAATTTAAAAGATGGCTTTTCATTACTCTTTCATGAGAAGGTTTTGAACAGGTTCTAAGCAAAAATGAAATCACTACATTATCATTTGTGTAAAGATAAGGCAAGAGATGGGACGATTTAGTTAGGATTAAAAAAAGGTAACTAAAATATTGCGATTTCTTCCTTCTTCTGCAATATGTACAATTGACATGAGACAGACATGACATAGAAATATTCTAGAAATATTTCTAATAAAACATCTTAAAGATAAATATTTCTAGGGCACTTTTTCAAACACATAGAGTATATTCAGATGGAATAACAGTAAATATTTCAACAACACTTTCCTTTGCAGGAACTCCTTCACATCCCAAACTCTTCCCAGAACAATTTCACAACTTCTTGCAAAATCATGTAATTAGCAAGATGATACATGACATTATAATATATGGATCTATATATATTTTGTACTGTAATAGATGTATGTATCATTATATATATGTAGCAATCTTTATATATAATGAATATTCATAATTATTTGTGATTCTATATGTACTAATGCATTTATAACCTATTTGAACTCAAAAATATGTTGTGCAAGAAAAGAAAGCTGCTCACTCTTCTCCAGGAAAATTCAGAGCATCATTTTCGTCGTAGAGCTAAACATGATCAAGATCTAAAGCTCATTCTGTCGCTTTGTTTCTTACAAAATATAAAAATCACTGTGGTGCTGAGGAATTCCTCAACTTGCCCCCACGCTCAGAAGAGACCATGTAGCACTAAGGTGGTGACACTTGTCAAAGATAAAGGATAAAGCCATAGAGCTTCCAGCTTCCTATTCAGTTTTAGGGAGTCATTGCAGCTCTCGAAAGCTGAATGTGAAGCAATTCCTTCCATAGGTAGCCCTGCTGTAGTCCCCAGAGCTTCACATTTTCATCAAGATTTTGAGAGCAGAAAAATCCAGTGGTCCAAGTTATTGTCCAACAACCAAACAGCTGATTTCCACCAGCTGTGGCGACTTCCAGAAAAGTCACACGCAACTTAGAATGAAAATATTAACAAAATATTATTTGGAGCCAGAGAGTCAACCACAGTTTCTCTCAAAAACAAGACTGTGAGTATATTTAAGTGGCCCATTTGCACACAACACAAGTTCATTTCAGGTGCAAAGTGTTCAAGTCCCAAGGTTTATCCGGCCCACTTCCATGCACCGTTGGCATGCAGGAGATTGTTTGTTCCTTGGGCAAGTCCAACAGGAAGGTGTGCACTTGGGTGCCAGAAAAAGCACCACAGAGAGCAGAATGGATTTCACACATTCTGAAGTTCAATACATTCCCTTCTCCTTTTTCTTACAAAAACACAGATATATTTCACTGATGAGTCTATGAGAAATAAAGTAATCCATTTTAGAGCTGCAGTGGAGTCAAAAAGAATAAAATTACACTTTGCCTTAGAAAATGCTATTGCTTCTAAATGCTAATATAGCAGGATTTTACATACCCGAGGACAATGGAAGATCGAATATGAAAGCCAAGATATATGTTTGCAAACTGCCTTGTGAGAAAGCAATTTGATTTCCTATCCAAGTGTGTTAAGATGTGTGCAATGTCTGGGGTAAAAGCAATGTTATCTGGAGTATTTTCATAACTAAATAATTACTTTAATAAGCTCAGAGTGTTTGACTCCTCCAGTCTCCTCTGGCTCTTGACTGATTATTTAGTGAGTCTATTCCTAGAGCTCATAAATTTCAAAATTCTTTCAAGGTTTTTTTTTTTTGTCTTTCTGATCAAAGAAATGTTTATGTATCCTTCCCATACTGTGTCTCTTTAAAGCATTGGCTTTTTCAAAGTGTTTTTTTTTTTTTTTTTAACACCATAATGTGATGTACACATGGAGGTAAATGATGTCAGAATCCTTTCTGCCCCAAACCAGTCTGTAAATCTTCAGAAAAGCAAAGTTCATGGGTGCCTTTAGAAGGGGCACAATCTGTTTGTGCTTAAAAGAAAGTCCCCCCTTTTTTTGTGTGTGTGCAGAATAACAATGCCAGAATGTGTTATTCCAAAGAACTGTTGCCATGGTGATGCCATCAATAACATCATTTTCTGCATCCTTGTCCTTTAAACACATAAGGGACGCAACAAGCATTGGTAAATGTGAAAAAAGAACAATTACCTTTTCTTTCTCAACAGCAGAGGAAGCCTTTATTCACCTCATCAATAGAAAATTATGTAGAAAGGAATAATAAAGACTGTTACAAGAAGCACCAAGAAGCCTATTAGTGACAAAGGCTTTTTTTTTCCTTTCCATGAATAATTACAGCTCTTCAAGAAGAAATCAGCCCAGGCTAAGGACCCTTTGCAAGCTTTAGATGGTAAAACAAACATTTGACTATACAAGGATTTCCCTTTCATGTACCTTTCCAAGGAAAAACAACTAAAATCCAGAGTGAAATGAGAGAGAGAAAACCCAGAGAAACATCTGCTGCAATTAAATTTACAGAACCCTGCTCATTCACCTAAAAGACTCATAACAAAAAGAGCTAGACTAGTTACAGAATCAATATAAATTTCAAGCCAGCAGGTTAAAGTTGTCTGTAGCGGGAAACTTGGGCTTTTAAAGTCACATAATAACAGGAAGCTATTCTGATTCTGTACAAATGGTGGAAACAGGATTTCAACACTAGATGTGTTACCAAACAGTTGGAAAACACTGTTCAGTTTAAAACCTCAATGGCCAAAGCAAAATGGTAGATACACTTCCTACACAAAGTCAGTTCATAAATAATGGAAGCTTTACCAAAGCAAGATTTGACTGCAGGGATTTTTAAGAGTCATATAGCAGTTAATTAAGTGCTTGGTGCTTTCTAAATTAGGGTCAGTGTACTGTGCACTGGCTTGTTTGTATCTTTTGGACCTTTCTTTATATACCTATGCTAGGGTCAGAGGCTGAAGGTGGGGATGGAAAACCTCCTGCTTCCTTCTCCTTGCCTCTAGGTAGTCAAAGGAACATGTGTAAGAGAAGTGTGGAGGAAAGCAAGAAAGGAGTGATGTGAGTTGGAGATGCATGTCCCACAGAGTTAGACCAAAGGGCCAGTAGGGCTAATGACAGCAAAGATACATAGCAGAAAACTGATCAGATTTAAAGCACTAACATGAATTTATTAAGATCATGCAATTCCAAGATCTTGAGCTGAATTTGAGCGGTGTGTGAGTAAAAGACAAGAAGTTAACCATATGGCCACATTTACAATGGAAAGTTTGTGCTAGTTAGAAAAGGGGATTCAAAATGTTTGAATCTTTATCTTACACTGTCCTTTGATTTCTCACTGCTTCTCCCTCTACCTCTAGAGATATAATGCTTGCTCATTTTGGATAGCTTCTTCAGCTTTCCACTTGTCACTGTGGAAATCCTATAGGAATTGTGACCCTAGCAAAGAGGAAGAACATATGGAGATGGCAGGAACCAATTATTTTCCTTTCTATTTAGAGCTTCTGCAATGTTTTAAAGTGTTTCAGCATTCACTTCAGTTTAAATGCTAACACTGACTGCGTTCTCTTAAATGGAAAAGGAGCTTCCACATTCTGTCTACATTTCAACACATTTAGGAATTGTTTAGAAAACCCTGTGGAAAGGCTTTAATACAGCAGCTGATGGCCTAACCCAGCTTATCTGAGGGGCTATTCACCAGATTCCTCAGAAGACAACAATTAGTGAAATCTGTTTCTCAGTATCCAAACATTACTCTTTATCTCTTAAGCCGAAGGAATAAAAGACAAATTCCTGGAAGGAAATGTTATGATTCCCTTCCCTTTTGACTTGCCTGAGACTTGGAAAGAAAATGTCTACTTTTGGTAATTTCCTAGCTGGCCTCAATAGGCTGAAAGCTGAATGGTAATTCCCAGTTTACCAGTCCCTCAGATCAACACTCCTGCATGGCTGTCAGCAAAACAAACCAATTGCTTTGATGAATTGTTAAAAGTCTCTTGAACTCCTCTGAGATCATTTCAAGGCCCCTGGAAGTTTATATGCCTAATTTATGAAGTAAGTATTAAAAGTGTACATGTGTCTTATTAAGCAACAGTTTCCTAACTCTGCTGAACTCTGTGCCTGAAAGGACACTTAGTTTTAATTGCTTGTAGGCTACTTCAGAATGCATGCAATACATAAGGGTCACTTCAGTGTGATACCGTTCTTACACAGATCTTTGAGATAATCTTCTGTGATTTTTATTCTGAAGAGCGAAGAAAGTTACTGAGATGAGATATTTTAAAAGATATGCCAGTACTTACAACATTATTCTCCTTCACCAGTAATTTAAAAAAAAATTCTTCATAATAATCAGGCATTACCTAAATCATTCTTTTTTTCTGTTCCTGAATCCTCAGATGGAATTTCCTCCATTTGATCCATTTGTAAAAATGGTACAATTGTACCATTTTTAGGGCAGAAGCAGAAGGAATGATGTAAAAAAAAAAACCTTTCAAACTTCCTTATGCTAACATATTCTAAATACTAATGGTGCTTCTCAAAAGAGAAAGATCTTTCCATCTAGGAGTTCCAATTAGGGATATTTGCAGAAAAGCTTGAAGATGAACCCCAATGTCCATAGTGGCTTGTGGCTGGGCTGTCACAAAAATAAAGCCAACTATATCATACTATAACCTGATTAAAACTTCACTTTTTTATGGTCTCTGCAAGGATTCATTTACCTTTACATGATGACAATTGCCACTTGAATGGGTGTATTTGCCCTACACTTAGCTCAAAAAATTATTTTTTAAATGTTCTCAAAGATGGCACTGAAAAGATTTAATGACAATTTTTTGGCCACAACCTGCAAAATGAAAGCTAGCAAATGTGTCTTACAGCTGCTCTTTCATCACCATGGAGGTAACAGAGTAGACTTTTTGTGACACATCTTTGCTAAGAAACTTGCCAGATCCTTGGCTGAGAGAAAAACGAAAGCTGTGTGGGCATTACTCAGATGGAGAAAGCAAATGAGAGCTGGGTCCTAGAGGCAAAATAAGGAGCTGAAGGAGGCTGGACAGGCATGAAGGGACAGTCAGTCATTGTCACTGTGTCAGAGGCCTGCAGGGAACATGAGGAATAATGCTGGCACTCAGCAGGCAGGGTAACAGCCCATGCAGGAGAAGGAAAGGCAAGCCCCATCAAGGGAAGGAAAGCAAACCTGTGTTTGATGAAGTGCTGGAAGTGATCTAGAGTGGATATGGAATAGGGAAGGTAGTGTGCTGAATAGACCAGTAAGCTGTATTCCTTGCACCTAGAAAAACAGGAAAAAAGCCAGAAGAAAATACTGAAAAAGTAGGATAATGGAGTAATAAGTGGAAAGGCTAGCAGACAGAAGCAGTCACTGTCTAGACCCTTCAGGCTCACCAGGAAAAGGTGTGCCAGTGAGTTTTTCCATATTCCTCAATGACAGGACATGACAATTGCTTACATGTCACTAAAGTTCTTGGCTTGACAATATGTATGCATTCCAAGATCCCTAATACAGTTTCGTGGGAAGGCTTGACTTCATCTGCTACATCCTCACCAAGCTCTGTGTGCCCAGGCTGCCTGTGGGGTGACATCAGACCAGAAAAACACAAGCATTCCTCTCTGCCATTGGCATAAGGGCCACCATTATCAATATCCAGCAAAGCATAGCACCGGAAACTCTCTACATTTAAAAACAAAGTACTGGGCAAACAACCTGTGATACAAACAGGAGTTTCAGGCTCCAGGTAAGATACTGGATGAGTTCAGCATTCTTGAGTCCTTATGAAGTAGAGTTCTTTGTAGGTTTGACAATATGTTTCTAACTGGCTGTGTTATTACCATAACTTGGAATTATTTGCAGATCTGGAAAGTTCCCACAGGGTGTGGGCCGCATGCCATTTTAATACACGTTGTATTGTTGGGTTTGGACATCACTCATGGGCTTTTTTCTACTCATTGAAACAATGACAGAGGCAAAGAACACACACTTGGATCTGACTTCAATTTAAAAATCCAGTTTGATGGTAATCCACATCCTAGAAAATGACAGGGTACCACAATCTGAATTAAACACAACCTATGCACAACAAGCTCCACCTACATCACCTGGCCAGCCAAGGAAGAGAACACAATGCTACTTGAGGATGTGGTTTTACCAGATTGGAAGTGCTCCCTTTTTGTGTAGAACTTGTTCTTCCAAAAGTGATGAAGGAGACTGGCCAAAGTTGGTGGGTGCCAGAGAGCAAAACTGGGACAGCACCCCCTAAGCTTTTCAGGGCTGCTAGAGGAAACCTTTCTTCTTCCCCTCTGACTGCAATTCTTCTGTGAAATGGCTTTTATGACCTCACCTTTACTAGTTGCTCATGCAGGTTTATAGGTCAGGCACATTTGCTAACGAGGCCATGTCCCACCCCAGTCTAACAACAGGGAACTTCCCAGCACTAGGAAGCCATTCCACATGATTTATACCATGCTGCTCCACAATGGTGCCACTGAACTTCCATCTCCAACTTTCTGGTGTGAGTGAGAGGACAGAGATTTTCCTTCTGTTATGAAACCCTACTGGCAGCCACTCTGCTTCCTCCCTCCACTATGGCAATTGCCAGATTTCGTAAGTACTGAGAGACTTGCTGTTACTTTTGACCCTGACTCTTGTCTTCCAGGTCTCCTCTCTTGCATGCAAGTTCTACTGATGGCAATTTGGAAATAATAAGGAATCTAAGAGCAATGTTAGGTAAACCCACATAATCTTATAAATAAGTAGTACTTTGTAAGAGGCTTTGCACTCATCTGTTTTTCTAAGATGACATTTGCACACACATTCCTACCAAAGAGGGGTTTTTAATGAAATGTTGTGCAAGCTTAGATTGATAATTTAGAAGTCATTGCTCTTTGCATGGAATTTATGATGTTGCAAGAGCCTTCAGATCCAAAAGGGACAGTACAGCACAAGAATCATTGGCAATCTTTTTACTCAGCACAGAACCACCACTTAATCTCCTTAATGAAGGACTAGATAAGGAGAGGTCTCCATTTGAACAGAAAGGAAAACTGTTATTTACTTGGTTGAACTAAGCCACTAATGTCAGAACAAAAAGGAAACTGGAAAATAATTCTGTGGTCCTTGATGACAAGTTATCCTAGAAGAAGTCCCTGAGGAAAGTGTAGGAAAGGGCCTCTGAATGAAATCAGCTATTTGAAGAGAAAATTACACAGGCTCCTCCTTTTAAGATGATGCAAGCCAGTTGTTGAATGATTACTGCAGTTATTGGTTCATTGTGAATGTACAATAGATTAATTTATTGTCACTCTGTATAAATTACACTTGTTGTCACTGAAAATTATACATCAGGGCTTGTGATAGGCTGGCATGGCTAATTAAGAACAAATTGTGAAAGCTTACTTTTTAATGATCACTTCTGCATAGATACCTTTTCAAGGCAAATAAGTAGTGGACAGATTTGTTACCAATGGAAAGTATTCTAATTGGTTTAATACTGGCTTCTTTGGCTCTGTAAGAACTTTTTAGATTTTAAAACTGAAGAGGTTAAGTAATTTCTTATACTCTCAGACAAGGTCAAAGGCCTCAAATTAAATTTTCTAGGGGTAAGGATAAATTAATGTGCATTCCTATGCCATGCAGTGACAGAAAGAATCAGTAATACAGGGAGCAGAACAGACCTCCTGCAATCCAGGAGGAGGCACAGGGCAAGAGGAAACAGCCCCAAGCTGTGTCAAGACAGGTTCAGGTTGGACATCAGGAAGAATTTCTTCACTGAAGGGGCTGTCAGGCATTGGAAGGGGCTGCCCAGGGAGGTGGGGGAATCCTCATCCCTGCAGGTGTCCAAGGATGTGGCACTCAGTGCTCTGGGCTGGTTGATTAAGGTGGGGATCAACCATAGGTTGGACTTGATGGTCTTGGAGGTCTTTTGCAAAGAAATGATTCTATAATTATGACTGTTTTTAATAGCTTCAGAAGTTTTTAACAGGCAGGAACTGATGCCCATGAAGTTCCACCTGGACAGGAGACAGAACTTCTTCCCTGTGCAGTGACTGAGCCCTGAACAGATTGTCCAGACTCCTCACTGGAGATATTTCAGACCCCTCTGGACACAATCCTGTGCCCTGGGCTGGCCCTATTTGAGGTGAGGTTTGAACCCTTTGAACCACTGTGGTCCCTTCCAGCCTGAGCCATTCTGTGATTCTCTGATTCCAATGATAATAAAGAAGTTTGATGAAAATTAAACAGCATTGTTTTCATAGTAAGGCCAGTTAAGTGAGTGATTTTAATTGCTACTTCTCACAGTAAAAATATTGCTTCACAGAAATTTCCAAACCAACTACATTTTATATGAACAAACAGTAAACCCAAATTTGAGACTACTTAGGTTACCGTAGTAACTCCAGAGAAACTAAGGGATGTGAAAGTGGGAAATCTCTGTTTTTACAGTCCATCTCAAATAGTTTCTGTCTATAGAAGAAATGTAGTCTTTCTTTTCTCTTTGCATGGTTAAGGGGGAGAAATAAACTCCCCTATAAGTCAGAATCTCTCTTGGACATGACATTAAATGCAGAGACAATGATCCAGTGCCTTAATTCCCTCAGCCTTTTAAAGAGAGTTTTTTGGTGAGCTACAACTTTGCCAACACAATGTCAGATGAGTGTATTTTGAAAGATGATTGAATGTGTTCAATCTGGGCTGAAGAACAGTCAATATGACTGGACTGGGGAACAGTCTTCTATCATGTTAGTTTTATGTCTTACACACAAAAAATCTTCCTCATATCAAGTCTGAATCTATTAGTTCATAACCATTACCTTTTGTCCTATTGCAACAGGCCCTGTTAAAACCTTTGTCTTTCTTATAACACCCCCCTTAAAGCACTGAAACACTGCAATAAGGTCTCCCCAGAGCCTTCTCTTCTCCAGGCTGGACAACCCCAACTCTCACACCCTGTCTTCACAGGAGAGGTGTTCCCTACCTCTGATCATTTTTGTGGCCTGCTCCAGCAGGTCCATGTCATCTAACACACTTTTAATACCATAAAGAGGCAAAAAAGTCTTGGACATCATTTTGAGAAAACGAAGAGATTATAAAAAGTGTATGGGGATCTGTGTTCAAGTCTCTCACCAAGACAACAGTCTAGTACAGGACAACCAAAGAAACCATTATTTGTTCCAAAGGAGTATAATTGCTGTGGTTTGTTTAAAAAAAAACAACCAAACAAATAAAACCAAACACAAAACCAAAACCAAAACAAACAAAACAACTGTCCAGCATCCAGGCTACTCTTCTTCACTTCAGTTAAACTATGATGTTCTTGTCCTGTGCAGTGTACAACACTGAAGAAAAAAGCTCTTAGCAAAAGATTTTGCAAAAGGTTTCGCACCCAGAGATAAAAAGTACAAAACACAGCAGAAACGCTGACATCTATTTCATTCAAACAATTACATCTGGAGCATCTACCAATGCTTTCTCCCAGACTAAATACTTTCATCCTATTGTTCTTAGTCTTCCCTGCCACCAGGACCATTGGTGACAATTTATGCCATGGCTGTGCTTCACCTTTAGGTGTTCACATCAGTCTATGCAAGTACCAAGAAATGTAGGTATCAATTATCTCTTCAAGCTGTTGCCTTTGTTTTTGGAGATATGTAGAACTTTTTTTTCAGCTTCTAGTCCTGCACTTTATTAGAACAAGCAGGTTTTCTTCATGAGCTGCCCTGTACAAAGCTGGGAGTGCAGTACTGAAGGTGTCAGGTTTGCTGGCTGAGCTGGCTGCTGTCCACAGGACAGGAGCAGGCCAGGAGCATATGATACCCGAGAAAACAAAATGATTAAAACTACCTGCATGCTGAAGGAAGTGGAGGACAGGGAAGATGGATGGCATGGAAGGTTTCTGACCCTTCCCTGAGGACTCTCCCATTTGAGAAGGGGGGCAAGCCCTTCCTCTGGGCAGCTGCAATAAGGGTGCAATGGGAAACATGAGCTTAAATAAATAAAGGAATAAATAAATAAATAAATAAATAATAAATAAAGGAATAAATCATAAGTAAAGGAATCCTGGGTGAAAAACCATGACAAAAACTAATGGTAATACTTTACACCGACAGAGAGAATCCAGAGCTCCGAAGTATATTTGACTTATGTGGCAACTCCACCAGTGAATATCAAAGGTAGGGCTTCACAATAATTACACTTCTTTGCAGCTCACCTGATAATTATGCTCAATCAGATCCCTGAGTATTTACCATAAAACTGCTGTGTGGTTTAGAAGATGAGATAGTTGTGTAATTTGCTGGTATTTTCCAGGGCTAAACCCTGCTATTACATGGTGCAGTTCTTACCACAAATCATCACCAGTATGATCTACATAGATGTTAGTTCTCAGCTATAAAATTCCATAGGATTGAAGACCTGAGCAACAATACAATAGATAATTCTAAAAATATTGTTAATGCCCAATGTACACATATATTTTAATGTAAATGCCCATGAATGTTGCATTCCCCTTTTAGGCATGCTTTCAATGAATTTCACTCAGATAATTTGCTGGCAAAAGCATTTTGCTGAAATGGCAAATTTTAAGCTGGAATTACACATTATTTATGAAAAATATTTGAAGAGTATATGAGTAAGAATTCACACCTGAGTGCTAGCCATGGTGGTAACATAAATCATGAAGATATGGCTTCTAGAGCATGGAGATATGGACTGAAAAATGGATTAATCAAACAGCCTTTACCTTGTGAGTGAAGGCTCTGAACTGTAATTACTGGAAAAACTCTTCTTTTCTGCTACTGCGGGATTCAAGTTGTGATCCAGTGCTTCTGATAATACTGGATTACAATTAGGCCACTGAAACCAAACAAGATCACCTTCCTTCACTACCTATCACCTATAACTAGGGAAGGAATCCCTGCAATGAGTACACTAAAAGTGATAAAAAACATCCATCTAAACGTTCTTTTTTTTTTTCAAATAAGCCAATGTATTTTGGTCTAAAAAAGATACATTTTTTTCCTGCAACCATTTAAAAATACCTGCCTACCAGAAATGAAAACAAGAACAAAATTAAAGTGTAGAGAAAAAAAGGCCATGGAAATAGGTCTACTTTACAGGCTTAACTTGAAATACTGGAATATTACAGTTGTTCACAAAATGGTAGAAATGGTAGAAAACATGCTATAATTCTGTAAGCAGTCAGTTCTAGACTTGAAAGTCCAAATGGCCTTTCTGCTAGTTGTTAGGGAAAATTTCTGGGGGTGTGAGATGACTTCTTCCAAACATTGGCTTGTCCAAATCCAAGCAAATTTGCTTTCAGGATATGGCAGTGTTTCTTTTAGCCTGGAGATAGTATCTTGAAGCAAAAATCTTGGAAATTGGAATTTATTTTTTGTTTATGCACCTAGTGCTCAACACAGACACACCAGAATCCAGTGAAGAGATATCAATATGATTTAGAGGTTGGAGCATTTGACCTGTGAGAAGAAGGTAACAGAGCTGGGATCATTTAGCCAAGAACAGAAAGCTCAGGGGATCTCATCAATGCATACACCTGATAGTAAAGGGGAAGTAAAGAAGATGGATCCAGACTTGGTGGTGCCCTGTGATGGGACAAGAGGCAATGGGAATGAACTAAAATACAGGGAATTCCACAGAAATATAAGAGATTTAATTTTTCTGTGGCGATGTCATGGTGTGACATGCTTGTAACATCCCAATCTTTCAGCTAAGGCTGGAAAAGCTAGAAAAGGGTTATGACTGAGTCACTGTCTCTGGATTTAAGGGTGACAGGAATGGCTGTCTGAGATGCAGCATCTAAGGTGTAGGCTGTGCAGTCTTCAAATAGAAAATCCAGGTGGGGAGAGTTTTAAAAAAATGCTGTTTTGGAAATTTGATTTGTAAATAAAGTAAAGTGGAGTGAGAAGGAACTTTACATAGCACCCTAGCCTGAATATGTAAAGAAGGGGAATGCATACTCAGAAATCCTCCTTTCTCTCCTTATATTCCCTTCTGAACTTTGAACTGGTCATTGTGTGAGGTGACTCTGCTGTAAAAGTTTGTAAAAAAGTTAACTCCTGAGCCAGAGGTTTGAGCTTCAGAGTCCTTGGAGAACTGATTTAGTGTCATGCAGCCAGAGATATTTTTTCCATGTTCATTCAGGGGCAACTTTAGAAGCACTTACATAAGCTAGGTGTCTTCAAACAATTTTTAAAAAGGTTGGGCACCTTTTTCTCCTGCCAGCTCAGTGCTGGACTTCTCTGAAAAGAGATACATATGGACTAAGAAGTACAGCACATTCTTTTGACTTCATTATATACATTCATTTTGAGGTTCTCCTAAGGTTACAACTGCAATCTAGATTCAGAGAACACTTTTCCAACACACCCCAACCACTTTATACACCTGTCTACCTGCCTACTTATCATCATGTCATCAGAAAACAAATTACAGTAACTCTTGGTGTCATAAAATAATTGAATACCATAGATTGTAAGCCTACTTTAAAGATCATTTGATTAAAGCTTCAAAGTTATATCTGGTCTTACATTGCTGGATCTTGCTTTCTCAAAGATACCTATTTCTTAGGACAGCAGCTACGAACTATGTTATGTGTGGTGAAATGTCTTTTCTAAACATTAGAAAATTAGTTCTGAGGATTTTTATGATAAAATTCTCAGCCATTTGTTATGCAATATTACTGATAAGTTCATGCTGGTGACATTTGTCACCTGTATTTTTGTCACCTTAGCAACGGGCTTTTATTACAAAAAAAGTTAAGTAATGAAAATACACCAAGTTACCTGTGTGGAGGAGATACTGAGCTAGAATCACCTGAAGAACAATAATTACCATCCCTCTTTTCTCCACACTGGAGATAAAGATTTTATCATCCTTGATTCCCCTGCTCACTACAACCAGTGTTTCCCTCTGTGCATCTACTCAAACACGGAACAATGGTGCTCGGTTCAGATTTACCTTCCAAAATTTTTGTTTTCCCTGTCTATCAAGTCAGTCTGAAAAAAATCCAGTCTTCTGACAATCCCCATGCTTCTTATGCCATTAGGTGATCCCAGCTATGACTGCCCTTCTGCTCCAGTGAGATATCTGTATCCCACTGTGAAGCACTCCATAGCTTGGGTAAGCCCTTGGCTTTAACACAATATTGAAATTGGTTGAAATTTCAATATAACTAAGTTTTCACTATTTAAAACCCTCTCTATCTTTTGATTCAAAAAAGGATGGAGAGAGCTTTGGCATCCAACTCCAGTCAGGTCCCATTCCTGTGAGCAAGGGGATGCCCTCACACTGCCAGAGCTCCAGTGCCCCTTGCCTGTTGTTAAACTCTGCCTGTGGGGTGATGAAGGTCAGAGTTAGAGATCCACAAAAATATATTTGCAACAGATTGCCCTAACTTATGTATTAGATCAACACTTCCCTGTGCCTGATGTTGCACTGGATTCACAACCAGGAAATAGGGAGGACTGTGGTCCAAACCCAAAATGTTGCTTTGGGGAAGAAGAGTTTCTTCTTTGCTGTATCTCTTCGTGTGATATTCACTTCCAATTTTTTCTTTAATTTATGAATTTATTTCTAATTAGAAACTTCCAGCAACATACACGGTCCTGAGAGCTTTATCCAAAGTCATCCCTATTGTCAATGTGGCGGAATAATGCTAGAAAAAAAGACACAAATTTTCTGTACATATGTGTCTAGGTACTTAGGTATGTACAGAACTAGCTCACTAGGAAATTTTTCCTTTATGACCACACAAATCTTTTTCATTAAAATCAGAGTTATTTATGCCTAGGACTACCTGTGCTTGCACCAGACCTGGTGCAGCCAGGAGAAAATCCTGCCAAGACCACAAACTAACACAGCTCTCCAGGGATTCCTAGTTTGCCATAAGGAGTGGCTTAAGAAAGCAGTTTTTTGAAGTCAAGTTATGAACCCCTGTGGGCCTCCTGCTTATTTTATGAAGGAAAAATTCATGCTACCTCTCTACTATATAACCCAACACCCATATACAAGAGGAAATGCTTTGAGAAATTTACAGAAACTTCTCTGGGAAAATTGCAGAATCTTGTACACCTTGCTTGTGCTGCTGCATGTCCATTAAAGAAAAAGATAACTCCCTAATACTTTGTCCTGAAGAGGTAATTCTAGGAACAAAATATAACAGTACACACTGAAAACACAACATTCATAAAACCCTGAGCAAATATTTATGCTAATGAAGGTTAAGGAGTTGGCAGTTCTGAAAACTGTAGTCCTCTATTTATCGACAGCCTAATTTCAATGCAGGCAGCTGGAGTGGAAGCTTCCCTACACTGGCCTGCCAATGCTTTCAACCCTGACCCAAAGAGACCCTCTTCAGAAGCAAGAAATAATTATTTCTTTATGCTTGTTCGGCCCTGGATTTATTTCAAGCAAGGGCTGCCAATTCCACGGGATCTGTACACAGTGATTTTATAATACAGTCTACAGTCAACCGGGATGTGAACCGAGACCACCTAAGTCATTCCATTAAAACAACACACTGGAGCAGAAATAGAGTGCTGGGAGCAAAAGGCCAGAGCTGTTATCCACTTCAGCTTATTTCTGTAATTGGAAGGTGGTTCCAAAGGAAAGGAAAGCAAGTTGAGTGAAACCTAACAGCCTTGAAAATTACATAATGAAAATTAGGAGGGAAAGTCAGAGAGCACTAGAAAATGGTTTGGATCTCTATATACTTGTATGACCTATTCTTCTAAACACAAAATGTTCCCTGTCCTTTTTGTGGAATGAAGTGAATTGTTCTTGATGTAGGAATTCACTTGCTGTAGGCATGTTGAGTTTGATGCAGTATTCATTAGTAATGAGATGCATTTCCATTGACTGAGACAGTGACTTATCAGCTCCTTTTATATTTAGGCCAGCTCTCAGAAAAGGATGTGCCAGTATTCCAGGATCTAACTTCTGTGTTCTGCTTAAGGAGTAAAATTTTCAGAAATTACTAAGCACTCTCCTTCTGATAATGAATCCATTTAAAGCCAAACTGTAGCCAACCAGGCCTGCAGGCACACCTGTCACTGCTGAAAACCAGAAATCCAAATGGCTGCAATCTGAAGCCCCACTGCACCTTTTCTCCTTGAAGCTGTTGACAAAACTGCTCAGTAATACTAGAGATTGTGTCAAAATGCCTGCATTAGACAAAGTGCATGTGCATCAGTCTCCAACATAAATTTTAATTTCTTCTTTCTTAGATATGCATAGAAAAAAAGACCTTTCCTCTGCTAAGGATGAAGAGTTTCCTCACATCATGCCCATGCTGTCTGCCTTAGGAACACACCTGCTGCTCCACAATGCCAGCTGAGAGCACAGCTCTTGCATGAGACTCACTCCTCATGGAGTTAGAAGTTCATTTCACTACTGACAATTGTGAGGCACAGCCTTGTTTCATGATCTGACTAACAAGGGAAATAATGCAAGCGGTACAAAATATGGATTATTTGCAAAAGAATTTTTATATCATTTGTGAAATCTATTGCTTTGAAAATAGATAATTCATCGTGTAATAGCTCATTGCAATCTATTACACCTAACTAAATCAACACCCTCCAGTAGAATAGCATGAGTAGAAAAAATCTTGGAAACTAAACAAAAACCAGTGGTTATGTGTTTAATCCTGCTAAATTCAACATAAAGATGCATTGATAGCAGCAGTGTTGGATTAATTCCATAACTGTTTTTGTTTGCTCAGAAATGTACCGTTTAGATGTGATTCTTAAAAAAACATGAAAATGACAATTTTAATTTTGAATTTTTCAGTTCACTTCTATAATTCCTTTCTTCAGAGCTGATTAGGGCCATAACAGAGGCCCTAATACTCTTTACCACAAGCTACTACTACATGCCAAGCGTGGCTCCATTCATTTTCCATCCTAGGATTTTATTTCATAGAAGGACAGCTCTGCTTATCTTTGACCAATAAACCACACTGATGTCACATCAAATTACCTTTATGGAGTAAAAGTAAGTATGCTTCTAAAAGTCTGCATTACAGGACCTAAACTGTAAAAGAATAATTGAAATTTATTTCTGTAATTCAAAAAGGGATTTACCAACACTCCAGTGCATCATTTTTAACAACATATTTCCATCTCTGTTATTCAGACATCCTGACACAGTTGACAAGTCTGCCACTTGTTTTTTCCACCTCATCTCAGCACAGAGCTGAAGCTTTGATACTGAGTCTGCTTCCTCCTGCCTCACTTCACACCTGTACCAACTTAATGTCTCAGGAAAGCAACAGAACTGTAGAGTATGTTGCAGAAAATGGTGTGCTTATATTGCAAACAAGACCATAACACCAGAAATGTAATTGTTAGGCAGCCCACCATGTCAGAAAGAAAAATTACCAGCAGCAAAGACAGAGAGAGGGCCAGAGCAATAGGTCTGCCTGTTCCCTGTCACTGGACACAGAAACCATCATTGCGTCTTTTAAGTCAGGAAGAAAAATTGAACTTTTTGTCCTACCAAGTGCAACAGAAGTAATTCTTCTTAATAGTGGCTTAGTAACAACCCAACATAAAACAGAACTTTATGTCAATTAGTCTATTTGGACAGAGGAAAAGACAGAATTTTTTTCAGCTACATTCACTACTTTGAAACATATTTGATGCTTTTACTAAACAAGCCCCACTTTAAATACTCAGAAATCTCTCTTATGCTTCATATTTTGTGTTTTTCCCTCGCTACATCTTCAAACACATAATACTACATAATCTTCCAGCAAGCAAACTCCCACTATTTCTTGTGGCTTTCTGACAGCAGCTTGAAAGGCTCTGCATCTCCTGCTGGCCCCCAGGTTTGCTGACCTGTTCCAGCCATGGACTGCCCATGCTAAGGCTGCACCAGGGGATGCAGCAAGATTAGAATAGGGGGCTGTGCAGATGTTCCTTCACGATCCCAGTGTGGGGATCACGAAGGAAGAATGTGTGTGTGAGTGACACAAACCAACAGCTCTCTTTCCCTCACTCCCTGGGAACAAGAGGCCACCAAATGCAAGGAGCAGGAGCTGGGATGAGACAAACAGGATGTGGCAGTTCTTGAGACAAGAGGCTGCAGGCCTGAAGGGCTCCTTTAGAGTGCCTGCATGCATTCAAGGTAGACAAGGAGAGTGTGTGTAAGAGGGATCCACTAATGGCTGCAAAGCAGACAAGCCACACCAGGCTTGGGAAATCCCCCTGAGCCGGAATCAGTGCAAGGAAGTATCACGTGTGCCTGCCCTGCTTTTCCTCTTCCCTGGGTACTTAAGGCTATTAGTGGAGACAGCTGTTACAGCAAGACAGGCTTGTACTCTGATCAAGTACCACTGCTCTTCTTATCTAAGAGGAGTCCCTCTGGCATGCGCCCTGTGGCCTACATATTCTGGTTTTTTTCCCCATTATTAACAGATTGTACCATTCCACACTTTTCCTGGATAATGTAGAAATTATTTTACTCATAAGGCACATGAGACATTGCTTAAGTGCTATTCTTTTTACCTTTTCTGCTGTTAATTCCACAGAAATACACTGGCACTCATACACTTGCATATTTGAATCCCGTTTACTCTCACCCAACAGTTTTCTGATTGTTACCAATCACTTTTCTAGATCATTAAGGTTGGACAAGCCTCATAATACAGAATGCAAAGTTAGATACACGTATTTGAAAATACCAGCAAATACTATTTTATAAGGGCTAATTTGAAAGGGTTTAAAATACCTTTAAACCAATTTTTACCATTTAAAATAAAATTTGGGGTGCAATGGAGTTTTATTTCATAATTTCAAAGGCAAATTTCTAAATTGGGGGTTTAATTTAATTGCCACTGAAACAAATGTGTCCTGCTCCTTGCTGCCTTAGTAGACCTATAAGAGGATTTCACTGGTTTCTTTTTCAAGTGGAAGTAAGTTTATGTTCCCAGCTGTTGACATGAAGTTGCAGTACAGAATTCACATCAAATTCAAGGGCAAAAGGATGCATCTGCACTATTAACTTTAGGCATCTAATACCAGAGTTCCTGGGACCTTCTGGAGCTGTGCAGAACTCAAGTGCTCTGAATCACAGCTTCATTAGAGTTCATAGTCATTCCTATTAATGACTTGAGCATGAGTGTTAACTCTTCAGAGAGCCTCTTTCCATCATATCCGTAGGGGAGGATGGCTTTGTGCTTTAAGGCTAAAGCAATTTTGGGTTTTGTTTCTTTTAGGTTTTAGTGGATATTTTTGCAGTTTGCTTGGCAAAATGAAGCACCAACAATTTCATTTAAAAACAATCAAAATAATTTTTTAAATCTGCAGATTTTAACCTTTTTCTCTCTCACATCTAAAAAAAAAAAAGTACGTGTATTCATCTCAAATTACTCTTTCTCTGAGAAAGTTCCCTGATTTCTCTGCAAATTTGCTAATCAGTCCAGATTATATAAACGATTTTTCAGCTAATGAACAGTTTGTCTGTAGGATCGTGCCCAACACAGTTAGTGAAGGCTGGGAATGTAGTGAGCTAGGAATCAGGAGGCAACATTCTCTCTCTAGGGAGCCCACTGAATACCACGCTTCCTTGCCAGTAAAGTAGGGATACACATCTTTTGTCTGGCTGAATGGAGAGTCTCAACCTCTCAGTCTCTCTCTCTCTCTCTATAGCAGTTGACACAATAGACCCAGACCTAAAAGCTATTGTAATACAAATTAATACTACTTTTCCACAAGCCCTTCACCAGTGCTACCTAAATATGCTTTTTGGCCACAGTACCATCCACAAAATAAATGCATTGCATTAGAGATTTTCACCACCTGTGCTCCAATTGCCACAGTGATGCAACTTTTTTTAGACCTCAGTGGTATAAAAAGAAAATAGCATCATCTTGTTCAATGCCAGCTCCTCTGCTAAAATATTCATCACCTAAGTGATAGTTATGTGTTTTTTCGAAGTGTAAAATGCACAAGCTTTGCCACTGGCAGACTATGTTCCTACTAGGTTTAAACCTGTGTAAAACAGCTATAATTATCAAGAATGAATGGTCAAAAGTGAAAAAAAAATTCAACAGACTACAGGTTTTAATTCAAGTCATGGACAGAACTTGTTAAAAAGAAAATTAAGAATACTTCATAACTGAAAAATGCAAGCCTAAGAATCTGAGCTTTTCGAGTAGCTGTTACTTTAAAATAAAATGCAGTCACAGTTATTAAAAAAAAATAATGGAGTGATATTTATTGTTATTACCTGTTACTATTGGTACCATTTGTGGTTATTATTTAAATGCCATTTGTTTTTATTGTTGTTTAAAGGGAAATCATGCTCGTGCAACTGTGCAAGAGTTATTGTAGTTGTGTGTGGGCATGAGTATGGAGAAAACATTCCACTGACCATGAGATGACAAACAGGCCCTAAACCACAGTTATTTTTTGACTCCTGAATTATGGTCCATGATGAAAAGCCACAATGAAGTTTCTTTGTGGACATAAACCACGCAATTCTGCATAAGAAATCTGCAGAAATACAATCAGGAAAGTGAATCACTAGATGGGTTTGTGGATCAAGCTACAAGTTAAGGCAACTTCTGGGGAAAAAAAAAAGAGTAGATGAGCAAACCTTGAGGGGGGTGATATTAGGTAAAATAATTTATTTAAAATAAGGCATTCTATTACATCCTCCTGTCACTCAATAACAGAGAATTTGTCTTATCAGAATGGCCCATCTTTTGATATTTTTGTTTATTGTAGAGCCTGTTAAGTGCTCTGCTGCTTCCAATGATGCAGCCATTAAGGGGTGTCATCATAGATGCCCCCACAAACCTAGACTCAGCAATAATGATTTAAATCCATGAACAGTTTTGCCTTGAAAAGGCATTGATTTAATATGCTGCCATTTGTCCTCCTGCCAAGAAAACCTGTGCATTTAAAGCCAATGCTCTAGAGATCCACAGGGTGAAAACTTTTTGGCTTCAAGATATGGTTTCGAGTGTTGCATGAGATCTAATGAGATCCAAATGACTCTGCAAAATTGCCTTGGCTCTCCTCTACTCAGGCACTTGGCTCTGAATTCCACCATCTGCACTTGCACCAGGGATTCTCTGAGGTGTGGCAGAAAACCCTCGGCTTTGCCTGGATACAGAGGAGGGAGAGGGAGCTCAGGACTGGGTAAGAAGATGGAAAGTGAAGAACACTGCTCAGGCAAGGTGGGTCTACAGCTCTTAAAAGAGCTGTTCAAAGCACCTGCCAGTGTTTGTCTGTTGCTACACTCTCCTCGTATTCTGACCAGGAAATTCAGGAGCAAGAGAAATTCTTATTTGAAATCAGTTTGAGAGCAATCTTTCTGAATCTGCTGTCTCTTGCAGCTGGACACAGAACTCTAGGGTTATCTGGGAATTTCATTTATGTTCCCCATGACTGCAAGGATCTAGGGACCTGGCAGTGGTCTGGATTTTTGCCTTTTCTTACTGTGGTAAATTACGGTTGAGGCTTTTGTGGTTCTACTGTAAGTTTGGAGTTTGTTTTGCTGACAAGCATTTTGTGGTTCGTGGTGTTTAGTTGCATCTGGAATATGTGTTCTCTGAACCCTTTTGAACTGTGTATCTCTTGCAAATGACTTCAGCTGATGGCCTTGGGGATCTTTTATAGCCATAATTTGCTATATTTCTGTTATTTGTTGCCCAGACACCAATTCAATGAGGGATTCATGCTGCAGAAGTCCCTGGAATTAGGAAATAATCTAAAAGTATTGCAAGAACAAAAGCAATCATCATGTACATTAAAAATCTGTAAACGGCAAATACAACTGTAGCAAAACACAAATAACTAGTTATTAAAAAAACCCACTGTTTCTTTTTGCATGTTTATTTTTCCTTTTAAATTTTCTAATCGGTCAATGCAGAAATTACATAAGACTGCTACTGTGCTAAAAAAAACTGCAGAGCCTTAATATGAATAAAATTTTAGGTCTATGGGATTTTTGTTTTATTTCAAAGTATCTTCCTCTGAGACCTATTAAGACACTCATTGTTTCAAGGTAAGATATTTGATGTTTGTAAAGAATATTAGATACTTACATGCTTTATATTAAAAAGGCAATGATTGGCTTCACAAAGAACCATACAAATACCTTTTTAATTGAAATCTTTCCATCTCGCCTGCTTTCAAGTCCCCAAAGGTACCAAGCTATGAATTTCAATGAGGGCTTTGCAAAACAGTATTTAATTAGTGCTTTTCTGTCAGCCTATCTTCCATCACCCATCTAACCATTCTTGTTCCTACAGAAACATGCAGCAGCAATTTAATATTGTACAAAAGGACGAACATTCTCTCACAGATAAGAGTCTAAAACCTATCAGTTCAACCTAGTTTTGGTATGGCTGTTTTCCAAACCCATACAAAATAGTGTCTGTTTTTATTATGGAGGTAGCAGACCTTATCCATTAAAAAAAAAGGAAAAAGAAGAAAATAATAATAATAATGATAAAAAAATCTGCACCTGAAGGAATGAAAGGCTTAAACAGCAGCAGTCTGTTATATCATTGCTGCATTTCAGATGTGCCTCTAAAAGTATCATCATGAAAAAGTGGGACTAATGCTGATCCACAGCAAATGATGCAGATGGGCACAGGATTCTGATCAGCTTGCAGACACACTTCAAGCTCTTTTGGTCAAATATTAATTGGTCAGTTCTATCCCCAGCTGAAGAAGCCTCTTGCATTCTTTGCCAAGTAAACCCAAACACAGCAGAGCTCACAGCATCTTCTACACCTTGTGCCTAAAACGGAAAATGGCCACTAAGCCTGGCTGCAGTAATTCTTCATGTTATTCTCTTTAAGTGGGAGTAGAGCAAGGTGACAAACCCAGGCTCCAAACCTCTAGTGCTTCAGAATGCTGGAGTTAACACTACAGAAAACTGCAGTGCTTTACCTGGATAAGGCACATCAGATGTCACCCCAATTTTCTACATTGCCTTGCTACTGAAGTGTCATCAAATTTTTGATGCTTATCTTAAAAGACTTCGACACCCAGTTTCTCATCATCTTCAAAGGAATTCTAAAGTCCTTACTGTGAATGACCTAACTAAAAAAAAAAAAAATTTAAAAAATCACTTCTTTATGAAGGTGTAATTTTGAGATAAAGTTGGTTTATGGCAGAGACACATCATTCCTGGAGGTGAATGGAAGAAGGGGAAATGAATGCTGAGATCCTGTACACACATCACGTGGAAAACATGAGAATACAAACAAGCTGTATGCAATAGAAATAACTTCTACGGATGATGCAGAGTGATACTGCAGTGTTTATACATGCAGATGATTAGGACACAGTAGAATGCATGGAATGGAGTAGCTTCACAGCAGACTAATGCTACTTGGACTGCACTCTGGAAATGTTCAGTTCTTGGAGTAAATGGAACCATTCAGGTGAATGCTTCCATATGAGAACTTTAAACTTAATTCAGCATGAATAACAATTTCTTGCTCTGACAAGGAAATTTCCTTCAGAAATGAAGGAAAAGGGATGCCACCAGCAAATAAGAACAAGGAATTTTGAAAGATGTGATCAAGGACATTTACTCATACTACACCTATGTCTTCACAATATTTCTCCTTCTTTCAATTACCTTCTTAACATGAGACTAAATACATTCAGAAACCTGAAGATTAAAGCAATATATATTTTTTTAAATCCTGATTTCAAGCAGAATGGGGAAAAGATGTGATAGTATCCAGAAATAAGAATAAGACCCATGAGGAAAGCTGACAGCATCACATGAATTACTCATTATGGTAGACCTTTCTGTTCTCAGTCTTGGCTACAAATAGGG
This sequence comes from Dicaeum eximium, assembly GCA_013396995.1. Classification (NCBI taxonomy): domain Eukaryota; kingdom Metazoa; phylum Chordata; class Aves; order Passeriformes; family Dicaeidae; genus Dicaeum; species Dicaeum eximium. The sequence goes on along the minus strand of VWZP01005877.1, from coordinate 463,688 downwards.
AGTATCAGGACACTAACTTTGGTAAAGAGAGAGCAGAGGAGAAAATGAAAGTAGCAGTAAAAGCCACAAGACACCACAGGAGGGTGCTGCACACAGTCACTGTATTCTTCTGGCAGGAACAGCTAAAGGCAGCATGACTATGTTTTCCATAGAGTTGGAAAGCTGCAGTAAGTCCTTTTCCCTCATAGCATCCCAGAGTAAATCCATTTACGTCTAATCAGAGACTCAAAACCAAAGGGCACCAGTTGTGTTAGCCTGAGACCCCTTGGTAATGGTACTGCCAACTGGGGCCAAGTGAGAACACAGGGAGCAAAAATTACCTTAGCAAATGACCCATCCAATGCAGGGTTTAATGATTGTATGAATATTGCACTGTGCTTACACTGTGTCAGATAATAACTGCCCTCTACCACCTATTCCTTACATGTTAATATCAACATGTCTTCAGAAAGCTCCAGGATTCCCAGAATGAAGCTGGTGTGTGAAAGGATTTACACTTTTATGAATCAGCATATGACAATATACTTTCTATAAGCACAGATAAAGTTTACTGTGCCCAGATATGTTTTCTTTCACACTTCCCACTTTACTTTTCAGTAGCAAAACAAACCTGAGCACTGTACTACATACAATACAACACATTTACCAAAAAAAAAGACTTTTTACTGAGACTGTTTACAGCAATTTAAAATTAAAAAAAAAAAAATTAACTACTCATCCCTCTACCAAGAGATTTATGCTAACTTTCCAGGGTAGAGGTTACTCCCTTCTATATCCCAGTGAAGGTAGGAAAACTCATCAAAGTAATCTGATGCATCCTGTGGGTCCCTGGAAACAGAAAATTGCATATGCTTTCTTTAAAGTATCCTCTAGTACAATGGAAGGTCTCTTGCCCAACTGTTCAGGTAGGTACATTGCCCAGAACCTGTCTCTTCATGCCTCACCTCAGTGGAGCTTCTGTTCAGGGCCCTTGGGGACAGAAGAAAAGGACATGCTAACCCACAGAGGGAGTGGAACTTCTGGCCTCTTACGTAGGGAAAGGGAAGATAATGCAAGGGAGCCTTCCAAGCAAGGATCTGAAATTTTTGCTTTCCCCCACCCTATTTCTTTAACACCACTCATCCCATTCTCTTCTGTCATTCTCTGATCCCAGTCTAGTTATATCTTCCTGAAGTGGTGTTCTTTTCATTGGGTTTTCTTGATAATTTCCCTAATCAGAGAAGCATAACTTATCTCTAGTTGGACAGGAACAATCAGGATCACTGTGTCCAGCTCTCAAATTAATGTCACGTTGGCCAACAGCTACTGCATTGCCAGATTTGTTCTGTCATACTATCCCTTGCAAGTTACCACTCCAGTTTTCTTCTCTACCTACAGAGCAGTCACCACCTGCACCTTCACTTTCTTTACAAACCCCTCTTTCCTGATTTCTGTCTTATTCATAGCTTCTCCCTCTTCAAGTCATAAGTCCACCTGCTGCTGACTCTTTGACCCTGGTTGCACATCAGCATTCCCACTCTCTACAACAACAAACCTTGTTTTGTTTTTAGAGGCTTGTGCCTCCACCTGTTTCTATACCCTCTTACTTGATGAGTTCCAGTTGTTCTTCAGGGAGGTGGTGAAGGGAAAACAAGCCCTAGCTCCTCATTTTCATCTCTTGATTGTAGTGTTCATCACTACTGGGAGCATCACAGTTTGTTTCCAGTAAAACCCAGCGTGTGCTGTATGTACATCCCACACTGTCCCTAAATTCAAGCATCTCTCTCCAGAGGTAATGGGGTAATGTCATTTCCTGGGATCACACCTGTAAGGCACCCTGGGATATTTCAGGATGAAAGGTGCTCTATTAAAAAAATTAGGTAACTACCTCAGAAGCTGCACCATGAGCAAACAGTGCATAGCCATGTCTTAACGTATCCTCTGGCTTACTAGTCCACACAGGAATTAAAAGTTAATGCAACCAAGCCTGGAGATAGCATTATAATGAAGAAAAAGGCCTAGAATGCCAGGAAATAGTGTCAACATGCAAGGTAAGGTGCAGCCAGCAGCCCTGCTTTCTTCAAGGGGGAATTCTGGTGCTTTTGACTCTACTGGGGCATGACCTTGCTCTAAGAAAGCCACCCAATATTAATCAGAAGTGGAAAGCAGGATGCAACAGAGCTGTGGAATAAATGGGCTGGTGACTGAGAGCACATGCCACAAAAAGCAGTGCCAGTGGGAGAGTGGAGATCCTCAGCTAACCTGGTCAATTTGCTGCTAAAGAAGCATCAATGTAGAAGCTCACAAATAATTTAGCGAAGTGAGAACAGATCCGTTGCCTAAAAAGCTGTGTAGGAATGTGTGTCTTTCCAATTCAAGTGCCACTGTGAGAATTTCATTCCAAAGGAGATGTACAACTACTCTCCCATACTCCAAGCTGGAAGCACAGAATTAGGCAAATGCTTTCAGGGAAGCTTCTGTCAACCTGCAATGAATACCTGTGGTTGCTATCACTCTAATAATTTGGCAGCTAAATTTTGTTTCTAACACTGTCTGGAACATACCACGAGGAAAAACCATGCATAGAATGCTGCTTTCACAGAAGATAAAGCATGGCAATGATAGCCACCACATACACTTTTTCTGTAGGGAATGGAGTTTGGATGGGAAGAAAAAGGGAACATGATCTATCAGAAAGCCATGCAGAAATACTAACTACCGAGAGACATCCCATTTTTTGACATCCAGCTTCATAAATAAAGCAAAGGGGCTGCTTGTCACTCTATATCCTATACAAATACTGGAAATGCAAACTGTCTGGGAAGAAGAAATAGAATGCTATACCCTGGTATGTGCACTAATTTGCTAACTGCTCTATGGCTTCAATCCAGCAAAACACTTAAGCACATGAATAGTCCCAACAACAAAGGTCTGAAAGACTGCCCATACATTAAAGTAAATTGCCATGTAGGCACAAGCCTCTCCCCTGCTTTCATTAAAGCCTGCAAAACTCGGAGAAGAAAATCAATGCTGCCTCCCTTGGGTATAGTAAGCAAGGAATGGGGGTCACAGCAGCCGCTTTCAAGGATAGCTTAGGCAAACGTATTTACAAAATGCATGTGTATTTGTATATACAAATTTTAAATATACATACATTGGTGGTATAACATTGTTTTCTAAGCCAAAAAGAAAAAAAGAAAACCCAGGTTGTTTTCTAGTTGAAATACAAAAGGGCTATTTAGCTACGAAAAAAACTTCCAAACTTTTCACTGCGCTTGCTTTTATGGTTAGACAGTTTGCCATTCTGTACAAACGAAATATGTTGCTGTGTTTTCCCTGAGTTTAGCTCAGAAGAGGAATCTGAATGTCAGCCTGAGCCATGCAGCAATCATAGCTTACACAAAACAAATGTCAGGGTTCAAGCGGGTGTGATGATAACATTTGGTGGGGGCACAAGGGAGAGAGATGAGTGATTCACAGTCTGGAAGGTGATATTGCAGGGTCTAGGTCAGGGGAGGAGTGAGAGCTGCTCGGGAAGGATGGGTGTAGCATGGGGATGAGGAATATATTGCCATTTGAGAAAAGTTACCTGCGATCAGGATTTACTCAGCCAGTGCCATTAAGGTGCTCAAAAAAAACCATTTTTCCGGTTACCTCAGGGAACAAAATCCTTTATTATCTGAACAACATTACTACCAAAAGGACCATTTTAAAGCATAGTTATAATTTCTGCTTTTACTGTTGCTAGTATTTACATTCCTCTCGCTTCTCTGTTCAAATGCTACTACCAGCACCTAACACAGACACACAGTGGGCATTTGTAGGAAAAGACATCTTCCTCAAAGCAGCAAATTTGATCCCATTCCTGTCACAAACAGTTAATTTTTTTCTGGGGCACTCAGCATCAGATTTCATGTGGAGGCACCTGAAATAGCAGTCCTATATTATTAGCCATTTAAGACCAAATGCTATCAAGAACACAATGAGTAGAAGTCTAATCTGCAAGTTGTACTTCAGAGATGAATGAAATGTTTACAGGGCAATAGTGGTGTGAAAGTGGAAGAACCTGCTTCTCTCAGAACTCTATATGCTCTGCTGGCACATTCAGGGTGAGAAACATCCACTGTGTACACAAACCACACTGCTGCTGTCATATCATTGCTCTTTTTCTGTGCATTGAGGCTTATTTAGCATTGCAGCATAGTTTCTTCACCCTATCACTAGCAGGCTCTCTTCCATGCCAAAGTGAAGAGCATCACCTGTTTATAGCTCTGCTCTTATGACCATAGCAATCATTAGTAGCATTTGGGGGCAGTAGGCTGTGTAATTGCTCTGCAAGTATATTCTTCAGGACTGAATTGCCTTTAATTTACTTAGTACCTCTTGGTTTCTTTCTTACTTTTTACTTTCTCACAGCTCTGCATAAAACCTAGAGTCACTTCTCTCCTATACTTTAGTGAAATGATTTGCTAATTTTTTCTGCTGGAAGTGAATTGTAGTACAGTTATTCCTGACTTTCTCTACCTGAGCAATGGTGCAACTCAAAGAAATAATGACAATTTGCTTTGCCTTCTGATTCAATCTCTGTTGCTGGCAGATGTTCACGGTCTTGTGATGCCAGTTCAAATTCTATTGAAAGTGCTGGGAGTCTGTGGGCTTCAGAACCGGTTTGATCAGGCTTGGATCTCATCTCCACTTCAGAGAGAACACTACAGCAGTGACTGGAGCAGTCTTTGGCCTCTACAGATTTCGTAGGCTAGAAATGCTGTATTATTTCATCCTAGTCACCATGTATACACTAATTGGTATTCCATTTCTTAAAAAGAGCAAGGAGGTGAAAAGATAGAATGAGTGAAGATGGAGATGCATTGGCAGAGCTGCACATGGAAATAAGCATGAGATCTTCTAGCAGCATATCTGGTTTGTAGCAATCCCTGGCTTTAATGATCTAAGTAAAGAAAGGTGAATAAAATCCTTAGGAATCTACAAGATGTTTGCCAGAGGTCAGAAGAAGACTAAACAGAGTGCAGTCAATATTGCTGTGCTTGTGTGAACACACAAAAAATAGAATTTTTCTTGATAAGCAGCTGTATTTGATTTCTCTATTTTGATGAAAAGCATCAGCTAAACACTGAATATTGATTTTAATTTGGGTGGTATTTATTGATGGTCAAGGCAAGCAGAAAAAAATGACCGTGCTTTTCCTGACATCATGCCATATTGGAAAGCAAAGAAATCCTGTTTCTGCCTGTAAATAGGACTTGTGGAAGTCCAAAGAGAGACTAAAACTGAAAAAGGAAAAATGAGACGTCCTTCAACACAGCCACGCTTCTGATCACAAAGTTGTTTTTGGGACAGCCAACTATGTACAGCTCAGCACAGAAGTGTCTCCGTGAAATGAGTCATAAAAAACACTAAGAGAAAATGAGACCTTTGCAGGTTTTTTTGGAGAAATGAAGAAACAAAACAACCCTAAAAATATTTAACCAAATGACATATAAATAAGATGAAGGCATATTTATTTACATTTTGGGTTTAGGCACTTGATAGCTAATAGGAAGAAGTGAATTTGATGGATATTCAGGAGTGCTGCTACATATACACTAGAGCTGGGTTAAACAACAAATCCACAGTCTGGACAACAGGAAAATTCCTTTAGTCACCTAATATCCCTTTTGCATAAAACCAACAAAAACAACACAAAAACCACAAAAGAGCTCTTCTGCTCTCACCAGGAAGGATCCTTTAGATCCTTTTAAAGACTCTAATTACTAAGTATTACAACTGGTGTTCTTGGATTTTATTGTTTTTCTGGCATTTTACTTTGCAGTGAGACACTTTTATGGAGCATTTTGGTGAGCTCCTAATAGGCAATTCTTCAGATTAATTCAGTGTTCATTGGGCCAATAAGTGGTCAGCTTCTCTGAGAGACAGCACAGCAATGACAGCTCATTACCTCCTTTTGGGAATTGTAGGAAGATTGAACAGCACACGGTATTTTGAAATAATGCCAAATGCTCAAAAGTCCTGTTTAGATCTACACATAGAGCATTTTCAAAATAGATGTCCAGGAAAATGTACTACTGAGGATTCGAGTATGAGACACAGATTAGCCTAGGAAACTACAAATCCTGCTTTAAAACAGCTCATTACAGGTTTGTTTGTTTTTAATATGATATGTTTTTTCAGACCCAAATTAGAGCCGAATAATTAAATAACCATTAAGTAAGCACTTAGGCCAAATGATGGCTCTTCCTGGAAAGCTTAGAGGGAGCTCAGAAAGCATTCTGTCTGGAAAGGTGAGGAGCAGAATGCCAGTCAAAGAGCTGCTGCCCAGGCAGGCCAGTCTCACCTCCGCCACTGCCCAGATGTGCCCTCCAGCACAACTGCCAGGATCCTTTGGGTTTGTTTTGCTTGGGTTTTTTTCTGCAGATCTGCCCCAGCACTGAAAGATTTCACCTGTGAAAGGAAACTGGATTCAGAGGCACTACCAGGAACACCCTCCTGCACCCAGCAAATCAGGCTTCATGTTTGAGCTGCTCCTTGTACCAGCTCTCTGCCCGTTGAGAGGCTTCGTGGATTCTCAGTGCCAAACACAGCCACCCACAGAGGCAGATGAGGCTGCCTAAACACCACTTCCACACAGTGCCAAGGACAATGCCTCCACACCTAAATGTTCCAGACTTTTGAAGTTTGGGGTTTCAATTTTTAAATTTTTAAAAAATATATAATAATAATAATAATAATAATAATAATAATTATTATTATTATTCCAGAAAAATCAACTACTTCAGAGAACAAAATTGGGCTTAGTGGGAGAATACAAAATATTCTTTCATAACTAATGCTGACAACATTTTGTTGACTTCTTCAGGTGGTTGTATTCCTCCTCACTTCTCAGAACCTATCCATTTCCAATGTCAATTTTGCTGCCTTCCCAGTACAACAGCACAGTGCAGAGAGTCAGCAGGCATCCTGAATTTCAGTGAGAAGTCAAGCTGCCTGGCACCATCAGAAATTGTTCAATTTCCAGCACCGAGCCAACAGAGAACAAAGAGAACAGAAATGTGGGAAGGGAAGGCAGGAGAGAAGAGGATTTGCGAAATGCACTGTTATCCACCGGGCTCCCTGCGCTACACTTTGACCTCTAAACATGTACATGTAATTCATCAATCACTGATGTTAAAGTGCACCAGGGATGAAAGAAGGGCATTAAATAACAGACCAACAGAATGGGGCTGAGGGTATCTGCATTCTGTTCATAGTAGGAGCATACATGATAACAGATACTCAGCTTCACAAAACAGACTTGGTGGAATCAACACAGTATCAATTAAACTGCGTGCACTGACAAATGATCCTTTCACAGGTTTTCTGGAAAGTTCTTGTGACTTCTACAGCCTTCCTGTGTAGCTCCAGGCAAATTATATTACTTTTCTGTCCCTCACATCTATGAGTTACAGCACATGGTGTAATAGCTCCTCTTTCAGAGGGGGTGTAAAGTCCTGAAGTAGTTTCTGTAAACTCCTTTAGCCAATTAGTGATTAGAAAAGCAAGTAACTAGCAGTTCACTTCTGAAGAAGCAGAAGGAGAAGAAATACACAGCATAAGAACATTCACATCCCTGCTTCCCCATCTTGGCATTTGTAGCCTTACAAAGAAGCGTCAGTTTAAATAACCAATTCTCATTACACTAAATACTGAAATGCCAACACTGATCATGTATATTTCTCTTAAAAATTAATGTTTTAGCAATGAGGTTCTTAGTTTTGGCCTTTCTAGTACTTTGCAGTTTGATATGGATTGAAGATAGCAGCTATTTTACCATCCTCTGCCCATGTAAAGTGTAGGCAGAAAATCTGCCAGCTCTGGTAAATCACCAGTGTAACACAATGCTTGCAGCACTGAAGTGGATAATATGGGCTTACATGGCATGTGCAGTGATTTAGTGAGCTACAAGCACACAGAACTTTTAAATAATGTACTCCATATCAAAGGGGTCCAAAAGTGCTGTTGCTTTGACTCCAAGGTGAATGCTTTATGATGGAACAAGAGAAGAAAGATTCCTTGAAGCTTCTCAGCCCTGATAAATCAGGCACAGCCTTTGGAAAATGATTAGTCATACTGTGCATCATGCACAAACCCTAGGTTAATTGATTTGCTGCACAAGCTCAATGCTTTTATCAATAATGAACATAGTTCAGATGCTCTCCTCCCTCTGTTACACTTAACACCTCTGTTTCTGCATTTCTGGAATCCTGGGAGCAGCAAACCAGGGAAATCATCCTGATGACTTGCTCATGATTGCAGGCTGACTTTGCAATCTCAGCACACGATCCATTCCACTGAGAAAAAAAATAAAATTCCGAAGACATTGCTACCATGGCTGTCCTGTGACTAACAGAGAAGTTACCTAAATGAAAACTCTAAGGGAGCAGATACTGGAATGAAATGTTACTGGTAGGACAGGGAATTAAGGAGAGAAAAGAAGTATGGATTTTTGCCTTATGTTGTTTCTCACTCTTCATTTTCTATTTTCCTCCTCTTCATCTCATTCTCACTTGGCTGGCTGTTTCTCTTCCTCCTTTTCTTATTTTCTGTTTGCCTGACATACCTTTGTCTCACTCTTTTCTTTGTGTTCCCTCTTAAAAGTATCTCATGGTGTTCCTACAAAGTTCCTGCTATGAAAGCATTCACAGTGGCCTCTAAAATACGAAACTTAACAAAGCATGCAAGTATTCTTAGGCTTGAAATATACATGACTATTAAATATGTGCATCTCCTTTCTTATTTCCATTAACTCCTAAATTAATTCAGAATAGCTCAGAGCAACCTCAAACATAATTACATGGAACGGAATCATTCATAGAACTGATGAAATGCATGCCACATACAGGAGGCTAACAGTTTATATGCACAGGTATTTGCAATTCCCATCTTCCTATCAATGTCTCCTGGTTTATAACCAGAAACACATAGCAGCATCAGTCTCTAGAGCTCCTGCAGATCACAGCTCTGAGATTTGTCATGGATAACAGAAAAGAGGAACAGTGCCTGCAACATGGTCTGTGACTGATTTCTCTGCACAGTGAAAAATACAAGACAGTGACTACAGAAGGCATGAAAGATGCTGAACATCTTTACACAGTATTCAGAGCAAGCCCTGCATTCAGAGAAAGACACATGACAAATACAACATATGGTATACTTAAAACAGAGTCCATTTGTTGTGCTATGTGTGAATGCAAGCTTTTTTTCCAGTACACTCTGGCTTAATATTCTTCCCAGATCTTTCTCACCTGATGTTTCAGTCAACTGGATGCTAGAGGCCTTTAAAAAACCATGTCAGTTCTTTTATTTAGTATAATCTTGCTACATCCAAAGTAGACAGTATGAACATAACATTGGTTCACTTCCAGTGCTATTGAATGATTGAGTGTGAAAGCCTCTTTTGCCTATTTTACCTTTCTATTTTTTTTTCTTGAGGTCCTGCTTTGCAGTGTGTTTTCCCATTCGTGCGTATAGCTTTCCCATCCTGTCAGCACTGCCAGTCACTCAGCTGCTGAGCCAGGGCCTGCTCACTGCACCTTCTGTCACACAGGTGTGGAGAGATTTCTGATCTGACTCCCAAATCCTGTGCTGCCCCTGTCACGCTGCTGCAGGGCGTTTCAAATAGCTGCTCTTTCCAACAGCACCTCCAGCTTCACGTTCCCCTTTAGTTTTCATCCTTTCCACATCAAAAGACACTGGCAATGGAGCCATGCAAAAATAACAACCATTCCAATAAACTATTTCAGATTCTGGCTCACTGAGAAATTATCTGCATGTCCTAATTTATCACTTAGTCATATTCAACTGTGCATTTACTGTTCAAGCACTATATCCATATGACTTCTAGATTTCCTACCAGCTGATGTTTCCTAGCACATCTAGGCTATGATTTTTTGGCATTGTTGTATTTTCTGTTTTCTTTTTAAAATATTTATGCTTAAATCTGGTACCTGTTGAAGGACATCTTCTGCACAACACTCTTGGAATTCAATCCCAGATTTTGGCAAAATCTGGATGTCTGCTCTTGTTCCTGAGTGTTGGGAGACTTTCCCTTTGAGTTTCAATTAACTCACCACTATTGTATCCTCATAACTCTTGGTTTTCTAGTGCACTCAATCTCAGCTGAAGCAAAGCAACAATAGGTACAGACTACTCAACAAAATTTGGTCTTCTTTCTGAATTAAAACTAATTAAAAGTCCCAGAAAATTCTGAAACACAAGGTTTTTCTTTTGGAAGGCAAGCGAGCTAAAAAACCAAAGTGGAATATGCAGAGAGACTTGGTCACATTTTGCCAAGTGTAAGTATGGTATGAATCTGAACTGGTTCCTAGGAGCTCAACAGAGGACTGCAACCAACTTTACTTGGCTGTACTTAACTCTGTAGCTTGGGATATACTGAAACTCTACCTTGATTTCATGTCAGGTAACATTTTCTCACATCCTGGTTTCTGTCTGGACTGCCTTGAAGCAACAAGACTGCAGCTGCTCTCATGGATGGGATTTGTCCTCCAGTCCAGACACAGTCTTTGACAGTACTGTGATATTTACACCTCAGTTTTCTTACATATAAAAGGAAGATTGCAGCCTCAGATTTCAGATGCATTTAAAATTTTTGTAAGCCAAAAGTGGCATGCCTTTGTCTCCAATTCTATGACATCCTAAGCGTTTAGGCTGACATTTACTGAAGGTCTTAAAGTGAAAAGCTAAGGGGGAAAAAAATCAACAAAATAGTACTGAGAATTTTGATACTTAAAACTCTGTTTTTGCAGATTTATTTGGACAGACTTCATTTTATTTGAATGGTGCTTATTGCTTAGAGGGCAGCTACAAAGAGGATGGAGGCTCTCTTTTTGCAAGGAGCCACAAGGAGAAAAGATAAAGAGCAATGGTTACGAGTTGCACTGACCAAGGTTTTATAGATCTTATGGCCTAAGAAAGACAATTTTTACAATGAGAATGATCATTCACTGAAACAACCTCCCCAGGGACACAGGAGAGTCACCATCACCACTGATGGTTTTCAAGATGTGACCAGACAGGGCACTTGGTATTTTCATCCAGGCTCCCTTTTCCACAGAAGGCTGGAGGGCCTTTCCAACCTGAGCTGTTCTAGGATTCTGTGAGACTACTTATTATCACATCTAGCCCTGAACATTCACCTAAAATTAATTTTGTGATTCTATGATGATTACTGCTTCCCCTCACAGCTGAACCCAGGTCAGGTTACACTTAAACTGGTTTTACACCAGTTTCATTTTACTAGTCCTAATCATAATAAGTCATTTGTATGTGAAAGGAGGGAGATCAGGTCTAACAGAAATTACTTTTTACTCATACCAGGTATTTTCACCTATTGCATCTTCCTTCCAGACAAACTAAAACTTCTTTCTATTCCAGAGGAATAGAGAAAGAAAAGGCAAAATTTTCATACAGGCTGCTGGAGCAAATAAGAATCCTGGAAATTAAAGTACAGCAATTTTTGTGGGTTATACACAGTTTTAAAAAGTTACACATTTCTAACAGGGCACAGTGAGATTTAGAACAGCTTTTCTATATCTCCTATATTCTGTGAAAGATAATAAATTGAATGTTTTATTCTAAATGTATCATGGGAACACATAAAGAGACAAGTTTCTATTATACTTGGTCATAATGTGTGCAGTTTTAGGAAAAGGTTTCCAAGATCACACTGTGTTTGCCCAGATAAAAATGTTACTGCCTGAAATGCTTTCTTATTATTTTATCTATGAACTGATTTCCTTTCTAAAATTTTCTTTACATATATTCCTTTACAATCATATTAGGATTCCAACTGAGAAAAGACAAATAGGACTGTTCTGTGAAAGGGACACCTGCACTCAGGGTAGCCATGGTGAAGCATGTTCAGGTACTGGACTAATTTAGCTGGTTACATCATCATGGAGGAGCTTTCATAGTTGAGATGAGAAACTCATACTTCATAAAGTCTGGAGCAGTGCTGGCAACACTTAATTATTTAAACTCACCCTTCCAGATGAATTTAAATATGAATAGGTTATTGTGCTTTCTGTAGAAAAAACACCTTCATCCTCTAAAGTGCTTTGCAGAAATTCTGAGTCACAATAACCTTCTTGCTCAGAGTCCCACAAGGGATCAGCACCAGACATGGGAATGAAGAATCCCAGAATCCCAACTGTAACACCTCCTTCAGTGACTGGGGAGAGTGCTCCCCCCTTCCAGGGAGTCCTAACACATTATTCTACCACTACAAAATTGCACTGAACTAAGAAAACACATGAAGAATAAAAATAAATAATGGAAAATGGGAAGGAAAAAATGGAACAAAGTGGTTTTATAATCCTCAGAAGAAGAAACTCAGTAGTTTGATGTCAGCTGACCAATGGATTACTATGCTACTACTGCAAAATTAACAAAGGTTTAACATATAATCAAGTTTAACAAGTTTGTGTATCAGCAAAAGCATGATAAGCCATTCCACAGGCCTGCTTAGCAAGTGCAAGACAACGTGGCTTAGCACATTTCCTTTTTTTCTGGGTCTAAACCTACACACTTTTAGTACAGAAAGAGACAAGCTAATTTTGAGAATCTTGCTAAGTTGTGGTAGCTTGACTTTATGTCAAATTCCCTACCTCTGCTTAGGCTAATGGGAGTAGGGGAGTTGAAAAAGCAGTTCCTTGCTAAGTGGTGTTTTAACAGGCTTGAAAATTACAGTGATAACTGTGCAAAACTGTTGATGAGACCATCATAATTTCAGCCTTCTGTACTTCTCCATCTCTTCTCATCTCCACCTGTAATTGCCACTCATAATTCACCTGCCTTTTCACCTTACTTGGTACTTGTTGTATAGAAACAGTGGCAGTGGATGATGAGCAGACATAAGACCATTAATATAACTATGCTAGACATAGACATCCAGGGGATGGAATCTAAAGGGGATGAAGTTTTCCTAGCCACAGAGCTCCTGAAGCATGTTGCTTGTAGGCAAAAACTCTTTGGGCTTTAGGAGACTTGCTCCTGGAGGTGGGACTCAGCTGGGAATTTGGGTAGGTGAGGCAGTTTGAAGCCAGAGCTCCTGCCCACAATACTTTTGTAAGTTGTAATGCCAATGGGGTGTACCCTTCCCTTCACTGTGTTCATTCTGAGCTTCAGTGGAGATACAGGCACTCTGTCTCTCTGTCTATTTTGTCTGTCTATCTACAGGCACTCTGCCTATTTTGGTACTTTGTAAGCCCAATTTACATTTTTAAGCAGCTTTCCCAAATTAGTACTTTAAGGATCTGCACCAAGGCTTTGTTGAATTAGGGCTTTTGGTTTATCATCACATTCAGTGAAAATGTGCTGTAACCCACTAACCTGACTCAGTCACAGCAGTAGTGTACGATAGAGATCTCCACATTTATTAAACACATGCTCCCTCTGGAGCTGGAGATGATACAGTAACAGCTGTTTTATTCAGGTTTCTCTGTAAGTCATGAGGAAACAAACAACTTTGTCTCTGGTATGATTCCCAGTGTTCATACTCACTCATGCAATTAAGATATACAAAGATAAACAACTGTTAAGGTCTCCATAACTTCTACAATCCGTTCTCCCTCCCATTCTCTCTCCCTGTTCTTGCCATTGTTATTGTGAGTAAACTAGCACTGAAATCTGACTCAGCAAAGCAAAATTAAGTTTTATGCAAAAATAAATGAGTTAAGTTGTACTGGGCATAGCATCCTCCCAAAAGATACTGGGACTGAACATAAGAAGTCAGTAGGCCTGTAATGAAGACTGAAACAATGTAAATGCTGGGACATTCAGGTTTTGCTCATTACTTTAATGTCAGCTTGGCCTCCTACTAGTATAAAATTATTATTTCTCTGCGGATCATTAATCCCTTTTGTCTACAAGAAATAATAACACTTCTGGATGGCAAGCCAACATATCATTTGAGAAACAATAAATAAGCCCCCATAATGAACTCCAATATGGCTTTTAACCACAACTTGTGGGTATGAGCATCATGACACAAAACACCCCCAAAACACTGGGACAAACACAGCGCATCTCTGGAAGCTGAGAAAATTCACAGAGCAGCCAACAATTTTAAGGAGGATATCTCTTATCAGAAGACACCATTCCTTTGCCTAGTAAGTGCAAAAGGCATGTATTCCTTCCTCTGCTCAACTCTCAACACCTAAAGCCCTTTTTAACTCTGAAACCACTCCATGACTTGAATGTGCTGGTGAGCTCCAAGCATGTGATCAGCTCTGCTGGTGTCTGAGGCAGGTGAGCTGGGCCTGCAGACAGCATCCTTAGCCTTGGTGCTGCTCCCTCCCTTCTGAACTCATCCCAACTCCAATCATGTCCCAAGCACCTTGCACTGCTTCTCCCTTTTTCCCCCAAGGCATTTGGAAATAGGAGGGGAAAGGTGGCCCCAAGCTGCATGAAGAGCCTTGGTGGCTGATGGCTTTAAACTCGCTGAGTCCTTGGAGAGACTTTAGGTAATGCTGAGGACACCAACATTCTGTGACTGGATATGCATTTTACAGAGATAGAAGTGAACCCACCCTGCAATGAATAGATCTTATTATGCACCAAGTCAACAAACTTGCTAAAGGGCTTTGGCAAGTCAGTGCCTTCATGTTTGGATTGCAGTGCTGCCTGCGTGGGGTGCCTTTGTCCACTCCAGCCCTGTTTACCAAGAGAGGTACAGTCACAATACAGCCCTAGGCACCATTTTGGATAAATATGTTGATGTGTATTTTTGTGTTCCAACAGTTTCTGTAGCAGCATTTACAAGTGAGACCTATGAAAGTGAGTAAACACAGATATTAAAACAGCCATTTGCTTTCTCACCATGCATGTTTACTGTTTGCAGTTCAGGCACCTCTGACAAGTGAAAGAGATAATTTAATCTCAGTTCCTTCCTCCAGCATACTCACCTGACATATTTCTGTGAGGGATCATGACACTGCAGTGTAATGTTGCTGTTATTGTAAATTGACACTTTACTTTTGAAAAGCTGCAAACCATTTGTTCATAAAAAACACTGCAATCCCCACTCTTGTACTTGGTAGTTTGCTTGGTTTTTTTAGCTCTAAAACAACTTTAAGATATTGCTTCAAATTAAACATTCATGTTTTATATTCTATTTTCTTTGTAAAAAACACAAATATATTTTCCATGCATATTTATTATATGCCCACAGCAATCAGTGTTCAAATCCACTCCCCTAGTCTTTCTGACAAACTAGGAATCCTCATTGCCATAAAAACACACCCTTTCCCCCCAGTGAAACTATTCCTCAGAATGAATTTTTGCCTTTAGAGTCTCATTTTTATTTATTTCATTAGTTTCCATCTCAGATAACTAAATTCTTTTTTTATTACAGCTGAGAATTTTTATAATGTGCAAATTGAAATAACGATTGTAGCGCAGTTCTCTGCAAGTGCTTTTCATTAAGCCTCCAGCTATATTCCTTGCTCTGTTGGATATCTTTGTGTCAGGGTTACTTTATGGTGGACAGAAATCTGGACAATTTAGGTTTAGAGAATGACTAAAAACCTATTGGATAACAACCTGAAACCTGCACTGGTTCATGCAGCTTAATTGAATACTCTTGTCATCATCAAAAACTTAAAACTTAATAATCATGCTAAAAAGTGGACCTGTCAATATATTCCATAGTTTCATGATTCTGAAAGCAAAAATCACTACTTGTTGTTAAAATTGTGTTTAAGGAGACACACAGTGCCAGAAGTACATCTACATTTCTGAGATGCTGCGTTGTAGCAAAATGACAACTTTTTGCTTTCTTATCAACAGAATGACTAAATTCATACTCTGTGTTCAAGGATGATTTTCTGGTTAGTATTAGTCACTTAAAATAGCTCAGAAGCATTTGTATGGCCTGTTGAAATTTACAGCATGCTTACGCTGTTGATCACCAGTCTCATCTTGCTACTTTGTCATTCTGTATTGCTTATTGGTAAATGAGTTTGCTAGCATATCTTCCCACTGCTGCCAGGGTCACAGAAGCCTGAATGAACACTGAGAGAGTCCACTTAATTGCAAAGATTTATGGCTATGTTGTTTTCTTTTCTCCCTTTCCACTCAAACTTGTCTTCCACGTCTGACATCTATAGAAAAGGGAGAGCTGCTTATTCTAGTCCAAAACAGCAGCAGACAAGGATCAGTTCTGCAGGGATTCCTTGTTTCTATTGCTAGTGCATAGGCAACAGAGAAACTGTTTTTTAATCCACCCGAGGACAGGGTACTGAACCAAAGGAAACTTGTGTCAATACAGTATCAGCCACAATCAGTCTGCAATGAAATAATGAGCTACACAACTGGCAAAACCCCACATAAGCTGTGTAATTTACAGAAGTAACAGGACAGGCTGCTCATTTGGATGCTTTCTAAGGTGAAAAACAGGTGCACCGATATCCAAGAAACAGATTTTTAGGTTCTGGAAACTCAGAAGCAGAAAGTTACAATTTGAAAATCTGTCTCTGCCTGCACAAAGAGTCTGCTGTGAGAACCAAGTATAATTTGTGTGTCAAACCAAAGCTTGTCTCTTTGTCTTATTTATGGCTCTGCTACAAGTTTGGGTAGCAGAGGAATCAATCAAATCCAACCAACCAGTAAAATGATTTTGGAAACTGTGGAGATTAAAAAACAAAACCCAAACTGTTTCAGCTTTTCTGATTGAACATGGTTATTCTAAAGAGCACATTTTACACACTGAAAACTTACCAATGGAGCGATGAATGCAGGTGTGCTGATTATCACTCAGAAAAAAGCCCTCTTTGCACTGACATTCGTAGCTGCCCATAGTATTTACACAAATCTGCTGGCACCCTCCATTGTTATCCAGACACTCATCAACATCTAGAAGACAGAAGGAAAAAAGAAATTCAAGGTAATGCACAGATTCAGAATATAAATATAGAAGAGCAAGGAACACAAAAAAAGGCAAATTATGCTGTAAATTAAGCTAATGAAGATTACCCAAACCACTTAATCCAAATTAATCCCTCTAATTATTTTTCCTGCATCCTAGGCTTGAAGTTAACATTAAAAAAAAAAAAAACAACAAAAAAAACCAAAAACAAAACTCCAAACAGTGGGGAGAGGAATCTGCATATGTCTTCATGTATTCTGAGCTGCAAATTGATTTCCAATGCACAATGAACATGAACAATCTAAAAAGGCTGTGACCCCATCTGCCAAGTGTGCTGTTGCACTCTGTCATGTGCACTCCACTTGGAAAGACATACTTCAGGTCTACAGTAATTTCTAGCAGGGGTAGCAGGCAAACACAAAGGGCATTACTGGGTGAAAAGAGTCTTTATAGAGTTCTGGTCTTGAACAGAACAGCATGTTTCAATTACTGGAGTCATAACCCCCTACTTTGTCAGTTTGTTTAATGTTGTTTAGTGAAAAGAAGGCTTCTTAAATCTAAATGTTCCATGTCTGTATTGTCATTTTAATAGGCAAATATATAAAACCACAAAGGCAGCATTAGCTACTGGCTGTTTCGAGGGCCTATCCCCCATCACTTCTCTTTGCCATAACTGTTTTTATGCTGTAGGGTTTAACAGACACATATGTATCAGCACTGCCAATATTAGGTATCTGACCCACATTCAACTTTGCAATTTCCCTGTTTTGCTCATGAAAATGAGTCATATCTATTTTTTGCCTTTTTCTTGCAACCTGAAAATTCCACGTTTTCATTTCTTATGAAGACTCTTCAGCCAGTTAAGTTATTTCACAGTATGTGCCAACATGTCAGCAATGGAGTTGATGTGTGTTTTGCTTTCATTTTATTTTTGGAAGGGGCAAAAAGCCCACAACAAAGCTAAATGATCCACAACACTCCAAACCTCAGAAAAGCTGGCACAGCTCCTGCAGAAATTAATTCCACTGGGACTGGCCACAACACACTAAGGTAAACCCAAGCTGCTTTTGCTGGTACTGTTGCAAGCCAGGCCAGGCAGCTCTGGATGCAGGGCTGGCTGTGAGCTCCAGCAGCTTGCTCAGCTATTGCTGTTTGTGCTGCCTTCGTGTGACAGCAGCTGAGGCTCTTTCTCACAGAGAAAAAAGCTCTGGAGTAATTTACAGCAGCACCCAGGGAAACCAGGCAGTCTCATTCTGTCTTGAACTACAATGTAAGTGGGTAGACAGTCCTGCTTTTTTTTAATATTTACCAGGAAATCTTAAGTGCTATTGACTCTAATTTTCTGTATCGAAATCCCCCCTGCCTTCAGTTCTTATTCTTTTCCAGATCTGAACATTTTCATGACCCCATCAGAGATTTTGGGAGTGTGTAGGAAAAGGGGAAGTGAAGACTTTCCTTGCCTACAGCTGCACAAGGAAGAAAACAAATAAGACATCTTGGTTTGAGCCTTCCTCTGTCAGTCAGCAGGCCTTCCTGCCCTATCAGTGCCAAGCCAAACTTGCTCCTTCAGAACAGCAGCCTGGAATCTAGATTTCACTCTCTGGAAAATTAGCTGAGCACTTACTGAAAGAAAGTCTCAGTTGGTACATGCACAAACCCCAAATTATGCTACAAAGTATGTGGTCTTCCCAGAGCTCTGTTTATGGTATCACAAAGTAACTCAAACAGTTGCCTTTCAACTCTGATGAATAATCTGAAATGAATGCAATGATCTGTAAACATTTTTTTCTGCTCTTGATAGCAAGCAATAATAACGATTTACAATTTCCATAAAGAGATCAATTTACCACCAAGCCCCAAATCCATATGCTAGAATAAAATTGTTACAATAAAAAATCTTCAAAAAGCTTTTCTATCAGGAATTTCTTCCAATTGTGTTCAATTACTTGCCTCAAACTTATTTTAGTATGCATTTATGAAGGACTTGAAGAAGGGAAACAGCTGGGATCTAGGACTACTCTATTCTACATGCCTTGCAATGGATGTTGGTCTGATGGTGCAGGATTTACATGTTCTCAGGTCTCAGTCCTACCAGAGTTGGGCTTTCTGGAGCACTTTGTATTACTGCAGTATTAAAAGGCAGTATTGCTAACTATCCACCACACCAAGCAATCTATTGGACATGGATGCCTGGTAAACTTGGTAAACTTCCTTTCCAGTAATGTCACTTTATGATCAACCAATCAGTTTATTAATAATCCAGCAGAGAGGGCAGCATAAAATAGTCTTCTGAAGTTTTGCAAGAGAATGCCATCGACTCCAAGAAGCTCAAGCTTTGGCAGATCTAGCAGAGTAGCTCCTTAATGTTTCTCAATGTTTTTTCAGAGCTCACAAGTGAAACACCTGCCTAAGGGCCTAATTAAAAACTTTTAAATTGATTGAGCACAACTACAAAGCTTACTTGGTTTATTACTCTATTCTTAATAAAACAGAATTTTTATCTTCTTTTAGAACAATAGACAGGTCTTCTTTCATAAACTTTTACACAAAATTAGGTACCACTGATCATTCAGGACAAGATTGTCTCTCTGAGGATGGCAGCTCAAGGTAGCAGGGGCAAGCCTCCATTCCTTTAAACTGATGGATGGAAAGTCAAATGCATTTCCTAGCCTCCTTATATGACAGAAGTTTCAACTTGGTCTCCCCAGCTGACAGTGTGCTGATTCCTAAAGTACATTATCCAGTGCTTACAGGAGAGCCGAGTCTCAGAACCTCACGGATGCAGGAAGATTTCAGCAAGTCTTTACAATTCAAACCCACAAAAGAATGCTAGAAGATTCTCACCTGAGCTGAATTCAGATAGTTATTTCACATAGCTGCTCTAACCCTCATCCTCAAAAAGAGGATGAAGAATTGGTAGAGAGTGAACACAAGTCCTTAAGCCATTCTCTGTAATGCTCATCACAAAGAAGTGTCCTGTGATTCTGTTTGCCACAGACAGCTGCTGCTGGAAGCACCTAGAGATAGCTCAGTTTCCACAGCTCTTAGCTGCTCCTCACCAGCACAAATAAACAGATGACAACCAGCACAAAAGCAAGAATTACTGCTACAGAATTTAGACCAGTGACAAACCTATATTTGCAGGGAGAGAGCCCCTGGACTTTAGAGTGGCCAGTCCTCATCAAGGACAACCTGGACAAGGGCAAGAGCCAGCTCAGAGAAAGGCTGGGAAAGGAGAAGGATCTTTCAACAGAGAGATAATGGCTGCATAAATGCATACATATATAGCTAATCTATATCTCTATCTCTATATCAGAAGCATTATGCAAATGAATGCAGATTAAAATTTGCATAAGACCTCCAGCTTTTTGGCCCACTGCCTTCATATAATCAAACTCGTGTTCTTTACTTTAGTAAGATGAGATCCTCTGGAGAGTGGTAGTGTGGAAGAGTATCAAAGGGTAGGAAATATTACAGCTGATAAAGATGAATGTTTTATATATTAAATAAACAAATGTTTTCAGTTTCTCATGTAATTTATCTGATGAATTTTTCAAATTAACTTCACTGGTGTTTCACCCTGATCTGGCACAGAGCTTCCTGCAGCCAGAAGCTCTTCCAGCAAAGTGTCCTGTTTGGATACCATGGAGGGAGAAAGGTCTGCTAAGGGTACCTGAAACCAAAACCACGAGCAGGAAGACACAGAAGTGGAAACACCACACAGAGTCAATGCCAGGAGCAGTATGTCCACTGTGTGCTTCCTCCCCTGATCTTCTCTTCCTTCCTTCTGACATTTCTCTTCCATGTCAGCATTTTCATAAACACTTAAGCCCCTCAGCAATCTGAGTCTTCAAAATCACCAAAGCATTTGGGAACCATAGTAAGATGTACTTGCTGTAGCACTGACATTTCTAAAAACAGGATTTTGAGTCATGATCCAGGGAGTTTATCCTGCTATGTTTTTTCCTCTAAGGTACTCTTGGAAACTTTTGGAAGGTATCTCTAAGATGCCTATTTTACCAGGGCAGAATGTTGTGACAGAGAGATGAAGCACTGATAGCAATACTTCAGACTTTTCTCAAATGTTAGCAACAGAACACCACTTAGGATATTTTGCATTTGTAAGAGAAAAGATTAGCAACCACAGGCTTGGAAAATGTAAGTGCCTGATTCTGGAATTTTAAAATCACTATATTATGAATATTTCTAGTCAGGAAGGTGGCTGAAAGTCTAATTAAAATTTAAAAAAAGTCACATCCATGGATTTATTACAGTCATAATTATACCAAAATCACATCTAGCCCAGCATCTCTGATACTGTCCTTGTAGCTGATACTCAGGAGAAGATTGTAAAGATGGGACAGAAACATTGCAGACATGTTCTCCCAGGTTTCAGCCATCACACACCTATCAACTTTCCTAATCACTTCCTAGACCATTGTCCTGCCGGATCTTTCCTGTGTGGATTTCTCTAATCTCCAATGAGCTCAACACAATGGGGCAATTACTTCTGCAATTCAATTATGAGATTTAATTTTATTATAAGTTTTATAAAAACTGCATACTTTTGTTTATTTCTAAAATGCTGCTTCATAGTCTGGATGAATGCCCCCAGATTCCATTATTGTGAGAAAGAGTAAATATTCATTCACTACTTGCTTTTTCTGTATTTTTTCTTCTTCTTACAAATTCCCTGTAGCCTCGTACTGTCTATCTCATCTATGCTGAACCCTGAAGCACAGCAATATACAAATAAGATAATCTCAGAAACAATTCAAATTACTTCAGTAGATCATGTTTAAAACAAGATGTGCACATTTCTAGGAGCTAACCCTTAATGACAGCAGCATTTGGAACACACTCTTCTCACTTCTCTAATCCTCCTAGTACCGTGATGCTCTGTTGGAGTGGGTGTCTTGGAAGATGGGATCTCAAGCTACTCATGTAAGCCCAAAGAGCAAATCTGGCATGTAGGAGTGGTATCAGATCAGAGGCTGCAGGCAGGTGCTCCTGCTGGAATGCTCCTACAAGCAGTGACATGCTGTGAAGGTAGGGAGGGTGATCCCTTGCAGCAGCTGAGGGGGGCATGGAAACAAGAATCACTGCTGATTGAAAGAGCTGCCAAACCATCTTCCATAGATTGACTTTCTATGAGCATGCAGGGGGAGATATCAGGGGCAAGAGACATTGCTGCCTATGTACACAGCATTTGTATCTCCAGCAGATCTGAAGTCAGACTTCGCCAAAAATTTAAAAGCTGGGCCTAAATTTTCTGTTATTCGCACATGAGGCTAGATTCTATTTTTTTCTCCCCTCCTTTCAGAAACTGAAAAATCTGGTGAAGAAAAGGAGAAAGAGCACCACAGCCTTGAATTCAATGCTTCAGTCACTCTCACAGTTGCAAAAATACTCACTAGAGCCCTTGGTGAGAAAAGATGCACTTGCAGAAGATGGATCCTACAGTAGTCAATGTTTACTGAACTAGACATAAAAAGCACCCCCCAAAGCAACAGAGTGTTAAAAAACTACCTTTCCCTGAGAAATAAAGCACATTTTACAGACAGGAAACATAAAGGAACAATCACAAGAATGCTCTTGGGTGATGAATACTACACTCATTCTAAAATAATTGATTAACGAATTGAATCCTAGAACCATTCTTTTCTGATGTACAAGGATAGAACCCTTAAAGTGATGGCTGTAATCTGTCCTGGAGAATTCAGTCTTTCAATGGGCTACAATCACCTGTCCACTCCCACTCAGCACCCACTGACTGGGCTCCCTGTTTGCCTGCACAACTTGAAAAGGATGCTTCAAATCTTTTCTGTAGCTGCTTTGTGACACATAGTAGAATGCCTTAAATTTCACAGTAGGCAAACACCATGTAAATGCAGCTGCAAGAGACTTCTTTTCTCTCTACAGGCTAGGAAACATGCATGTAACCCACAGTTAAACTCTGCTGCATGTGATTGCTGCCCAGTCGCTGAGCTGAAGGTAACAGCCCCACAGATATTGTGTGGATGTTGTAGCAAGTTCAACTCTTGGTGTTGCTTTTTTATTCCCTTCTTAACCAACTGGGCACCACTCTCTGCCCTCTTAAGACACCAAAACCTTCTTCACACTTTTAGCATTTTCAAAATAAACATCCAAGTCCCTGAATGTGACTTTCCAGTTGTAGGTTCTATCCTTTCACAGGTGGCCTCCTGACAGCAGTGCCGAAACACAACCAAGTTCCTACTCAATTATTTGCTCATGTTATCCACTCTTTAGATTCGGGTTTTAAGACAGTTGTGTGTGGATTTGATCACACTTCTTTTCATCTGTGCCACTGTCTAGGGAATGCCAGCAGCCTCCAGCTTGGCACGAAGCTCTTTCTGTGAGGCACAGACATCCACAGCTCCATTAATATAAGTTTGCAGCTCCCACTGACATCTAGTTATATGTAGGCACTCCAAGTGGCAAATGCTGGATTAACATTACTTCATAAACTAGTGGAGAGGAGCTAATTACAGATACAAACAAGCAGCAGTCCAGATCAATTGAAGGAAAGATTTGAGATAAGTAAAATATTTAGTCTGTTATCATAATGCCCCTTACTTTGTCTTTTTCCTCAGCATCATTAACTGTTGCAGGCCAAACTAAGCTATCCTTCTTCCAGGATAATTACTGCTTAGACCTGCTTCCTTTTACATTTACTTCTAGACCCTACTAAGATTAAAAAAATCTGGTTTGTGTTAACTCAAAACTGCTTGTTGTTCTTGTTGTAATGTTATTATTGTTTCAATAATGAAAAAAAGATTTTGCTGTGGGTTAAACAAACCATGAAACTTGACATGAAAAATGAGACAGTATCTCCATCCCAAGTTAGTAACATTTTCCAGGTGTATTCCACATGAAGTACTTTCTTCCTGAGCTCTGGTAATAAAAACCCAGGAAGTGGATAGATTAAAGATTTTCATTGTTATCTATCAGTAACACAGTTAGGGGCCTCTCTGGATTCAGATGAGTGATTTTAACCTAGGCACTGCAGCATCCAGTAGGCCATGAAGTCATTCTCATGCTGTATATGGACAATACTTGAGGTCCATGAGAAGTGGAAGAAATGGGAGAGTCTCAAGAACAACTTTCAATACAGTGAAATGAGAACTAACAGCAGGAGTAGAAAAATATTGGCTTATTCAGGTGAATTGGCTTAGTCAGACACATATCTACTCATTAAACTTTTGGGGAACAGAAAAGTGCTGAAAATGTTTTGTAAGTGCTGAAATCCTTCCTGTAGGTCACATCAAAACAATTACATTTTCCTGAAAGTATCTCCATTGGTGAAAAGTGTTTTATAAACACAGCCTCAGCTTCAGAATAGTTTCAGAGAATGAATGCTTCCTTTGGCACAAAATGTTTGGGCAAATGGGCAATTTTGCCACCTGGGAAATGGTTCAGCATTTCCACTCTCCTAACCATGAGCAACACAAAACTCAGTATTTAGAACAAATATTTTCTCTGATTTCTCTGGACAGAAATACACAGAACATATATAAGATCTTACAGCAAATAGTGATTTTTTAAAATATGAAATGGCAACACTAGCTTCCCACTCAACCCAGTTGTTCTGTATCACACAGCACAAAGCTAGACTGGTTGGTTGGGGTTATTTTAACTGCCTGGGTTTAAGAAGACAGTTGGTGCACCAGCTAAGCAGCAGCCACCCATTGGAACATGTAAGCTGTAGTAAGTTTAGTGCTAAACAACTCAACAGACAGACACATCAGCCACATTCACCTCTTATAAAGAGAGCAACATTGTCCTGAGCTGGGAATTACCAATGAAAAGCAACAGCAGTCAAAAAACCTGACTTCAGGAACATCATATTTATGTGGAGAAGGCACAAATTTAATAAGCTTGGAGCTGGCTTGGTAATGTAAAGACAACACAAACAAAGAACCCAAAATAAATCAAAACAAACAGCCACCTTAAGTCCACCTCCCCTGTAAAATTCACCAGACCTGTATATTCTTTTTGCCAGCACTTGGGAACACATACATGGATTTCTTGAACAGCTATATAACACTGTGCCATTTTTTAAAGAAAAAACCCTAAGAATTCTTACTTAAGAGTACACTGGAGACCATCCAGCCTCTTTGCTCAGGGAGGGTCATCCTAGAGCGTATTACTCAGGATTCTGTCCACATGGCTTTTGAGGGTCTTCCAGGGAAGGAAGCCCACCCTCTCTGGGCTTCCAGCTCTCAGTTGGCTGCACAGCAAGGAAGTTTCACCTGATGTTCCTCATGGAACACTTCCCATGTTCCTGTTTCTGCCCATTGCCTCTCGTCCTGCTGTTTGGCACCACTGAGAAGAACCTGGCTCCCACCCTTTGTCAGGACACCCTCCATGCAGATACTGACAGATATTGGTAAGATCCTCTTTTGATCACTTCAGGCTAAATAGGCCCAGCTCCCTCAGCCTTAGCCCCAGCTCCCTCAGCCTCTCCTCATGCCAGAGATGTTCTAGTCCCCTGATCATCTCCACAGCCCTCAGCTGGACCCAATCCAACAGATTCTTGCACATAAATTAATCTGTAAATTATGGGAATGATGCAGAGTTTTCTATGGGCAACTTATTCCACTGAAGTCTTCTTACCTTTTACTCTGAGATACCTAATATTGGTTGTACAGAACCTTAGATCAGAGGGAAAACTATTTACATTTAAGGCAAATGGACTGACCATCTACTGACAAATTCTGCAACTTGAAAGCCCTGAGGTCCCACTCAGACATGTAGCCTGTGTGAAATGATGAAGTGGACACTTGCTGGAATCTACTCAAAGTAAAACTCAGTCCTTGCCTGGGGTATTCACGTCATTTCAGAGCACAAGAATGAGCACTCACATTCTTTCAATGTGCAGTCATTACAGCCTGAGCCTGTGGTCCACTCAGGTTTTACAGTTTGGAGGAGTTCTTCAAGTTATTTTTAAAGTGACTGAAACCAAGCGTCTCACATTTTGCTAACATGTTCATACAGGGAGTTTCAGAGTTTTTTGTAAGTACTGAATAACACTTGGTGATATATAGCCACTCTCAGGCCTATTTAAGAAAGCACTGCAGTTGTACAGACAACAAGATATCATGATTTGTACCTGTTGTGCACATAGAAGTTTTGATGCACTGGGACCAGAGTGCTTGCCATCTTATCTAACAAGCCCTACATGATTGGTCACACACTACAGATCCAGTCCCCCTAAATCCTTAGTTGGGTCTAGAACCCTTTCACTGCTGTCATACTCAAAATTTTTATGGAGTTCCTGATTAATTTCAGAAGCAGTGTCTTAATTATGCCTTCAAAATAAACAACAGTGACAATCCAGAGGGACCTGGACAAGCTTGAGCAGTGGCCCATGGGAATCTCGTGAGGTTTAACCAGACCAAGTGCTGGTGCTGCCCTGTCTTGGGCACATCCCTGTGTGTGATGGATCCAGGCTGGGGATGGGCAGAGGGAGCAGCCCTGGCAGAAGGACTTGGGGGTGCTGTGGGTGAGAGCTGGCCCTGCCCCAGCCCAGAACCCCCCTGTGCTGGGCTGCACCCAGAGCCCCAGGGCAGCAGGGCAGGGGGGATTCTGCCCCTCTGCCCCACTCTGCTGAGCCCCCCTGCAGGGCTGCATCCAGCCCTGGGCCCAGCACAGCAAGGACAGGGAGCTGCTGGAGCCAGGCCAGAGCAGGGACACCAAGGGCATCAGAGGGATGGAGCAGCTCTGCTGGGAGGAAAGGCTCAGGGAATTGGGATTGTTCAGCCTGGAGAAGAAAGGGGTCCAGGAAGACCTCATGGTGGTCTTCCAGTAGTTGAAGTGAGCCTACAAGAAAGCCAGAGAAGGGCTTTTTACAAATACATAGGACAAGGGAAAATGGCTTTAAGCTAAAGGAGGGTAGATTTAGATTTGAAATTAGGAAGGAATTCTTCCATGTGAGGGTGGTGAAGCCCTGGCACAGGTTGCCCAGAGAAGCTCTGGCTGCCCTAGAAGTGTTCAAGACCAGGTCGGATCAGGCTTGGAGCAATCTGGGAGAGTGGAAGGCGTCCCTGCCCATGGCAGGGGGGTGTGGAACTGAATTATCTTTAAGGTCCCTTCCAACGCAAACCATTCTGCAATTTTATGATTCTTTTCCTCCACATGCTTGGAGATAACATTCAGGATGAGCTGTTCCATCACCTTTCCAGGGATGGTGAAGCTGACTGACCTGTAGTATAGCAGAGGGACAGTGGAGCCACAACCAACACCAAGGAAGGCTTCGGGCATCTGGCCATCACAGTAACACCCCATCACTTCAGAAAGCTGCAAGCATCTGCTCTTTACTGTTCCTCAGCACAACCTTTTAAACCCTTGATCTCACACACATTCCACCTGTGTGTCCTCTCCACCCCTCTGTGACTGGTCAGTGCCCCTCAGCACCCCATGGCTCATTCCCTTCAGTACCAGTCACTGTCCCACACAGCTGTACCCATCAGGGATGGGGCTCAGCCACAGCCCCACTCCCAATCACCACAAGCTGTGTGCCTAAAACAGACCTGTAGTTTCCTGGGTGTTCAAGGAAGCTTGCCCTTTCTGAAGACTTGAGTGAATTGTTTTTAATAATGTCTTTCCATATCTCATAAGGCCTCTTAATAATAAATTTTGCTTTAATCCCAAAAGTTGCAAATTCTCTAATCATTCTTGTAAAAGTATGTCCAGTGACTTTTTAATGAGTAATTACTATTATTTTGATGTTACCTACAGTCATCAAAAAAGTCATATTAAAACATGCTGCCATCAACTACTCCAAGTTCCTTCCTGCTCCTCTTTTGTGCAAAACTACATCCTATGCTCTGATCCAACTCCAGTAAGAAACAGGGAATATTTTGAGATGCTTGAAAAGGAACTGCATTGAAGTCTGCAGAAAGTAATGACAGCAGTAAAAACAAGTCTCCACCTTGGTCTTGTAGTTTGATCCATACTTTCAAGTTTACACACTGAAGTCAAAAGAATAATGGAAAGATGCAGAAATTAAAGAGTATTAGACAGCAAAGGCAGAGCACTATGGAGATCTGAGACCCTAAAACCTACTTAACAAGAAACTCATTACCAACCTTTCATCTAGAAGTAATTCCTACTGGAAAAGAGTTAGATCTCATATTTGAATACAGTCAGCAACTATGTAGCAGACACTCTTTGTGATGGCTGCTTCTTGACTGTATAAATTATATTGTTTATCATAAATCAACACTGCCAAGAACTGACTGCATTCTAAGCATAGCTCGACAGTGACTCTCTTTGAAATCGGGGATCAGATGACTTTGTCTGATGTCTTTTTGTAATCCATGTGAATTCAGCGTTTCAACTGCATCTATGTAATTTCTAGGACTGAAAAAGGCACCATTCCATTAGGGAGCACTTGAATGCCATACACACCTGACACACCCATTATAGCTGGAATCCTGCACCCTCAGGTGAACACACATTCTCCCTTGGTTTAAGTAAGTGCTAAACATGATGTAGTTCCCAAAGCTTTGATAAATTCAATGTATTTTATAGATTTTGTCATCCTATAGATGTGTCCTCAAGGTATACATCAGTATAGGCCACACTGACTCAGATATTTGCTTTTATGAGAAAGTTAAGATGAATTAACAAAAGACAAAACTAACACAAATCAGGTAAAGCAGTAAGGTTGCAGTATCTCTGAGCTTGTTGAACCAAGACACTACAGCCATATCAGACTAAGAGCATCCATATGGGATTTAACTTATATATATTAGCCTCACACTCTAAGCTGCTTATTCTTTACTTTCCTGAGTGTTCAATGTAGAGAAATCTTTGCTGTGATTGATTACCTCCTCCAGGGAGTAAGTATTTGAAAAAAAACAGAGAAAAAGGCTCAGACAACAAGAAGACTTGCAGAAACAAGAGACTGAGATTGATGCTGCTGTCACACAGCTCCCAGTTTTCTAATTTATTATGACAGTCTGAGAATCCAACTTCATAGCTGACAGCCACCAAGATTTATTCTACACTTTTGATTATTTCCCCATACCTAACAAAAAGCTTTGGTCTATGCTGATTTATACTGTCACTTGTTTTGGTACTTTTCAGATCACATTGGCTTAAGAAAGCAAACATAAGGCAAATTAACGTAAAGAAAGTTATATCCCATTTGAACTCCAAAGATTAATGTGGGGTGACCAAACATTATAGTACTTTTAAAGGGGGAAACTTGATACAGAAATAGAAAAAGCAAGATAAGGAAAACAGAGTATTAAGATCTCAGCTTCAGAGAGGGCTGGATACCAAAGACCTTTCCATTAACCACAAATAGAATTCCAGATTTCTATTGGATGTTGGAAGATCATCAGAACTAAGATATTATAATCCCATCTTGAAAGAGAGATTTAATTTAGTTTTCTGATGGCCTGCTACCAATTGGCACCTCTGGGACTTTCACAAGATGCAGGCAGCCAAGTAACAAAAGTAAACACATGTATACAGAAGCTGCATGAAAATATCTAATAGAGAATTGTCTCTAGTACATTTACATCCCAGCTATCCATATTTTCTCAGCACCTAGTCCTCAGTCAGCACAACCTGCAGAATAGCAATACATGTTCTAAAATCTGATTCATGCTACTGTACCACAAAGACTGGATACTTTAAATTGCTGTGATGAATCACAGCTGTTCTTATTATTCTCATGTACAGACCAAAGAAGACTGGTAAAATATCTGAAACCAGGAATATGGTAAAAATCAGCTTACTGAAGAAATATATCAGAAAACAAATTTCTTTGTCACTTAGGCTTGCATCTGAAAACCAAAGGACCTAAAAAAATGCTTTCAAGTTTTTCATTCTGCAAGAACACATTTATCACCACAAGGCAATCTGCTGTGCAATTGGTAGCATGGATTTGTTTGAATGTGCTCCCTGCAGTTTGCCTTGGGAAGGTTCAGTAGCTAAACACCAGAAGCTCCCCTCATCCCAAGGCTCTTACTACACCCCAAGGACCTGATCACGGCCCGTCATCTTCTGCAGAAAGGCAGAGCTCACAAGGGTTTAAAACATGCAGATAAATGTGTTGTTAAACCCTCAATTTCAACAGCTCTCATCTTGTCTATAAATATATATTTTATACATTCTCATTCCCATCTTGTGTCTTGGACCCCTCACAGTTAGAATACCTCCTTGTTACTCAACTACCCCCAACCTGATGTGGGGTCTGGCCTGCTTCTCTTAAGGCATAAACCACCTGCCATGTCCCCAGATCTTGTTCAAGCAAAAGTCTGGAAATGAGTAAGACCTTCGAGATTTAGGTTATTAACCTTCTTGAGAAAAATACCATAATTTTACATTTGTTTTAATAAAAAAATGAAGAGTTATAAAAAGAAGGCTATTGGCTGTATTTCACCTTCCTGCATCTGCCAATGAGCTTGAAATTACTAACCAGGAAAATCTGGAAGAGAGTTTACGACTGACAATATTATTAGAGGCCCTGCTAATGTGCTAGAGAGGGACAACACTTAACTCTCAGCCCACCTAGTAGTCTTCTGGAACTAGGAAAGAAGGGCAAGGAAAACTGGAAGATGGCCAAGGAAATTAACCATTTTTCAGCTCCTCTTTAAAACATTTTTATGAAACTAAAAACAACTTTGCAAAAGCGGTTTAGTTTTATATTAAAAAGGTTAACAGAAAAAAATCTACTTGAACTGTCAGGAAACATAAAGAAAAATAAACATCAGGAATACCAGCATTTGCTTGGAGTTTAAGCCAGCAACAATTGTGCACAGCTGTCAGGAGAAGAAAAATACAGCTAAATTAAAAGGAAGATTTTGGTCTCTTTAATCATACCAGTGATTATGCAATCCCGAGTTATGTGACACTTCTGGACAAGATACATCTGGTAGCTTTAGGAATGATTTCTCACACATTTGCAACTCTCCTCCCACTTCATGTTGATAGTCAGATGAGGCCACAATCCCAAGTCCCAGTGTGTACATTTGAACAGCAGGGTAGGAAGAGGTAGATTTTAATTTCTCATAGATTTGGGTTCATTTGGAAAAAAAACCCCAGAAAACAAAAAAACCCAAAAACATAGAACACTGGAACATTTAGTGAAAAAGGATTGAATGATGTGATGTGATGTGATATACATACATTTAAAAGTTGGACTCAATGCTCTCTAAAGGTTAAACTCGACAATCTTGGAGGGCTTTTCCAACCTAAATGATTCTGTAATTCTATGTATATACTAATGTTAGTTTCTCATTTGAGTCAGCCTGCAGATTACTACCACCCAGCCAGGAATTAAGCCTGCATGCCAGGGTTAAACCTCTTCTCTCTTAAAGTAAGCCAAGAGATTTTAAAGGAGCACTTGAAGACATGCACTTGGGTTTAGATCTTAACCTCAGACTTTAGAAGAAACAAAAGTGTGTGACTTCAAACATGAACTTTTTTACTGATTTGAGATCCCAAGGTCTATTTTATAACAGGCATCTCAAGGCCTGTGCCTCATCAGCTCCTGGTTTGTCTCAGAAGTTTGTCCTTCAGCTGCAGGCTCCCAAATGCCTGGCTGGAATTGCTGCTTTGCTCCACCTACCAGAGCTGGCAAATCAATACCACTCCTGGAGCAGGGTCAGGTGCTCCAGGGAAAGTGCTACCTCTCCTTTCCCACAGGGGTTTCCATGTGACTTAGCCACTTTGTCAAGAGATGCAAAGTACCATCTGACAACAGACAAATAAAAAGCTAAGTTCCATTATTCAGGCTGGAAGAGCAGGCCTTCTGCTCCAAGCACACCTTAAAGGTTGTGAACTGTCCTGGTTTTGCAAGGGAGGCATTTGAGTGAAGTGATGCAAAAGCTTTTGTGTAACTGACAATCTGTAGAACCACTGAGAAGCTGAGCACGCCTCAGTGAAAAACACCTTAAAGATCAAAAATCCTGGGAAAGCCCTCATTTCCTTCTGGCTGGCAAACAGAGAGGGAGTGCCGCGGGGCCGGGCCCCATGGCTGCTCTCAGTTCTTCTAGGAAGAACTGAGATAACTGGCCTGGGAAACTTAGAGGAGAGAACTGTAAACTATATTATTATCTTGCTTTGCACTTGGTATTTACAATATTTGTCCCTCATGAATATGTGGGATGCTCTCGCTAACCTAGCAAGGCTGGCGATAAAACCTCGCTGGATTTCTGCTTAGGGGGCTTTTCTTAGAATGGGGCTCTTCTTAGAATGGGGCTTTTCTTAGAAGAGGACTCTTGATAGAATAAAGGCTTGTTCTCTTGCCTTCTGGACCATGGAGTCTCATTCCGTTCCCAGCTCAAAGTGCTAATGGCGGCTCCCCTGTTACAACAAATGGTGACCCCGACGTGATGCCGGACACCAGCTACCACAGGGCCCCTTCCCGGGGAGCCCTCTGGGCTCCTTCCCGGGCTAGGACTGGGCCCCAGCCACTGCCAGGCAGGCATGGGGAGGCTGCAGAGCCCAGGCCGGGGCAGGGCCGGGCTGGGCCATGGCTGTTCACATGTTGCCGGCAGGTTCCTCCCTTCCCCCAGCGCGGCTGCTGCACGAGATCGTGCAGCTGAGACCAGAGGGGCCCTGCAGCCCGCCCAGAGCGGCTCTGCGGCTGGAATGGAAGGCAGCAAAAACCAAAGAGCAGCCATGCAGCTGATCCTGGCACAGCCCCACCCACAGCTCCCGCCACAAGCACCAGGTGACCATGTGCAGCCCCTGGGTGAGATGTTAACTCTTTCAGTGGTTCAATCCTCCCCCGAGTGAGAGAAAGGAACCAGAGGCAAGCATGTAAAGGAGCAACATGAAGACATCGAGGTCAGTGAGGAAGAAGTCAAGTCCCACATGGGAGGCATAAGGAGATCTTGGGGCTAAAATCTTGGGGCTGAAATCCTTTTCTAAAGCTATGGAGAAAAGACTCTTTTTCCCTGTAACGCATGGAAGTATGGGGAGATGAAAAAGTTCAAATTGTAGACATCGAGCAAAGGCCTCCATGCTACGTAAGCAGATGTAGTAGCTGTGATCCCATGAGAAGTTTGAACAGAGAAAGAGGGAAGAGCAATGAGGCCCTGTGCCCACCAGGGAGAGAGGAAGACGATCTCTGTTCCCAGCAATGAAGATGATTTTGGAGATAATTAGAACTTTTGCCTTTGAACAGCTCATCTTTATAACAGTACTCCGTAAGTTGACATAGCCCATAAACAAGCTGTGGGAAAAGCTTGTGGAAAATGGGAGAGACTTCACAATTGCAGGTTTCCCTGCGTGGCTGCTATTTGTGGAGAGAGCCATGAGATAACTGTTTTTTCCTCTTGTGGAGAAGTCTCCATAACAATAACAAGAGGGACTTCTCTCCCTAAGTGAACTGAAGAAAGACTATTTTAGAGGTGGTAAAGTGACTGGAAATTTTAGATTTTGTTTCTTTGCATTGTCAGTGGAAAATAAAAGGTTGTGGGGGGAGAAGTGGTGTTCTGAAGGTTTTGTTGAGTTACTTTTTTCCCTTTTAGTTACTGTCAATAAAATTTTCTCTATACCCTTTTAAAGGTTTGAGCCTGCTTTGCCTTTCCTCTAATCCTACCTCAGAGCAGGAAGGGAGTGTATTGGTGACTGGCCAGCACTGAACCCACCACATGGACACAGCCAGGACTTTGCTATTCAATTCACAGCTGACACTGCTTGTGTCTGCCACACTTGTGTCTGCTCAGCTCCTGCAGAGAGCTCCATGGAACCTATCATGCACATGAGGAATTGCATTTCTGTCCTGATTTCTGACCAGAATTTCCCTCTGCTTCCCAGGATTCTTCTCAATCAGAAAAAGAATTAACTGCCGAAGAACCACAAACTATATTGAATCACCAAAACTTACTTTTACAGTTTTCTTCAGGAGGTCAGACATACAAAAGAATTGATTGAGATATCATATTACAGATGTCCAGACTTAGTAATTGCTATTTTTCTCTAAGAGAAACCAAAGCTACACAGACTATTTGATGTAAAAGCAGGTATGTAGAAGGGTAAGGATTCTATTCCTGTCTACGGTGTAGACATTGAGATACCTTATGTGAAGACTGAGAAGTAACTTAATCTGTTTGCCCTAGTTACTAAACTATAAAAAAATGAAAATTATATTTCCTTTCCTTACAGGACTTTCTGAGGACAAATTTATTACTATTTACAAGGTATTAATGCATGTTCCTACAGAAATTAATGCCACAGAAAAACCTATAAATAAGTATGTCTCTGAATACAATATTTTTTTTGTCCATGCTGCTTTGCATCTTTTTTGACACTTTCTAAGAAGAGTTTGCAACCATCTTTAGTACGCTTACTAAAAAGCAGAGGACTTAATAGAATCTATCCTAATTTAAAAAAAAACCCAAAGAGTTGGGATGTGTGCAGCCTGGCAGCAAGAATTGCTTATGCAAAAAAGCAATGCTTCTTCCCTATTTAAAAAGTAGCTATCACAAATCAGACCTAAGGAGAAAGAAAATACGGAAAAAAAACCCCAACCAACACACGAAAAGGAGAGATGAAAGCAGGTCATAGCCATACATATTTATATCAGAATAGATAAGCACTATAAAATCCTCCAGATTCGTATTTCATGTACAAGAAGAGAAACCATATTTCAAACCTCCTGTATGAGACCAAATTCTAGTCTTGCATCCAGTGAGCAGAATTTAGAGCAATTTTTGAGAAAAAAACTGCTCAGGTGAGTGCAAAAAATATTTATTATTAGCTAGACAGGCATATCATCATAGGAAGGAAGGAAGGGAGAAAGGAAGGGAGGAAGGAAGGAAATGTTGGAGGAAGAACTCAGGAAAAAGCACTTAACTTGTCCCCAGCATCTGCTGTAATTGAATACTCCAAATTTGCTATTTATAAAGAAGATTTTATTCATCTTGCTGTACTGATGTTACTAGAAAGACATTCAGTGAAGATTTACAAAGGAATGTAAACCCTGTCAAGAAGAGATGGCTTAAGATTTTGCAGAAACCTCAGTCAAGAAGCAAGACATGTAGAAATCCTGATGTCAAACAAGATACGCAGAAGTTCTGACGCAATCTTTTTCACTACAAGAATTCATTGAAAGGTGAAAAACATTGATACTGATCTTATGAAGCATTCTTTGTCTCCATAAAATCAATGAAAAATAAGTGGTTTTTCAAAAAGCAAGAAGAAATGGAAACCAGTGGGCTGATCAAAACTTTAATTCCTTTCAATGCCTTATTTCATCATGGTGAAAAAGAAAATCTTTGGAATAAGCAAACCAATTCCCAAAATGTTACAGAAATCCTAATTTAAATTTGTTTGTGCAAATACAGGGTTTGTTTTTTATTTGAGACCTCACTGCGACCTCTTCCTGTATTTACATATTTCTGGTAGCATGTGAGAAGGGAAATAAAGCTGGTCAAGAAGGGAAGGGATTAGAATGTCCCCCTTTTCAAAAACTGATACTCTACTAATGGGAACCACGAGGCCATCGCAACGGGCAGTGTAACTGATAATGCCAGCAACTAGGTGGGGTGCCAATAATGGCAGAAAAATGCCATCCAAAAAAAAAAAGTTCTCTCTTTTCTAGCAATGGTGTCCCAAATCTGAGTCAGCACACAAGAAGCAGCCATAGCAAGATTGGCATGGTCACTGTCACAATTAAAATCTTTAGTCTAAAACCTTACAACCAGACATGTTGGCCCCAAGTAAACTCATTCAAATTCCAAAGAAGGAAGGAAGGAAGAGGGAATGTGCCTTGATTCCCTTGTCAGTGCCTACTAGTAAAACCAGATATTTTACTAAGACATGCTAAAGACCATTCATTAGTTGCAGACACAACCTCCCCAGTCCATAGTCTCAAAATTAGAAAGACGATTGTGACCTCTTTTAGTGTCCTAACATTGTACACTGGGAGAAAGGGAGCTCTCTGCAATTATTCCCAAGGTAGTCAACTGTTTGTATTGTTGTTGGCCTTCTTTTCAATAAAAAAAACCCCAAAAACCCACAAAAAATCAAGTGGCTAAATAGAAATTAATAAAAATATACTTAGAAATGTGACTATCTCTGTAGATTTAGCCTCCTCATTTCATGGCCAGAGAGCAACAATACAGACAGCAGATCGAAAAAAATCCCACAGCTCTCCTCAATGGCTCAATGGTCATTCCTTTTGCTGATCATTGCTCTAAAGAGTTTTTTTCCCTACTATAGTTGTTTGGACAAAGTAGAAACCAGGAAGATGTTAGAAACAACAGATACGCACAGTTATTTGAATTCCAAATACCTGAACTATTTGATTATGTCTATGTCCTGCTTTAGTAAGAATTTAGAATATTAGAATAAATAGAGTTTTTCTTTATTTTTTTAAATTAATGTCTGTCTGCTCTTTGTATAAGAAAAACCTCTTGCACCATTAATCATTTGGCCACCTCAGGTTGAGGCAAATAAATCTATTTTAGTCTGTTCTATAACAAATGAAATTTGGAAGTTTGAGTTAAGCCCCTGTCAATGGTCAGGATATATACTCCATCTGAACAAATATTTCTCTGTTTGAAAATAATTGCAGTACAAAATACATCTACTGAAAGGCTAATCAAATCCTTGCCCTGAAATCCTAGTTCTTTCATAGCTTCAGCTAGTGCAGACTGGTGATACTGGACTTCAATATATCTGGTTCACTGGCTCATTTCTTGAATTTCATTGCAAATATCTCCGTTTTTACTAAAGTAGAGCTGCTGCTGACACAGTAAAAATATCACTTTTACTGTTTTATAAGAATCACCTTGAAATTAACTTAGGACTGTACCAAAACATGGTAATTG
This sequence comes from Dicaeum eximium, assembly GCA_013396995.1. Taxonomy (NCBI): domain Eukaryota; kingdom Metazoa; phylum Chordata; class Aves; order Passeriformes; family Dicaeidae; genus Dicaeum; species Dicaeum eximium. The sequence continues at coordinate 426,947 of VWZP01005877.1, read as the reverse complement.
CATTTATATTGGGAATAGTGAGAAGGAGTCTCTAAGCACCAGAATTTAACAAAAAATTACCAACAAGTAAGCAGCTGTGGGAAACTGGACATAGCAGTGTAGACTTATTTCCAGGTAACTGGTGTGAAGAAATTTCATAAGAAGAACATATACTTAGGTAGCTTCTAGGACAAACCCAACCTATTTAAACCAGAGCAATGGCCATGAATCAAAAATACAGATCCCCAAATTGTCAGACTGCTGAAGCAATGAAGATCCTGCCCATAGCTTTGCACAGTCAGTGTGCAGTGCCCCTCCAGTTGTTAGTGATTAGTGTTTCTTCTGCCCTGTTTCATTGTCCAAGTATTCCTTCCTGGCTGACTTGTCCTTTTAACATTTTGTAATTTATGTTCATACACCATATTCTAGAACTGTATTGCCTAAAAAGGGGAAAAAAGGGGGAGGGCAACCTCTAGAGACTGGGATTACAAAAGTCTGAAGAAACAGACAAAATATATCTTGGTATATTTAATATATTTAATAGATAATTTTTCTTAAAGAAGAAGGCCAAGCATCTAGCATAGGCTTTGGGGGTCAGGGTTTTCCTCAGCAATATTCAACACGGGCATTCTGCTTTGAGCATGTCGAGGTTAAGAGTGCCAGCAGCAAGGGTCTGACCTAAACCACACTGGCTTGAATGCATCCACTGTGACCTGGATCAAGTCTTTATTGAAGACATGCCAGATGATAAAATGCAGAAAACAGATTGGGCCTTCTTGCCAGAGCCATGAAATGAAAGTTTCCTGCCAGCATTCACTACTTACCAAGGCAGTTGTGGCCATCATGAGCTAACATGAATCCATCATAGCACGTACACCTGTAGTTGCCTGGAATGTTGATACACTCGTGGACACAACCCCCGTTGTAGAAGTCATTTTCACACTCATCGATATCTAAAACACAAGAGGAGGAAGAAGAAGCTTTTGTAAAAAGAGAATTCTAACAATACAGAAAAATTTCTCCAACTGGGCATGTTTTTTGATATAGGCACATCCCTAATCTTTCTTTTAGGCTCATATTGCCTACTTCATCCAACACATGGTCAGGGACTGAATATATCACGGTCATATTTGTCTGAAAAGCAGCAAGACAATGTATAGAAGACTCTTTCACAAAATAATTGGAGTATCATCACAGTAAACAATGATATGTTGTCAAAAATAAAAAAGGAACACTTGATTTTGGTACACTTTATATTTAAAACATAGTTTTTATTTTCTGGCTTCAAAATAATCAAGCAGAGAATGAGTGAAACCTTTGACTTGTAACAACTATATGAAGCATACTATTAATATGGCATGAGACAAAAGTATGCCTTTTGTAGCAAATAAACTATAATCTTCTGTATTAATCCACATACAAAAAGAAACACAAAAAGTTCAGTATTTTATTCTGAGAAGATATGATGGAGTTGTTCCGAGTTTTTTCACACTGGCCTGTATCTGAAAGAGGATCATAAAAGATGAGAGATGGATGCTGCTTCAACTACAAACAATCCTGTAATGATCTTCCTTCCCTCATACAAAAAAATCACTTCTTCACTCATTCTAGAAAATGCAAACTTTTTTCTTTTTACAAACTGTATTTTGGCTTATACATGGAACATCAGTATCACAGTCACTCTTGTGAATAATTAAGTGGTACACGTCAACAAACCAAAAATACATAAATAATTAAAGATAGCCTCATGGCTTGATAAGTATCAGGTCTAAATTTGTGGTGTGCTAGACCAAAAACCACAGCTAATCTCCCTAAGTGAGGCAGCACATGATAAACAGATAAAGTTATCCTTTTAGAAAACACCTTTTAGAATACCAGAATTACCCCAGCATTACATTTCAAATGTGCCTTCCATTGCAGAGGTGATTGTGATTGACATATTTCTGAATTAGGTTCATGTTCACACACATTTTCTCTTCCCCCCCCCCCACCCTTTAAAAATACTCCATGAAAAGCTCTTGCTAGCTGGCATCATAACCAGGTGCAATCCAAAGAGGACAAGGTGGTTTGGGGAAAATCAGATTCCCCCAAAGAGCCAGCTCAGACTCAGCCCCTCAGTGCTTCCAGCCCTTGTGGCCCCTGGACTGAGGCTGGCTGGGTTTGTCCCTACTCACACAATCTGTGACAGCAGGGACACGCTTCTCCCAAGTTCTGTTGCAAGTCTTCCCCCTCATGCTGGCCTCTCTCAAAAGTCTACCTGAAACTCAGAATTCTCCAAGTCTACATCCACCTGCTCCTAACAGCTCTGAAGTGCCCCTTCTACAGCCTCCTAAACAGTTTGAAAATGGAATTACAGGCTTGCCTTTATCTGCAAAACCAACTATTTTGTAACCCAGCATTTGGCACCACAGCAATACCAGAAATAGGAAGCTGGAGAAAGGATATTCCAAACAAAAATACAACCTGCTGCTTAAAGGTAAATTTCTTTAAAGCACTGCTCTTTTTCAGAAGGTTCTCATACCTTACTAACAATTTCCACCCATGAGTTGTGCAAGTGCTCACTCAGCACAGCCTGTGGTTGTGCTCTACCTTTCAAGTCCGGTATGACAGCAAAAAGAGACATCTGTAATTTTTCTTGAAAACAAGAGCCAGCAAGGCAAGTGTGTGAGGCTGACAATTCTGTGCCTCTGGAATTTCCTAGCTACAGGCCTACTAAGGTTTTTCTTCCCAAGAAAAAGCTTCTCACTTTCCCAAGAGAAATTCTATAAACAGTCTCTGTAAACTATATTCTCCCTCAAACCAACAAGTAGTATTTCTCTACCCTGTTTTTCATAACATAAAAGATATTGTTTCTCTCACTTAACCAACAGTAATAAAGAAGTGTCATTGTTAGTAACCAATCACTTTTTAGCATTAGCAAAACACATTATAAAAAAGTGTTCCTTTTGTATCAAATAAACCTTCTAATAGTTTAACCTTCTAAATTAGAGTCTTTGTGTTTCTGTTTGTAAACAACAGCAACATTAAGTGCTCATTCCAAACAACCTGCAGTGCAGTGTCTGAGAAGCTGCTGTCATTAGGCCACAGCTCCCTGTGCCTGGGTGCATATTCCCAAAATGTTACAGTCTGGTTTCCACTCAGCAGAAATTTGCAGCTTCCATAACCATCCATGGATATTTCCAGAAACTTCCTGTCATTCTCTACAGGCTACAGGGACAAAACCAGAGCTTTACAGTAATGCCATGTTCTAACAGGCCAAGTCAATACTCAAAAAGCATCTAACATAATTTTGGTGTCAGGTGTGTCAGCTGTTCCCCTCAGGACATTCAGAAAAAATGCCATCTTCATTTCAAGGTTTGTTCTTAACTTTTATCCAGCAATGAGTCTTTTCAGAAGAGGGAATTCAGAAGAAGCTGTTATCACCTGCTATATTCCTCAGCATCAGACTGCCAAGGGTTGAGCAATAATTCCCTTTTTTTTTTTTTTTTCAAACAAGACTATTTGTTTAAATAAGCAGTGAGAGACCCTTCAGGAGGGACAAAAAGAAATATCAAAAAAAGTGAAGCCTTTTGAATGACTGCCCCTTATATAATACTTATATCTAAAAAGCTGTACTGTGATTAGCAGCACAAAGTGATGATGCAATACAAATACTCAAGTTACAGAAAGGGTAATGCAACAGATACAGAAACCACAAAAATAGCAAAAGAAACAGATTCTTTTCATCTCATTCTCTCAGGAGTTCAAATCACAATTCATATTGCAAAATGATCAGAAAATCGTTTCTCCCTTTTGCACCCCAATAGCTGTACAAAACTAGAAGTGGAACCAAATATTCTAACTCTTTTTCAGAGCCATGTTGTGGGTTTTTTGGTGTTTTGTCCCTCCAAGACCCACATAACTATTAAAAAACTTCACCTGTCAGGCAGATTGGAATTTCCATCTCCAGTATGGCTAGCAAAAAACCAAGGGGCTAAGACTGGTGAATTTTCGTTTCCAAAAAATCCAAAGCAAGAACACACCAAAAAAACCTCCAGCCCTTCTCTCCTGGGNGCATCTGACATGCCAGAATACAGCTTCCTTAGTAAGCTTCATATAGAGTGAAAGCAATAGGAGTACATTCAATCACATAAAATCTGCAGGTTTGCTCTTCATTTTGTCTGTTTAAACCTCAAAATTTGCAGGGGCCACCTGTGTTCATTTCCTTTTGGTTAGGTCATATCCTATTATTCTTTTTTTCCTATACTTGATAGAACTGGTTGTTAATCAAAATCTCAACTCTAAACACCTCTGAGAAATTAAGCTTTCCCTGCTAATTTTGTTGCTTCAACTATCCTTAGTATTTTTAGCATTTGGTCACTTAATATTGTCTTTCATCATGAAGGCATTACCGTAACAAAAAGAAAAACGAAAACCAAGAGGAAAAAAATAAGTGTAGATATCCAACAATGAAATTGTGATGGATGTAGCCACATCTACTGATGAATTTGCAAGGTTTCTCAAAGGGAAACCTGAAGTTTTATCTACACTGGCAAAATACTTATGAAGTTTTCAATTTCTTAAATTCCAGCTGTTCAGATGGGGAACTCTTGGGGTGTTTAGTGAAGAAATCACCTTAAAAGAGAATTGCAGTATTTCCACTCCAAGAGAAATTAAATTCATGTGGCACTACAATGTCAGGAATCATGGGAGTCTCAGACAAGAATTAAATGCACCAAGATGATTAAGAAGGTGTAGAGACATTTTTAGTACTGACACAACCTGCCAGGAACCTATTTGAGCTTAGTGTATTCAAAAGAGACAGCAATTCCCAATCCCAGGGCTGGATGTAAGGACATCCTCAGATGCTGGAAAAATAATTTTAATCTCTTTCTGGAACTGGTTTGGAAAACCTCAAAAATCCATTGCTTGTTTCAAAAGTTTTAAAGTAAAAAAAATAACCAGGAAAAAAGAGGTGAAAAGAAACTTGCTCACTTGGGTGCACTAGCAACTGTACTGGTTCAGCTATTTACCAAGGTGAAAGAGGCCTGGAAACTCCATCCTAATTCTTTCTGGAAAGCAGAAGTGAATCTTTTTGTTACTATCTGGAAATAACTCTTGAGCACATCCCTAGGGAACACAGCCATGCTCTGCTACTGCCCTCCTCAAGGAGCAGTGGTGTTACTTAAAGAACACCCACTCTATGAGACTGCAGTTATTATGCAATGCAAGCATCCATTTTTGTTTTTTTTTAAAAAAAGAAACAAAACCAAAACTCTAGACAAGTATCTGAGAAAATCTGAGGATGTGTTACCATGAGGACATGCTGTAAGCTACAGTCCTTCTATTTCAGTTATAGGAAGAGAATTTGAACTTGTTTTAAGTGACCAGATGCTTTTTAGTTTGATGGGACCTGTATTTCCCTTATACATAATGGGGTTGATTCTTCTTTCATTATCAGAGGTGAAACTGAGCCTGCCCCAGGGTTTGTTTAATTTCTGTATTCTGCCACAAAGAGATGGAACTCTCATAAACCTCCCAATGCCACCCTGCAGAGAAGCAGCTCTTCCAGAAGCACATACAACTATGAAATGTGCAAAATAAAACAAGAGTCAAACTCTTCTGCTTCCCATATCACAGTATTTCAGCTCTCTGTTTCAGCAGAGAATAGAAGACACATCAGCATGCAGTAACTAACATCCACAAGACAAGCCAAACTGTAAAACAGTGAGGAAGTTGCAAAATGGCTGGTTCCCATTTTGTCTAAACATTTTCAGCAGTGTCATGAAATTTACTGTGTGCTAATCATCTTTTCCGAGCAGTAACGAGCTCTCCTAGAAGGTGGCACAGAATTTATGCCAAGAAAGTAAAAAGTCTACCTCCAGAAAAATTTGTTCCCACTCTTCATTGCATCACTTGCAAATAATTAAGTTCCTGAATGTCCAAAAACCATTCCAACATATGCAACAAACTTTGTCAGCACAGCTACAGATCATCATGGGCACAGCTACTGAAATGAAAGCAAATGCCTGCATGGATTTGATGAATTTTGGATGAGTGTCACAGCTAAACTGTCACAAGAAGCCTTATGGCTATTAACATGCAAAAGGAAGAATGACTGAGGCCTGGAAGTCAACGAGCCAAATTCAGTGTTTAGTGTTGAATTCCACAGATTTCTGTAGAAAAATGGGGAAGTATGCATTGACACAATTTTTATCTTGGCATCTGTCAAGGCCACAGATCCCAACAATCACAATGCCACAGAAGATATTCAAAATAGGCATAGGATTGAATAAAATCTGTGTCCATTTTAAAGTATTTCTTGACTAGCAATATAAGGGCAAGATCTGGAGCTAATTTAGTAAACAAAAACTTCAATTGACTTTGAAAGGAGTAATTTATGTGCTTGGACATGTTAAAATAAATAGCCAAAGAAAGCTGTCTGCCCACATCAACTTCTAATTTAGAGAACCACAAACAAAAGCAATTGTGCAGGTATATTATGCAGATGTGGAATATCTCATAAAGAAGCTGGATCCATTAAATAGCTAGAAAAAGAAATACTAAAATCTTTGTAGGAAGATTGATGGATTAAGTCATGTATTTCTTCAGTATCTAAAGAAAAAAAGAAATTGATATTCATCTTCCTTTATCTGTTTTAAACAAAATACTGCCAAAAAAGCACTGTGGAGACAGTAAATAACATTGCCCTTATAAACTTGACAGGAAAGAAACTGTGCTTTACCTTCTTGCTTGAAGAGGGGCTGCTGCTAGCCCCTAGAGAGGGCAAAGCATACCAGATGAAAAATTCTCTTTTTTATCAGTTGTCTTCTGCTAAAAAACATCCTCCTACAGTTCTGCAACAGCAGCATCTTGCCTGCTTATCCACAACTATTATGATGCAAAGAACACTGCAAGGTGCTGAAGCCCATATTTCCATGTGGTAATATTTTTCACTTTTATGGCTTCTCTACTAAGAGCTTTCAAAAAATGTTATCGATTCTTTTTTGAATTTTGGTCACTGTTCCTCCTAGGGCTAATGCACTATCCTCATATTCACAGAAAAATACAGGGAGAAAAGGCCCACCCCTAGGTCCTAAATCCTACACAACCAAAAAGAGATTTACAGTGCAGAGCTGTCTTCTTCATTGCATAGCTTCGTGCAGGCTTGATCTCAGATGCTTGTGAAAGAAATAACCTTGTAAAATCCAAAGATAAAACAGCCTGAGATGAAATCTTTATCCTACAAAAGCCGTGAGGCTTTTTTGCCACTGGCTTAGTGAAGCCAGGAAAACATATTTTCTGGGATTCACAGTAGAGAGATACATGAAACAGGATCAGCACTGAATTTTTTGTTCCCATTTCCAATTCAGAACAAACAGCAGCGTAACACTGACACTGCTACTTTAAAGGAAACAGGCAGAAGTGAAGTTACATGCACAATGACAAGAATTACAAACAAGTTCAAGTCCTGGATCAGAGTCAGCATCTTATTCTTCTTCATAACTGGGTTTGAGACTGCAAAAGCCAAGAAAATAAGTAAAAATTATATATATATATATATACATATATCCTTTGGCAGAGTCTAAATTTAATATACTTCCAGCAGATATACATCACACTCTGGATAATCTGAACCTAAGGCATTTGTATTTCCCACATCAAGTTGCACTTTCCTTAAGAAGGGAGCCAGTTCCAGATCTAAAGGCCAGGATAAAAGCTCAAACATAGGTTAAGGATTATTCTGGTAATGTGCAGGTGAAATTTGCCAGAAGTTCAGCTCTCTGGGAAACCCTCAATCTAAGCAACAACATTAAACATTAGATTCTTACAAAGAGCTTAGCACATTTCCACACATTTGAAATCTGCTCTACTCTTAAAATTTGCAAAATCTGAGCAACGTATGAAAAATTGGCTGGGAAAATGTTATCAATTATCAATTTCACTCAATCTGACCTGATGAAATACTATTTCCATCTGTGTTTTGTGGTATCAGAATTCAGCATCTACTCCAAGTCCAAATTTTATTAAGAAAATATTGACATACCAAGAGTCATTCAATATTTCTACTCCAAAAATCCCTTCACCTTCAAAGAAAAGTCAATTTTTGAAACTCTCTTTCCACGAAAAGCTTGTTAAATCACTTTTTCTATCAAACAAATTATTTGTTACATCTGGTCCTTCCTGAGATACTTTATTTTTTGACCCATAAACATTAATATCTTTTTTCTTTAGATGCTGTGACCTTGTAAATGTTACAATCTAATGAATCAGAGGAACACAGTGCAGTTTTTACAGCTTTCAAGTTGCCATGATGTTTTCAAGACGCTTGTGCCAAAGAAAACTGTAAAATTTGATAGCCATTAGGACTTCTCTAAGAGGCAAGGTCAAGGGTGGGCAGGCTGGGAACAGGATAAATTCAGAAAGAGCAGCCGGATGTTTCTCGGTGGAGAAGGAAAAAGAACAGGTACAATACGTTGCTTAACATGAGCTTTTTTCAGTGTAAATCCCTCAAGAGCCTTTCCACTATGGGTACTGCCTCTCCCATGTTTTTCCCATTAGTGTGTCCACAAAGAAAAAAAATTCAATTTTACAACTTCCTTCAAAAATGTCACAAGCCCCTATTTCCCAGTATTAAACTGGCAATAAAATGAAAAGGCCACGCCAGCTTAGTGGACATGATTTGGATACAATCTGTGGTATTGTTGTGCTGTTTTTCTGGAAGCCATTTCATCCAGTTTCCAGAAAAGATCGAGTTTTGTTTCCTTTCCTTCTGTGATGGCTAAACACAAAGTTCATCATGCTTTGTATCTTGCTAAAGTATTGTCTGAAAGAAGTGGGTGGAAGTGGAATACAAACCAAACTATGGAAAGGCATACTATGTAAAGGTATGTCCAGCTGGCTAAACAACACACACATTTTTAAAAAGTGAACAGTTTCATATTTAGAACTCTCTTGCCTAAAAGCATTTAGGATACGTCTGAAGGACAGATGAGACATCATCACATTTATCACTGCCTGTAGATATGACTTTTTTATTTTCCATCATTTTAAATTTAAAATTAATATTGTTTAATTTTTTTTTTCTAACCACCGTTATTAACTCATAATTTTAAAGAAAGCACAGAGACAGCTATTAATAATCCCTATTTTGCCACGTGTCTGTAATTTTTTTTCCCTATTATTATACTGTTTACAGCAAGCATGCATCAAATTTTCAGGTCACACAGAGTACAGATGGCCTTACAGGAGTCACCCTCACTGGTTGGGGAAAATCAGCTTTCAGACAGGCAAGTCCTTCTCTAAGGAGGTGATGAAGTAATTAAACTGAGTTTTTAGCTGTAGAAAATGTAGGTGTGTTTAGCACTTGCTGCTTTCCAAGTTTTAGTTAATGATCTTCAAATATTGTGCATCGTACAAAGAGAATTAAAGAGTCACATTTAAAGACACGAGTGATGAGCACCCAGTGCTATAAGCTGACTTCAGCTGGCTCAGTTTACACACTGGTAAATGAAACAAGGCAACAGATGATGAAAATTCAAAATTTCTGCAGTAGCTATATGGTTATATCTCACATTTTTGAGTGAATAACCATCCCATTCTTCATTCATCAATAAGAAATATGGTGCCTGGAGACTCCCTTCCTTACATTTTTCTTAAATTCACCTTCCCTTCCTCCATTTCCTGTCACTGTTCTCTTTCCTGTGCATTTCCCTCCTTATTTAAACTCTTCGTTCGAAGAGTGGAAGGAACATTTTTAGTGGCTGAACATTGATATGCCAATCAAACTGACAACAGACACAAGAACCTACCCCTTTGATTCCTTCTCTGAGGATGCCTGATGTTTAAGGCAGCCATTCCTGCTTCTGTCCACACGCACCTTGCCACTGGAAAGTTACCACTGAAGTACCGTGAAGTAAGAAATATGCAAAAATATTGGGAAAAAGGTAACATACAAACTGAAAGCTGAGGTTCTGCATGCATTTGGTGTCACTTGTCTGCCACCTAAATGCTCTATATGGGGCATATATAACACCCCAGGGGCAGGAACCCCAGGGGAGGAGATCAAACAAGTGATATGGAACCCTCTTCACAGAGGACCTTACAGAGTTTCTGACTGCTTAATTGGCAAGACTTCCTAGTGCATTAGCATTGAGATTTTACAGAACTTTTTACCTACAGTACCTTTTGGGTGCCTGAAACCTTTGGAGAGCTAGAATCGTTTATGGGAAAAAATAATTAAGCAGCGTTCTTTCCCTAGGGAACATCATATGTTCTGTTAATGTATCTGAGTATTACCCCTCTGTGACATTTGCCAGCTTGACTAGCACAATGGAAACTTATCTGGGACGATTCCAGCTTCATTTATAGTAAATAGATTTTTTCCCCCCCTAGATAAACCCAAAATCATTGTAATCCTGCATTCAGCATCTTGAACCCTTGATTAGAGTTTGGAGCAGCTTGACATTTGTCTTAATTGATATTTAAACAGATTGGCTACAAGTTCTTTGAAGCTCAAGTGAGATACCCAAATAAAGGTGGATACCTGCAGAGCACGTAACAGTTTTAGAGTCTGTCTTTATTTAGTAGCTGCCATGGCTGACAAGCTCAAGCAGAGAGGTTTCCTGTTCACAAGCTGTTATGAATGTGAAACATGACATTTGACAGCATTTTCCCCACCACTTCTAAATCACAGCCATTTCCACCCCAATTCCCTCTTTTAATATAATGGGGTATGTTTGATTCTACATCAAATCTTCGAAGTTCTTGGCCATCTAAAGGGAGAATATTTCTGTGTCCTTACTGACACTGCTGGTGTCCATGCACACTAATAATAATTGTTTCAGTAAGTCATGGCAGGAGGTTGTTCCTAGATCTTTAAATTCAAATATGCACCTATAAGTTTTGAGAAGAATGTTTCAAGTAGTGAAATTAGCTCATTGATACAGATATAATTCACCTACTTTTTTCCCAGACTCTGCAGGCATCTCATTCTCAGATTGTTTATCTCCAACCTTACTTGCATTTCATTTCTAAATATCTGTCCACTGACAAAAGGAAAAAATCCCAGCCTTCAATTCTGAAGTAAATTTCTTTATTACCTACCAGTGAATGAATATTAACTTTTTTTTTTATGTGGCCCTTCATGTAGGGGAACAGAAAGTTGCTTCTTGCCCATTTCAGAACGAGTCAGTGGCAGATTATGCACTGCCAAATGGAAGATTTCTTGCTATCATAGAGCACATGCCTCCTTAGTCCCTGGCAGACTGACACTTCTTCAGTTTTGGGCTGAAAAAGCCAAGACCACAAACAGTATGAGTGGCTGCAGAGCAGTGGTTTTCAACCTTCCTGGATATGAGGAACCAGTATGTTTTCCAGCAGAAGCGGAAACACTTTTATAGCAAATTTACATCTTCTGACAGCAGACTTACCTTTTAAAACTATTTTTCCCCCCTGTACTTCAGCAGTAGTCCCTGGGCTACTGCAGACTGCTGGCAGAAAACTACCCTGCTGTGCTGGTTAACCACTTGAGGAATATAATGTGATTTATATCATGCAAGATTTGTAAAATACAGGGCTTCCTGTCATCCTGTACCACTTGGTCAAACTTCCTACTCTGTATGAGACCCATATCAGATACTAATTTTGCCAGCCTACAAAAACTGGCAGGACAGACCCACCCAAGTAATCTGTCTATGAGCAGAGGAGCTCTACATTAAAAGGCTGCTGAGCCCTGCAACGAGGGAATCACCTGCTCAGGGCTGCCTTGCATTCCAGCATTTACTGAAGTCATGTAACTACTTCTAAACATGATCCACAGGAAAACCGTGACCTTGTATTCCCTGCCAGTCCCAATACTTTATGAAGCCCCAGAAACCAGCTCTGCCTCCTATTTTGCCACCTGTTCCCTGAATACAGAGAAATTCCTACCATTTCCCAGCCACATCCTTGATGAACTGAAGGCTTCTCAGCATTTGGGTTTGCAGACAACAGTAAAGAGCAGCCTGCAAGGAGTGCCACTCTCAGTCCTCCACAGGGATAAAGGCTTCCTCACCCTTTAAACTGCACCTGACTGGGCAGTTCATTGGTTCATCAACACACAGATCCTTCTTTGGCTCAGAATCATTATGCTTGGTTTTGCTGTAAATAGTTTTTCTACCTACAGAAGCTTTTAACCAGTCTAGGAGGGTGTACATCATGGTAAAATGGCTGTAACACACAAGGAATGCACTGAAAAATGAGACTATTGCTCATTCATTAAAACTCAATGAAAAAGAAGTCTCTCACACTCATCATGATTAAGACTCCAGAGTACCTCTGGCAAGAGTAATCTATTAATACCAGCATGTTGCCTGATTTCCAAAATTAATAATTTCACTTTACATTTCTTTTTATCCAGGAGATAGTACTAAGGATTTCTTACTTTCCTTCTCTTTTCCGTGGTGTTAAGAAGACTTTTCTTAAAAAATATTTCACTGTTCCAGCCTAGATATAGATAAATTGTTTGTATTTAGTTTATGTTTTCAGGAGAGTGGTGTTAATTTTGCTCATGAGTCCCTTGCAGAGCTGTGGGTATTTTTAGGAAACAAACAGTAAAATTAGTTGAGATTACCCTACTCTAAGCCATTTACATGGCTCATTTATGCGTTTGATACAATCACTTCAAAAAGATCTGAGAAAACTAAACTGAATATAAATCATCAAATATTTACAATACCTTTTTTTAATCTGAGATAGTCTTGCAAAAAAGCTTAAACTCATTTTTGTCCACCACTTTTCAGTTCTCTGCACTATCTAGAAGGTACAAAAGTTACTAGGCTACAAATTTTGTTACTATGCAAGAGTTTAAGATGATCAAGTCACATTTTGTTCCTGTAATGAACATTTAAGCCTGTTACAGATTTGTTTCAGCATCTCACTTTCATTAAGTTAAACCTTGCTAAACCTGTGATAATAATGATGATACCCTAAATGTGAGCACACACAAGCACTGTCTGAAACAGTTCACAGCTCTAAAAGCTTCCTCCATCAGGACTGTACAGTCACGAAATGTGGAGCTATTTTCAGGATGCCAAAACAGTTGGCAATTTTGCTGCATAACTCAGAATTCTGGCACAGCCTCTCTCAGCTTCTTAACAACAATTCTGTCTCCACAGTGTGTAAAGTACCTGCCATGCAGTTTTGCTTGGATGTACAGACTGAATGTTTTCTACTTTTCTTGAAAGCATGGACCTGGCCAGTACCAACAAGAAGCCCTAGATGTTGTTGTAGTCAATGAATGCAAAAGGGTTTTATTTTCAAACAAATACCATATTGATGCAATTTTTTTATTCCAGCTATTTTAGTCCTGAAACAGAGGACCCAACCCTACTGATATGTGCTGACAGTTCTAAAATTTTATCCACAGAGAGAGTTCATCAGTTATGATGTAGGCTCTCCTCAGTCTTTGAAAAGGCCACACAGAAATTAGTCTTGTCACCCAGAGCCCTATTTATCACCAGAGACAAATAATCATAGAGAAAATCTAATAAACAAGTAAGTGGTAAGCAGCCTTTGGTTTTTGACCTGTGGATGTGCAGTCACTGTCCAACAGGGACACAAATGTACAGACAGTGAACAGTAGCAGGCAATCCACTGGCTTTTCCATCATCATTACCCTTTCCAGACTTCAAAACATTTCCTGGACTCTTTCACAATTAGAGAAGTAAGCAATACCAGGAACAGGAATAATGAAGTTACACACTCATCTTTGTTGGGCCTGAGGTAAGTGAGGGTTAGATGAGGCCAGACCAAGCTGTACAAACACCAATTTTGTGAGGAAAGTCCAGGAAAAGTGCTAAGGATTAAATTTAACATTCAAATCTGAAAAACATCATTGCTGGCCTGTGAATCATCAAATATTTTCATTTATAAGTTGTGCTCACATCTGATGCTTGGACAAGAAAGGGTGATAGGGCAAAGAGATGCAATTTCAGCTTTGCCATGAAATCAGACGATTTGGCTCCAGTGTTCAAATATCCTGTACTAGAAAGCACACAGAGCTTCCATTAACGCTATTAAATGAAAAAAGGATGAAACTGCAGATACAGGAATAATAACTTGGGCATTTGCTGTAAGTTGAAGAGTACTCATACTCATAACCTGGAAATCTTCCTTTGGGAATTTTTAGCAATTATATTTGTTTGTTATATTGGGGAGGATGTTAGGTAGAGAGAACCAAAGAATGCCTACAACTTCTGAGCAGTGTTCAAATAATAATCTGCTTTTGATGGAATGCAGCACAGAAAGCCAAGCTGTACAGCTGTACTGACGTCTTCCCTAACAGCAAAGGGATAAAAGTGGCTAAGGTTATATAAATAATTGCTTAATCCCATAGACCTATTTCCAATACTCTCATGTAGATGATTTCTTATGAGATGCCTTTCATAACAATGTTATTTTATTGTGCAGAGATAAGCAAAATGCAGCAATGTCTTGCCTAAAGGCTTGATTAACAATCCAATAAACAGTTTGGGTTCATTTTTTTTGTTTGTTTACTTGGACAGCACATCCAACATAAAACTAGAGATTCCAGATGTCACTTCTTGAAATGTTCATGAATTCCACATGCTTCTTCCTTCTTCCCATCTTTCTAGAAAATCCCTATTTTATCACTGTCTCTGGTGAATATTCACAGTTTTTCTACAATACATAAACAGAAGTCCAGGAGCGAACACATTATGACATCCTTGGTTATCCACTGAAAACAGGGCAGCAAGGCCTGACTAGTTAACACACTCATAAATAATACAGGACTTCAGCCTCACTAAAAGGCTCAGAAATGAAATAATAGGGTTATGGGTATTTATCCACAGCACCTGATTTCACAGTGTAGCCATCTGAAGTCTGGTCAAACACCCAGGTCAAGCTTTTCAAAGCACCTACTAAATTTTCACAACTGACTTGAGACTCTCCTTACTGAAGTCTCATTTTCAGAAACGTGTGAAGGCCTGTCATTCTAAAGACACTCTTAGTTGCCAAGCCAAAAACTCAGGTTTGTAGGGTTTGCCCATGTAGGGAAGCACATTGTGAGGCTCCTGTTAAACCACATTAGATGGGAGGCTGCAAAGAGACAGGTGTACACAATCACCTGTTCCTGAACAATTCTTTCCCAGTATTCTGAGCATGGCTCATCACCTGTCTACCACTGTGAGTTTTGCAGAACACCTGGAGGAGCAAACATAATTATTATCTATTCCTATTCTGAGGATGTCATTAAAACTTCTGGCTCAGGAGGTCTTTAAGTCTCAAGCTGCATTCTTCCATTCCAATTTTTTTAAGAATCTACTGTTGTTGATTATAAAAACATCCAAAGAAAAAAAAAAAAAAAAAAGGATTGTTAAGCATCCATTGTTGGCCACTGCCAGAGAATCAGGCACATCAGGCTAGACAGACCTTCACTCAAACTTGTTCTGGCCAGCTTACACACTTTTGATATTAAGATATAAATACACATAGGTGGGGACCAAATTCTTTGCATCCACTGTAAAGAGTCCTGATTTTGCCTTATATTATTATACCCTGTATTAGGTATAATTTAAAAATCTTTGTATATTCCATAAGCACATGAAACTAACTGGACAACAAGGAGAAATCCTAAAAAAATGCTTTAGGGGATTTCCAAAGATCTGATAAGTAGGCAAACAAAACTGACATTCAAGGTCTGTCCATCTCCATAACTGGCACAAGTGATTTTATATGGGATTTTCTCCCAAGTGCATATAGAGGTCTGTAGACTTAGCATATAAAGGACTCTTAATTTGTGTTTAGTTTGTGCAAGTAGATGATTCAGCCACTGAATTAAAAGCAAATTAAATAAAGGTATGATCACACAGCCTAGCAGTGCTTCCTGAGTAGGATGCACAAAGAAAAAAAAAATTAAATTAAAGACTTAAAAACATAAAACTGAGACTGGGAGGATGAATTTCATCATGATCCAATGATAATATGGCAGCTTAAAAATACCATGTCCTGGTTAAATTTGAAGCACAAGTACAGAATATTCTTCATTAATTTCAATGGAATTTGAATCTCACAGTTGCAGGCTGTTTGCCCCAGTACACCTCATCCAACTTTGTAGATGTAGATGTGTCTTTCTGACACATCTGTGTCAGAAAGAAGACTCTTATTTTCAGGACATGATTTATCTGATCTATTTTTGTCTCCAGTAATGCAAGGCAAACTGCATGAAGGAAATTTCTCTCCCTCAACCATAAAGGGAAAGCAAAGAAAGGGTTTAAATGAGCTGATCTGTACTACCGAGATCCACCTTTGGAAAGAAGAAATCCACCCTCTGTCCTCTTCAGACAGCCCTGAAAAGCACAGGAGCTCTTAATACACCAAATGCTCAACAGACAGAGCCAGGGCCTGCCTCCCTCCCAATATAACAGACTTGATTTATTCTGAAATTTAGGTCTCTGAAGGAGTGCAGAGACCACAATCAAGTGCCTGAGCACAATTTCAATGCTGAACTTAATGAATTATAGGGTGCATTATTAATGGCTGTAAGTGACTGACAAGCGTTTGCCTGAGGACAGACAAATGCAGGAAGCGAATGTTTGTATCGATTCACGTGTTAGTCTTGTAACTTGTGACCCCAGAAAACTTTTAAAACAAAGGCAGAACCATGTTTTCAAATTACCACAGGAAAAGTAAAGTAATTCCACCCCCACCAGTCAAACAATTTTACAGCCAGCAGGCTGCACAAAACCACATGGAGGAGATATTTTTAATTAAGTGCAATATAAGGAAAATCATGGTTACCTGTATTCTGTCTAAACAATTATTAGCAAAAGAGCCTTAGTATTTTGAAGTAAGCCATTTAAGAAAGGCTTGCTATCCACAAACATAGGCTGTTTCCGATTATAAAGTAGAGCTTTTAATTAAGATTAGTAAGGCCTAATTCAAGCTATAATTTGGTTCCTTTAGTTAGCAAATGTCTATTAAAACCAAGCAATTAAGGTTAAATGGGTTGAAGCATTTAAAGCACTCCCTTCTGCTTCAAATACTATAATGGAAAAGACTATGTCAGTGACTAATACAGACCAGAAGACATGTATTTATTTCCCTTAAATTTTTTACTTCCTTGTTGATCATAAAGTTTATTGAAGAAGAATAAACTTGGTTTTCAGTGGAACAATATGTTGTTAATAGTTTAAAAAACTAAATATAAAATACAAATTCTGCAGTTTTATAAAGTTTGTTCCTATTATGTTTTTTTCCTTAATTTTATAAATATCAATAATAAGAATATGCACTAAACTTCCCAGTGGCGTATTTCTGACTTTTGATAGTTGTGCTCATACTTGGCATGGTCTTAAGCATAGATGTTGTGTGTGTACTTGACAGATAAAGGTAGAAGTCAACTATGATTTCTACTACCTACATAAATGGACTTTTAAAGCATATTATGACTAGTGTCTAATCATAACATCAATATTCACAGACATCACTGAGAGCCTTTCAGCATAAGCAGTACAGGAACGTATTCTAGTAACTCTTTTCTAGTAACTCATTTTTGTTTTTGTGCAGCAAAGTCCAGTGAAAAAACTCAGAAATGTGCATCGGAAACTTCAGTATTGACTCAAGGTAAAATGTGTCATTAAGCTATTCTAGAAAACTAATGCTACTGCTGCTGCTATCCTGAATAGATTTCTATGTATTTCCTATTTAGAGTAAAAGCTGAAGCTTCTGGGTTTTGCTCCATAAGACCACATGTGATGCAGTCAGCAGGTAGTTTTTTATAATGTAGTTCTTGCACTTCCCTCAAGAAAAAGATTTAAAAAAAAATATTTCAAAACAGACAGTGAAAGGACGCAAAGTGCCAGACGGATCAAGAAGAAAAATATGTTTAATATGCACCTAGATGTGATTGTTAATACCAAACTTAAGTGACAACACCTTAGATATACAATACTTACAAAAAAGTATTTTCCTAGTAAACAATCATACTATGAAAAAATTGATGTGGTTGTTTCCACTGTTAAAGCTTTTGAGAAAACTGTATTATAAAAGTTCTTCTCTTCTGAAGTCATGATCTCCTTAAATGTAAAACTGTGTGTATACAGAATAAAGTGCTGCCATTTTCACAAAATGAAACATTCTATATCTAATGAAACAGACTTTATCCAACCAAAGCATTTTAGTATTCGTGTTTTTATTTCCAGACAACAGACTGAGGTTGTCTATTCCTCTCTCATACCCATTCCCTGGCTCACTCTTACAGCAATACAGACACAGGTCAGAGAAATCCTGGCAGCCCTCCTTCCCTCATTTGTTTCCTGTACTCTCAATACGTCTGCACACTCCCATCTGAATAGAGGTAAAATCATTTCCTTAGGAATTCAAGCCAAGCAAAAGCCAGAGGGTTCCACTTGTGTCTGCCCTGCAGTAGCCAAATAATGCAGTTTGCCTCCCTCATGGCCTTGGGCTGGGTCTGCAGCACAGCCAGAGGAGGCTGCCTTTCCCCAGTGTGCCCACGCACAAAAAGCCACCATGAGAGCCCTTGGGAAAACCCCATGGAAAATCCCAAATCAGGAGCAGGAGCGAACCGTTTTCTTTGCCGAGGGTGCAAAGACCTGCACTAAAGATCAGGTGAGCTCCACCACTATGCAAGCAAGAACTGGGCTGCTTTAAGAGAAAAGTGGTGGAGAGAGGGGGAGAAGGAGATGCAAAGAGTCGCTTTGATTGCATGCATCTCTACACAGGTTGGAATGCACCAGGAAAAGAAATGGAAATTTCTAAATAAAGTTGGACTTCAGTGCTTTGTAGTTAGAGAAAAACATTGGCGTGTCTACAAGTCACAGGTTTTATGGAATCCTTTTCCAACAAAGTTCCGCAAACAGAAATGTGCAAAAAGGAAAAAGGCACAACTCTCCTTGGTAGAGACACTGACATCTCTAGAGGTATGAAGTCAGATATCAAATTCCTTCTATGCATGTGCTGCCAAATAATTTAGATATGCATTACCTAGCCTACTTATTCAGCAAAGAAAATACCCCACTTACTTCAACCCCTTTTTCCACTATAACAAGGAGACTCAAAGCTCTGAATGTGACCTCTGCTTCCAGATAATGAAATCAAAACAAAGGCACTTCAATGCAGCTCCCCTCTTACAGCAGCAAGAACTAGAGTGCACAGCAGTAACGTCCTGTAGTATTTTCAGCAATGGTATGTCCAACAAATACCTATCTCTGCAGAGCTTCCCCTTCTCTAAGCTCCTTCTGCAGCAGCACCATTCCCTCCAACATTAATAATCACCAAATTGGTATTATGCATTGCTCTTTGTTTTTTCCCCTCAGTTAAATTTTTATGTTCTCTGAGCACGATGTTAAGTGTAAGGACTGACAGTGGTTCATGCAGATTAAAGCATGGCAACAATAGTATAAAGCTCAGTAACCTCACCCTGAGAAAGTAAATTAAAGTTGGCTTTTATATTCTCTGAGATAACAGCTCATCTGCTTGACAAAATGATTGTGAGAATCAGAACAACCTGAAAGTTGTTTATTTAATATTTCTGATTCTTTGATGGCTGTACTGTAAAACATTGTCAATAGTTGTGAAAGCATAGTCTTGAATTTGATACGTTGTCTACGGGTCCTACAACATCAAACAAACTGCACTAAGTTTAGGTCTAAAGCATGTGCAAGGTCAAGGTCTTAAATCACCTTCTTAAATGATCAGATTTTTTTTTTTAATTCCTTGGTCATGGAAAGAAAAACTGTGACCTTCTACAGGCTCCAGAGAAGCAGCACTGTAACATAAGAGAAGGCAGTAGCTTCAATTTAATAAAGCACTTGAAAAGAATTACTTTAAAAGGTAACAGTTTCTAAAGATTAAGCACATGCTTGAGTACTCTGGTGATTCAAGTGATGCACCTGAACAAAAAAATTCTTCCAGCTCCAATGTAAGTGTATTCCTTTTGCTCAGCATCTTAAATGTGTAGAAAAGTCTTGAAATTTCAAGGGGATCTGTCAGACCCTATCTTCAGTTTCTTATAACTCTGCCAAACATTTATGTATGAACTACATTTTTTCTTGCAAGGTATCTGCTTTTAAGCAGGTTTTTTTCTTTTTTAGTTGAAATTTCAAACACATATATATATATATATACTAAAACAAACTAAGGAAAAAAACCAGGAAGTTAAAGGGATTCTAAAGGGATTATATAGAAAAATCACTGTTTTGCTATGTTTTTAAAAAAATCTCCCTCAACTGCTTGAACAGATTTAATATTCTCATATTTTGTTTACAACAAAGTGTCAGGGAGTTACCTTTCAGGAGATTTCTCAGGACAGAATAAGATTGTCAAATTACAGCTGAAAATTTACCAAAAAAAAATTAGCCATCTAAAAATCCATTAGCCCCTTCCCCCAAGAATACAATAAATTCAAAGCTCAACAGGCATCTGCTGGAATTTAGGCAGCTAAAGTCTCCAAAACGTCCTTCTTGGTAGGTGTTTTTTTTTTCAAATCTTATGATGTAGTTGCACACCACAATGGCTCCAGAAACTAAACCAGATTAGGAAATCTATTGACCTTATTCACCAGCACCTTCTCCCTGCCATGTGTCTCAGCCTCTATATCCCAGTTCACTGACTTTTCAGTGCAGAAAGGCTTACAGGGCCAGGCTGTACTCCTTTGTGTTTTCTTCTGCTTTTGTGGATATTATTTCAGTGATATTCTTCACAGAATAGCCCCACATCCATTACCCCTGTGCAAACAAAGACAGCACCATCAAGGAAAAGGAACTTCCTAAATCAGTGCAGAGGGAGTACTACTCCTTTGGCCACCAGACTCCATGCACATTTTCCCTGCAAATTCCTGCTGTACATCCTCCATGCCAGGACTGCCTGAGGTTGGCCAAACCTGCCCTGAATTTAAAGCTCACAGCTATCCTGAGCTAGAACAGCCTGGGACTGGTACCATGGGTACAGGGACTGTGTCCACCATCCTCTTCCTCAGGTCCAGACAGTATCCACCATCCATGATTCTCATTACCTCCAGTGTCCTGAGAGCATGGATGCTAATGAACAGAGTGGATGCTACCTAGCTCAAATGCAGAGGAGACAAAAGCAGCATTAGTGCAGCTTTTTTGGGCAAGGGAGCAGCAGGAGGTCACATTCCCTAACTCCTCCTTGCCATCATCCCAGCAGAGGCTCCCTGACTATGTCCTGCATCAGGCTCAGATCAAAGAATGTGTATTTCAGCAGTGCAGTATTTCAGAAGGACACACATGCAGACAGTGCCCATAACCAAAGAGGAGATAACAAATGATGGCAATCAGCCAGGCAAAGATGTTTTTCCAGCCAGCCACTGAGAGAAGAGCCATGGGTCTGCAGGGGGTGGAAACAGCAGAGGATGTGCTGAGGGACAGAAGAGCTCTGAGCTGCTGATGGCAGCCAGGAAAGAGGTGGAGAAAAGGGAGGAAAAAGCAAGAAAAAGAGGAAATCTGAAAGCTGGTAGGAGCTGTTTTGACTTAAAGATGAAGGGAAAGGACCAGTAAGAGGCACTTAGAGCTGCCAGCTCTCCAGGCCCAGAGGTCTTGCTGTGGGATACTGGCTCTCAGAACAATGCTGCTGTAACTGCAGCAAGCCACTGAGAGGACAGGGGAAGGAAAGCTAAATGAAATAATTGGAAATACATGAGAAAAGAACAAAAGAGAGGCAGGATTTGCAGTAGGGAAATGACAAGGTTAAAAGACAGCTGAGTTGAGTATGCAAGACAACATAATAAAGCCTGCAAGGAAAGGGGACTGCACCAGAGGGAAAGGTGACAGGTGGGAAAACGTGGAAAACTGGATAGTATCTGGAAAATGTAAAAAAGAATGAAGACAAAAGCAGGACAGACCTATTGAGCTTAGTACATTTTATTTAATCTCCTTCATTTCATTATCATTTTCCTGGCAGTTAATTTACATTGTGTATCTGGGTGGAAGGAAGTTCCTTCTAAATACCAAGTTTACATCACCCCAGGAGGCCACCCTGGGCTCTCCAGCTTAGCAACTGTTGAGGCTGATGAAATTTTATATATACTTATAAGTTCCCAGAGTACCCATAGACCATCCAGCAGACTGGGAGCTTATCAACTATTTAGATAGATATTTAGAGAAGGGTCCTTAGAAAAAACCCTCTTTTTTTTCCAAATTGAGAATTACATGAAATGTTGTTGAAGAATGAGGCCCATATTTCACATGGGATGGTATTTTTTTATGCAAAATATTGTGATATTTGTATCCAAGAAGCATTTCTGGAGAGGAAAAAGAAAAGTTGGAGTGAATGTTCTAAGTCAAAATGGAAGATTTCCAAAGTGGACCACCGGGGGAGCTGTTCACTGAAGCAGCATTATGGGCTGTCAAAAAGCAGCTCTGAGAGGTAGGACAGGGTAGGGAAGAAAAGGGAGAGGAGAAAACAACAGGGTTCGTGACACATGGGGACTGATGGCCCTGGGAGCAGTTAAACAGGGCATGTCAGCCCAGCTAAGGGATATTCTCGTTTTGGTGGATGAACTACTGAACAAAGTTGAACAAAGTTGGGAAACGAAAGCAATTTGAATAAATAAATAAATAAAATCAAGGCTCGACTCTGACCAAAACAAAAGCCCTATTCACTGAATAGAAAGCTGCATGAAGGAGAAAAAAGAAAAAAGTTATCATAAGCTGTTAATTCTCTTAGGCTGTAATAAAATTCTGATTTAATACAGAATGTTCTCAGGAGTATTTTCTTACTTGCTGCTACTTCTCCACTTCTCCATCCCCCAAGAAAATTCATCCCCTTGGTGCAAGTTAGAAAACTCACAAGTCAGAATTGAGTATTCAATAGTGCCAGACAATTAAAAGAAAAAAGGAGAGAGAAAAAAGCAGAGATCTAGAAGTCCTCAAAATTCAATTCTGGGAACACTTATCAGCCTAAACTGAATAAAATGCATCAAGCTACCCAATAAGACAAAGAGAAAATAAAAAAGCAGTTCAACTCAAATAAGCTAGTTTATATTCTCTCTTGTTCATTTTTTGGTAAAATGAGACTGCTTCGTTCTGAAAGCTGCTTTCAGTGAAATCAGCACAGAAGCTTATCCAGAGTAAAGCCATAATTTGTGTGAATCACACTGGGAAGGAAGATTTGACCCTGGAATAGAAATCCCCATAAAATTTGGAGGTGGCAGAGTGTGTTGCTCTGTGCTCAGACGGGCTGCTGCCAGCCAAGCTCCCAAACCCAGCAGCAGAGACTTGGAGCACCAGGTCTCATCTGGAACTCGGCCCTTAGGGGAGGGTAACATGAACTTCAACACATGACATGAGCACCATCTGTAACCCCAGAAAGCACAGCAGCTTCAGCACCTAATGCCCACTGCAGACCTCCTTTGGGGAGATCAAGGGAGTCCTTGAAAGGATTCATTCACCTTCTACTGCAACCAGAAGAATCATCAATCAGGAAGAAGTCACTTAAGCTGCCTTGTTCAGAGGCATCGCTGTTATTCCGTAGAGACAGAGAGAACAAGTCTAAGCTGGCTAGAGTTGTGCAAGCGTCAAGATGCCTGAGTTTCAGAAACCAAAGGGCACCCAACAGTGTCCCAGCTCTCACAGGACATCATTGATGAAGATGACTCACTTAAGAAAGAATTGCTGAGAGTGGATTGATGGGGCACCACGGAGCTCTTAAAAGAAATGGGATAATTGTTCCACTTAAAGGATATCCAGAAGTGCCTCACTTACTTATCCCTGCAGACAAAAGGAGGCTCTAGTATGAGATACTGGATTGGGAGCTGGGAAATGAGAAGTCTGGAAAGTCCTGTGTTTCCAGGTTGATTGGTTCAGAGCAGCCTTGTCACAATATTTGGATTCACTTTCGAAGAGCATGAGAACACAACAGGTATTTCAAAGACCATAATAAAATGAAAACCCAGCGAGTGAGACCATGAATGAGCTTAAGAAAATGAAAGATGAAACAGGTGAACAAGATTAAAATTATAGGAGGAGTATTAAGTCAAGCCTGGAGAGCCAATCATTATTATTTAAATGAAAGTGATGAGATGTTTTTCCAATTGCTTAGATTTGTTTAAAATCCATTAAAAACAGATCTAACAAACAAGTGCAAGTAGAAACTTGGCTTCACATCCACAAAACTACTGAAGATTATCATGACTGGCCAGAAGGGACAATTGGCCTGTGTTTCCAAATGGACATATGCAGAGGTTGAATATACCTGTGATTGAGGCAGGAATGGTTTATCTTATTTTGAGACTGTATTATTCTTAAACCCAGTGAGGTGCTACCACTGGGGCAATCAAGAATAAAGGCCCTCGTTGCAGATTATCACCATCACCTGCCTATTTATCTAGAATGATTATTTACATGAAGAAAAAGACTACAAATACATGAACACATGACCAACTTAAATCCCTAGAACTGCACAATCCCACTCACCAAGCAGTCAAGGAGAACTGATGCTGGTATGGCACAAATTTCCAATGTGTGCAGAAATCTGAAAATCACCCTCTCAGGGCAGACTACCAAGACACTTGGCCATTGTATGTGTATGTTGCCCTTAGCAAGAAATCCATCAACAACATTATGAAGCTTCACAGGAGAATTTAAAAAAAGAAAAAAGTCCAGCTGGAAGTTGTGAACACTTCTCTTCTGCACAAAAAGTTCAAGAAACATTGTAACAACTGTACGAGGAAAATTATTAAAAGAACTGAAGCAGAGGTCTGAAAATACTATGAAAGACACTGGAAAAAATGCTCCAAGAGAAAAATCTCTATGGGAAAGCACAGAGTAGAGCTTAATAATCCAGAAGCAACAGGTCCCAATAAACATGTCTTAGGGGTCCTCCATGTAAGGTATAATCCAAAAGGAAAAACCAACAGCTAGAGCAACTCACTGAAATTACAGTCCCACTGAGAATAAAAAGTAGGCTAAGGAAAAAATCAACCTATAAAATAAACTTAACACTAACTGGATGTAAAATGGGCATAGGTAAACATCAACCAGCAACTATACAGAGTATTTAACCATTAATGGCATGAGAGTTTGGAGTAGTCAGAGAAGGAGTATGGGGTGAAAACTCCAAACAACTGGGTTTGAGAGCTAAACCCCTTCATACACCATTCAATGACTGAATATCCTACAGCTGCAAACACACAACATTGCATTGGAGACAAGGAATGCTCTGTCAAGGCATAAGGAACCCCACAACCTGGAATCCTTTTGAACCTTCTGGGATTTCCATTGCTTTGACACAATTTTGTTGAGATATCAGCCTGTGGGGAAGCCAAAATTCAATGCTGACAAGGTAAGGACAAAGTCCTATGGATCATGAAAGATCATGCCTGCAGCTGATTCCAGTACACTGCAGTTGAGATCTTGACTAAAATCACAATGGTGAAAACTTCTTAGGTAATAGCAGGTGTACCAGGGCAAATAAATAAATTATTATAAATTAATGGATTTTGTATACTGACTAGAAATAGAAAATTATTTTTTAAAGATTATCTGGGTTGGACACATTATTCTGTCCTATGAAAATGCCAGCTAGAGAATTTGTGTTCAAGGGATATTGATACATTACGTGATATGGGAAAATACCATGGCAATGCTGACCATGAGGCTTTACAAAATGTAACAGATAGCTGATTAAAGAAAGAAAAAAGATCAACTGAAGTCTACAGAGGGAAGCAGAAGACAGGACAAAAGAAGAACGAGGAACTCTTCTCCACAGTTGTTTTTCTGGAGAAGCCACCGTGCTCTGTAGAAAGAAACAGGTCAAGTGGTTCAGGCAAGAAACCTAGCCAGAAAAAAAAATTAAGAAGAATATCTGTGAACTGAAAAGTCATCCTCAATCCTCATAAACTCTGGAGAAACTCAAGCCAAAAGACATTTTGAGAGAAAATCAAAGTTCAAAAAGAAATTCCCTACTGAAGAAACTTAAGAGACTGTCAGGAAAATGTTTCACTTCCATATAATTGCTGTTAGAATTCTCCACATGTCCTTAAAGGAATATTTGTGTCATATGTATTTCTCCCCACCCTTCAGCTCTCAGCAGCAAACCCTGAGCAAAATCCCGCACAAGTGGCTGGGCTCCACAATTACTGCATTGGCCTAAGGATCCCATTGTTTAGAAAAACTATAAATAAATACACAAGAGTACACAAATGCATATTGACATACTGGACACATTTGTACAAATATGTGCTCCTAAGAATCATCCAAAAAATGTTACTTCCCATACTCTACCCCTTGCTCTTGGATGGATTTTCAGTGAACAAAAGCAATATTTAAGACTGCCATTTAAAATAAACAAACATGTACATTTCTAAATTAATTGTAATGCCTCAATACAACCTAAACTGGCAGCTCACTAAAATTTATCAGAATGAATTTGATAGTATACTGTCTTTAAGCTCACTGTACTGTATGAATGGCAATTGTACTTGTTTACTAAAATCTGGTTATGTGAGAGAGCCTGGGCTATAAATGAGTTAGTTATGATATAATCAATGTTCTTCAGACACAAAGCAACGCTGGTAGATTGCTACAAACTTAGCTAAAGAGGCTCATTATCTGTACAACATCTTTTTCTCATAGGTGACTGGTTTCACTGATCAAAAGGCTTATTTTGAAAAGCCCAGTTATAAAGACTGGGCTCTAGAATCAAGACAAGAATTATTGAATGACCCAGTTTTGGTTTTGGCACAACAAAAACGATCCAGTGGGTTTCATCTTTGCTGACAGTCACTTTTATTGTAAAAGATAATTTCTAACAGCTGATCACTGAGGTTGTCTTGTGACAGAATACTTAATACCTATCAATTAAGCTAGTCTGTTTATTTCTATAGGTTTTGAATACTTTACTTCAAAATGCAAAATAAACCCACTCTCCATGTACAGTAGGCCTGAGTTAGATCTTAGACCTGCCACTGACCCTTCCTGAAGCTTTCTGCTTCTACCAAAATTTGGTATTAATGACCAATTTAAGACACAGAACTGATGCAAAAATCTTTAGAACTGTTACCATAATACTGTAGGAAAAAAGTTATATATCATGCACAGTAACACCTGGTTTAGACAGCTTACATTACCTGACTAATCCTGAACGTCCATGCAGAACGTGTTGCAGTCTGCCCCAGTCTATTTATCAGGCTTGTCAGACACTAAATTCTATTAGATATGAGTTTGATATCAGACACAGATGTTCCATTATTCTGTATATCATTACAAGGATCAATCTTGTTTTTTACTGCTTACTGAGTTTGGGATTTTTGGGGGTTTTTTTACTAAGCCACGGCAAGTCAGGCAGAGATATATGTGTATTAGACAAGCATGAATATAAGCCACATTTACCACTGAACAGAGCTCAACAACTAAAATATGACTAATTAAAGCATAAGGAAACTTTTAATGTAGGAAACCAATACAACGAGTACCAATACCGAGAATGCTGTAACCCCCACAGCTGCAACCTTGAGTACATTTTCTCAGAGTTCTGCAGCTCTTTCCCTGGAAGGGATGAATAGAAAAAGAACTGGTACTGAATGATTATCCTGTTTGCAAGAAAGAAAATCCAGCTTCCAGGAGAACAGCAGCTCAGAGATGCTAGAGCACCAAAAGTTGGACAATCAGAATTTGTCTCTGTCAATTTAAGCCTAAGACAGAAAAATATGACAACCACAAAAAATGCTTTCTCAAGGCACTTGAATGAACATTTTGGAGAATGTCCATGGAGAATAATATGTGGTTTCAAATTTTTGTAGACCAAATTAATTTCTAGGTCTTCAATCATTTTAATGGACTGGCTATAGATGTTTTTTAAAAAGCCGCATTCTGGTGTAGAAAGAGAGAGACTTGGAGGGAAAACATTATACCTACTAAGCATCTACAGGTAGGAAAAATAATCTTTCATCTTTGGAAGGCATTCTGCTGTGATTACAATATTTGTTCTTTTCACCAGAGAATCTCTCCACTGAGATTCAAAAGACAAGATGGAGTGTATAAAATCCAAAATATGAGTGTACACAGAGCCTAATAAAACCTGCTAGGTCTTTTTCAATTACAAGACTGATGTGAGGACATAGAAAAGTGAAGTAAGTTTTTTGAAGTCTGTTGTAAACACAATAATCTGAAATGCTTCCTTTGAAAATAATGTTCCAAGGACTAGAAATATGTGATCATGACACATACAGAGTGTCAAAGAGAAGCAAACTCCAATGTCCTGTCTGAGCAGGTACAGGAAAACACCTTCAGTAACTTGTCTGGGGAAAACGATGGCGAGTCTTTTCCATCTGCTCTCTGCTGGGGAGGAGGCCAGGAGCCCATCCCATCCCATCCCATCCCAGGGCCACACCCACGTGTTTGGCGCGGCGCTTAGAGCCCACCACTGCCCAGGAGGAGCTGGTGCTCCCAGGGAACGCCACCCCCTCACACCCCCTTTTTTTTTATTTTATTCTTTAGAGCAGGCTGGCCGGCACAACGTTTGCGGTGCCGGACAATTAGCAAAAGCAGCAGGGGGATGCTTGCCAATAAACACCCAGATTTGAGGTTAAGCAGCTGTAAATCTGCATTAATCGTTTCAGGAATTCAGCTATTTACAAAAGCTTTCAAAGAGCAAACAAATAAAAGAAGAGAGGGGAGAAGAGGCAGGAGAGGAGCCGATCTGTCCTTACCTTCGCACTGCTTCCCTTCCCCTTTGTAGCCCGGCTTGCAGATGCATTTGTAGGATTTTGGTGTGTTTTGACAAATTGCGTCGATGTGACAGTCATCCGTAGCTTCTGCGCACTCGTCAACATCTGGAAGCACAGAAGGAACCCCAAGGGGACAGATAAGAAGGGAGACCTGAGACAAAACACCAAGGATAGATTCTCCCCTTGAAGCTATTTGCCTGCCCTCCCACCTTCCCAGTGTCACGCTGGAAATGAGAACATCTGAGGATAAATAACTAAACCAGACAATGTGATATTCTCCTCAAGTCACTTATAAACACTGCTTCACGGAGCTGGAGTGACTCAGTCTCACATTTCTGCACTATGAATGAAATACTTAGGCACTAGAAATTAGCTTCTGCTGTTTACGTAGAAGGTATTGGAGACCCACATCTTTGTAAAACAGGAGAATGCTTAAATTACCTAAAAGAGAAGAAAAGAGGACCACTTGCATGTTCTAGGAGAGAGATTTTCTTAATTTATAAAGATAGACCCTAGTTTAAATAAACTATTCTGGTGGGGTAACAGGAAAAAGAAATATTTGAACAGCAAAACCACATTAATACTTTTTACTGAGAGGCAAAAAAATAAATAAATGGAAGACCATATGAAATTTGGTACGGTAGAGTGGAGGAAAGCAACCTGCAATAACATCATCTACTTGGACTAACAATCATTTAGGGGGAAAAAAGTGCTAGCAGTCGTCCCAGCCCCTGCTCGGGTGGGTGCCTTACTGTGTAAGCTTGACTCTGAAAGGGGGGACCCAGACCGCTTTTCTTACAAACCTTTCAGTGCCGGGCATTCGTTCTCTCCCCCGGACTTAAAGAGGATGGGGAGGGAGGAGGATGAGACAGAGTCGAGATCTGGTAGTCGTGGGAATGTTAATGAAGTGAGCATGGGGAAAAAAACCCCTCAACTCCGACCTATTCAGGGATGGGGTGTGCTGGGAACATGGGAACACTTGTTCCCTCCCGCGCTGCCCACGGCAGCTCCCGGGGCGAGGGGCTGCGATGTCTCCAGGCACGGCGGCGGGGCCGCGCTGTCCATCCCGCACCGCCCAGGGCTCCTCCCCGCCTCACGCCACAGCCACAGCTGGGGCTCCCGGGAGGACACGGCAGGCGGGCAGGGAGAGCAGCCGGAGAGGGACCCGCGGGGCTGCACGGAGCACTGCCCCCGCTTTGTGGTCCGGTGCTGCGCAGGGAGGCAGGCGGGCACCCGGCGAGGGGCATGTGCAGTTGGTTTCGTGCCAATTAGATTAACAGATCCTCCAAAAGGTGCACTAAAGTGAAAACAGTTTTATTGTTAGCTTGAAACCCTAACGCTAATTGTTTCAGAAGTGCTCACTCAGCCATCTCCAGTGATAACACACGGATCCTTCAAAGTCACCGGGAACAGGAGGGGGCTATTTAGAGAGGGGAGAATAAGCAGACAATGTATGGCACACA
Source organism: Dicaeum eximium (assembly GCA_013396995.1). Lineage (NCBI taxonomy): Eukaryota > Metazoa > Chordata > Aves > Passeriformes > Dicaeidae > Dicaeum > Dicaeum eximium. Next base: position 396,815 of record VWZP01005877.1, on the reverse strand, counting down.
GCAGAGAACTTCTCTGAGAGGCGCAGACCGGGGCGGCCGGCCGGCGGCCGGCGGGACACCTCTGGAATCCCAGCCAGAGAATTGCCCGGACTCTGTGTTGTTGTTAGTTCTTTTTGGGTGATTTTTTTTTTTCCCCAAGAAAGAGGGGAACAGAACACTGAGCGTCGTAATTTTCCGGACTAAGGCAGAGCTGCTGTAATGTGTTGCATTCTTTCTTGTCCATTCATTTATTTTTACCGCTGAGCCACTTCTGATCTAGCTATGATTTACGTAAATTAGCTTAGGTGTGCCCAGATCAGGCACAGATTCAGTCAAGCACAAAGAGAAAAGAAGTTTTTGGGGGGTTTTCTCTTTTTTTTTTCTTTTTCTTTTTTTCTTTTTTTTTTTTTTTTTTTAAATGCTTTGGTTCATACT